>OY282450.1:87002477-87602477 GCA_958295655.1 Palloptera scutellata
TTCGGTTTACAACCACAGTTGGCATGTTTTAGATTTTTGAAAACGGGACACACTTTCAATGAAATTGCATTATTAGTTTAACACATCAGCCCATTCGTAAAACAAAAGACTTCGCTTTCAATTGATCGAGTTTTACATACAACCTTTTTACTTGGACTTATGTATTATTTATTGTTATTTGTTAGTATCTGAAAGCAACTTTTCGTAATTTTCTTGCAGATTTAAACTTCGCCTTAAACTTATTGGCAAATGAGGCAATCACCCCGGCCTATCTAAATCCACACAAGCGATTTTAAATTAAGAAGGTTGTAGGTGGTCGCTGTGGCGTAGAGGTAGTGCGTTGGACTGCTACGCAGAGTGTCCGGGGTTCGAATCTCGGCACAGGCAAAATCAAAAAGTAGAAAAAATAATTTATCTACACGGCACCGGCACCACCTCTTGGCAGGCAATGGCAAACCTAAAAGAGTAAAAATTGCATAGGAAAGGCATTTCACTTCGCCGATCGGAATCGGCATAAATCTGTAGGCCCCTTCCATTCATGTACAAATATAACACGCACAATATGAGTGGATGCGAAAAGCTCGGCCTAGGCCCTCCATGGGCTGTTGTGCTATTAAAAGTAAAGTAAGTATTGTCTGAATGAAATTTTCCACAATTTTTAAACTTCGCCTTAAACTTATTGGTCTCATTTACCAAATTTGGCAATCACCCGGACCTATCTAAATCCACACAAGCGATCTTAAATTAAGAAGCTTGTAGGTTGAGGTATTTTCTCTGAGAGTTTTAATTTATCTTTTCGTTTTCATGAGTAGTTTCTCATGGTCGCAACAACAAAGTTGTGTTATTATTACCGTGGTGAACTTGTTACATTGCTGCTTTCACCTCTTAAGGGTATATAATTTCAACATGGTTCGACGGATTTCAATGATTTGTGAACGCTATAATCGAGTTTGTAAGAAAGAATTTCTCAATAAACATCTTTTTAAAGACAAATTGAGTTGAAAATGTTTCAAATCGCGGGTTTGTGGCTATGTAAGGACAATGATGGGTCCATGAATACCGTTCTCTTCTCCGGTTTTAAAATTTTTAATCACACTTTAAACGTTATACAGTCTCGAAGAAACTAGGCAATGAATTCTGATTGTATGGTGCTCCAAGCCTATTAGGAACTTCACTATTAAACTGTCTTCAATAAACTTTTGTGTGTTTTTGGAGCCTTTTTCATGTGGAAATATTCCTTAAAGAAATTCTCGCAGTTATGCTTGAAGAAGTATATATGGTAGGTTACCAAGGTTTTCCTAAGAATCCAGTGGTCGGTATTCGCATTTATTTTAGAGAGATCGAATAAAAAGTATGAAACAAACTATTTTTGCCTCAACGTTGCCAGCGGCTCTGTAGATCTCTGGAGTTATGAACGAGTATAACCTTGTTTAATATGTAATATGAAATTGAATTGATCACTGTCATAGATCTTGGACTTCGTATCGAACAACCATCTTGTTTTTATTCATGTTTCTGACAGTTTTTTTTTTTTTTTCATTCGTCAATAGAGCGCTGTGCTTCTTCAGTCCCCTTATTAAGTTTCAACTCAGCTCTTAGTTTGTTACATTATCTCTATATAACTTCGATTTTATCAGACGGCCAAGACCAATCATCGATTGTAGATTATATCAGGCTTAGAGGTGGGCCTTAGACCTTCCATAGCAATCATCCCATTGGACCATTGTAACTTTGACTAGGTAAAGAAAAAGTAAAAGAGAAGAGAAAATACTTAGAAAAAAAAAAATTTGTAAATGAAGTAAATGAAATAAGAGTTCTGAGGTCCGGTTTGTACGACAGAATAGGCCGCAGATGACATCGACACTTTGCCAAACTACTTATACTTCCAAACCGATTGTCCATTTAAATAAATTTAGTTGTTATCATCATTAAGTATTTACTTTCACCTTTCCCCTCTTGAAATCGAAATCGGTCTTAAAATCGTTACTCAATTGCCGTTTCTTTGAAGAATTTGTCTTCATTGGAAATATATATATATCAATCGATTGCTTTATCCTATGCCCATGCAATTTCAAGCTTTTCCAAAAAATACAGTTCAAGGCGCGCAGATAACGCCTGATATGGTCCCAAATGAACTAATTTCTAACCAGCAGGTAAGTAGGTATGAGTTTTGGAGCGCCTTTAAAGCGTTCGTAGCATTGAACCCAAGAATTTCGGAGTAAGCAGGGCTCAACCCACACATACATGCATTTATTCTTCCAATTGCTGCTGCTGCTGTTGTTGTTGCTCGTAAATATTGTAAAAAAAAAATGCACAGTAGTTGCCCAATGCATGCAGCAGTTGCTGTAGTACGTAATAAGTTTTTCTATTTTATGTATTAATGAAATCGATTCAATCGATTGCATAGGATAGCACATGAAATTTCAAGCTTTTCCAAAAAGTACAGTTACCTTTTCAATCCATAAATCATATTATCTTTGTCATTAAATAAAATAAATAATCAATATGCAAAATACCAACAATCAGTATGTGAAAAAAAATAAAATAAAATATTTTATCGTCCTGTTGCAGATAAGAAAAATCAAAAAAAAAAAAGAAAAAAAACAAAACATTTAGAATTTATTCAATTCAACTATCAAGCAACCGCAAACATACGCGAAATGTATGAAAGCGCTTGCCTGCGTCAAGCGTCCTGCACAGTGCCACCGAATGGAAAAGGCAACGAAACTTAATGAGAACCAGAAAATTGTGTTATTATTATCGCGTATTCCGTTTCTTATTTTTTTTCTGTATTTATTTATTTTTATTTTTTTTGTATGGTTTTGTGGTAATTTCCATAATATTGTACTTCATCCTCACAGAGGTTGGCTGGCAGACAGGCAGACAACAAAAAACCGATTGGCGAAACTGTGATTACACATACATTCATATTTAGGCATACCATATAAGTACCATGCATACGAGGGTAGATGAATAAGTACCCGTGTTAGGAATGAAGAGGCAAGTTTTTCACAATTTTTTTTCTATTTTTCAACGTAATCTTCTTTTAGAACAGTACAGTTTTCGCAACGTTTCTGCCATTTCTTTGACCCCTCCAAAAAAATACGATTTGTCAAACTCTTCAGAAAACGCTTCTGTCTCGACGATAACCTCCTCATCCCAAGCCACGGGAACAGGAAGAAGTCGCAGGGAGCCAAGTCGCGCGAGTACGGTGGGTGCGGCAGCAATTCGCAGTTCAATTCATGCAATTTGGCCCCACGATAACTACGTATCCGCTTGTTGTCCACCGTAAGCAATCGCGGCACCCATCGGACCGACACCTTTCTCATGCTTAACCGAAGTATCATGTAAAATATTAATTACCATTCCGTACGACACTCGCGCACTTTCGTTCGGCGATCAGCGAGAATCATATCGCGGACCTTTTCAACGATTTCCTCGGTAACCACGCCTGCCGGGTGGCCTTAGCGGCCTGGGCGGCCTCCTCATCGAAAACAGATGTACGACCACGTTTAAATTCGTTGAACCAATATCTTACGATTATCATAGATGGTGAAGGGTCCCCATAGACCCTTTCTTTCGCATGTTTTGTTTTTCCATACAAAAATAAAAAGCGAATTACGGATCGATATTGTTCTTTTACCATTTTATCGCGAAACACGAAATACGTGTGATACTAATGGCTGCCAAATAAAAACTAAGCTATGAATCAGTTGGACTTTAGTGTGGTGTCGTGTGACAGATGGCAGTACACGACGGTAACGTCAACTTCCCTCAGCAACGCCAACTGTCTTCACACACATAGGCACTTATTGATCTACCCTCGTACACATGAAGTGCACATACCCATTTGATTCTTTAATTGTAACTGCGGTTTTGTGATATCTCGCGTTCATTTCTCGCTTATTTATAGCTGATACCCAATGGCACGAGATTATCCTCCGAATGCAATCGAACGCGAAATGGAAGCGTTATAACGCGTTGCAGCGAATCGCATTGCAATCTCTCTCTTTCATTCATGCGTATGTATGTATTTGGGCATGCCCTTCCCGGACAGGTTTTTCTTTTTGCTATAAATTAATGCGCAAGCTCACAAATTCATTTAGCTCCACTGCTACCCAACTAAATTTCGTTTACCTGCACTCGTATATCAGATATAAGCTCAATCTGCTTGCTAAGTACTAATGAAGCGATTTTGTGTGCTTATCAAAATGGTGATGCATCAATTGTTACCGCTGGGTATTTATGGTATAAGTAATTGTAAATGAATTTGTATCCGTTTATGATTTTCACTGCGATGGCTCACCACAAGCAAAATATCATGTCCTGACTGAGTATACAAATCGAAAGGTGATAAGCCGTGAATCAGCGATAAAAAGAAGAAGAAGAAGAAATTTTAATGGAAATGGGCGCTTAAGTGATGAATAAAAGTTTTGTGCGTTGGCAATCGTGTCAGAAACACTGCGTAATGACTTTTAATTTGGTGGAAGCGGTTTTACATACAATATTATAATGTCACATTTTTGGCATATTTTTTCGGGGCAAATATTTAATGGATATACCAGGTTATTTAAGAAAAATGGTTATACTTTCAATCTCCAAATTAATGGCCATTGCTAGCTACACATTTTTCCCATCTCTCTGGCAATTTGTGAAGGCCTCGCCAAAAAAAAAAACTGTTCATTTTTTGAGTCAAACCAGTCATCGAGCCATTTTGCAGCAGGTGCATGCCCCATTGATGAAAATAAATGGTAGTCAGATGGAGCCAAGTCTGGTGAATAAGCCGCATGGGGGAGGGCTTCCCAGCTGTACGAATCTACCAACTACCGAGTCTGTTTTCTTCGATGTGATGGTGCATTGTCATCTAGAAAAATCACTTTGTGTTGCCTAGCTTGATATACTGAACGATTTTGGTGCAAAGCACATTTCAAATGGTTCAAATCGGCCAAATGTTGTTGGTAGCGTTGACCAGTAACTCTTTCACCTGGTTTCAGAAGATCAAACCAGATAACACCTCGCTGATTCCAGAAAACACAGAGCATTGTCTTCTTTCCGCAGCGATTTGGCTTTGCTGTCGATTTGGTCGGTGTACCGGGCTTAACATATGATCGTTTACGTTTGGGATTCTCAAAAGAGATCAATTTACCATCGCCAGTAACAATTCGATGAAGATATGACTTTCTTTTGTACCAGGCGAGCAACATTTCACAGGTGGTTTATCGGTTTTCTTGCTGTCATTCAGTCAATTCATGCGGCAACCATCTTCCCACCTTCAAAATCAATCCCATGGCTTTTAAGCGTTGAGCAATGCATTGTTGGATCACATTTAAGTTAAGTTCTGCAAGTTGTTCTTGCATTTGACCATCATCCTCATCGAGTAAAGCTTGCAATTCGGCATCTTTAAACTTTTTCGGTGGTCTTCGTTTCTCACATCAAAATCGACACTTTTAAACTTATTGAACCCCTCGTTGCACTGTGTCTTGCCTAGAGCGTGCTGGCCGTCAGCTTCCACAAGCATACGATGAGATTTCTTCAATTGGAATCAGAAAATCACTCATGTCCGCGTATCGTAGTTTGTGGGCACAAAATTCAACCTTTTTTACGAGCGAAACAAAAATGTGGTTGTACGAAACTTGATTGGTTGTGAACTGAATATTGTTGCAGAGCTATGAAATGCGAAGAAATGGCGACACTGATTTGGTTTGACAGAGCGTATAGTTTTACCTAGCGACACAGAGATGTCATTACTTGTTTCATACTTGTACACCTGGTACATATGTACATATGTAGATTTTAAGGTGTTTTAATGGTCATTGTAATGTTACGCCAGTGCGGCAATAAATAAATGCAATAAAAATAAGCGAATAGAGTTAGGAATTCCAAGAAAGACAATTCCAGCAACACTGTACTACATACAAAAATATATTTTTCTGACTCATCTTAACAATCTTAGAATAATGGTAAATAGTTAACCAGTTTATTTACTGTACGGTATTGAAGAATTTTCATCAGAACTTTCGTATCGACTTAGGCCGCGTTAGGTAAACGTGTAGCAAGTTGCTCCTTCGCCAACCAACTTGCACTCCTCCTTTCGCCAAGCACCCCTCAACTTGATGATATAACAAAAAAATTAACACAAAATTCAGACCAAAATTTTAACTCAAATAAAAAAAATTAAAAGTCAATACAAAATCCAGACCTTGACAAATATAGAAACCATTAATTCCGATCTAAAAATAGAGTAAAATACTGTTTAAGCCACTCTAATGCACCTTTTCTTTCCTATTCATTTTCTCCATCCTTTCTTTTCATTCTATTTCTTTCTTTCTTTCTTTTTCTTGCTATTGTTTTCTGTTAGTTCTTCTCTAGAACACTTTCACTCCGGTCGGTTGGGCTCTTGATTATATTTATTTTCATTTTAATAAATGTTGTTAAATATTAAATACGAATTATCAGTGTTTAAGTTTCAATCTTTCCCTTAAATAACTCATTTCTGAATTATACAAATACAAGTCAAGATCTCAAAGCACAGTATTGCTATAAACTGATGCCGCAACTTCAGATTTATTATGTAAGTCCAAAGTACTGCGGGAAAATGTTACTAGGTTAGAACCTAAGTAAGTATTCACATTGTTTTAAGAGTTCCGGGGGTCCTCCCTGAGTCTACTACTACCCACATTAAATTGATTTCAAAACATTCCATTGATATTTTAACATTAGTGAATGTTAAAATGAGGAAAATAAATTGCAAGACAACAACACAGTGCAAGAATTAAATTAATCACAAATTAACCTTAGATATGACACAAATTCATCAAGAATATTCTCAGCAATTAAACCGATCTGACATATGCAACCCACAGCAGTAAGCAGCAAGCAGCAAGCAGCAACAACAATGACGGCAACTAACATATCTACAGCAGCGAAATGGCAAATGCTCCTACTAGAAGACACATGTTGATTCATAAAAATTGAATCCATATAAAAGTAAAACTTTTTACCAATACATGTGCAATATTTATGTACATACGAGTATGTATGTATACCATACATACTCGTACACTGTACACTGTTCATATGGAAAATATTTATGTATATATAAAGTTGTATCTATTTGCAATTAATATCGGTGAGATGTATGGAATTGCATTGAGAGTTAAGTATCTGATAGATGCGCCGCCGCCACATAACCCAGAGCAGTGTAAATGTTGAAGGGGGGGGACCGGTTGATTGCTGCTGAAGATTGATGTGGAGAGTCGATGCTGCTGATGTTGATCGGATCTGCGTGGTGCCCCTTTGCACTTTTTCTTTGTTGTGTGTAGTATAAATGTGTGTGTGTGTGTGTGTGTGTGCGAATTATGTGGAGCGAATGAATGTATTATCTATTGGAATAAACACACACACTCACACTAACGGCTATGGTAGAGGGGCGCAAGTGGTGTCGGTGTCAGTGTCGGTGTCTCTTCTTGTACGAGTGTATGTAGGTATGTATGTATGTATCTCTGGCAGCGCAGCCTCAATCGCGTGCGCTTACAGCACTCAAGCGCAGCGAATGAGGGTCGCGTCACCATTGTTGTTGCTGCTTTCGAATAAGTGAATGTATGTGTGTATATCTGTTTAATTCACACACACACACACACACACACATACATTCATAAATCTGAGCATATAAAACATGAAGCGGCGAATTCAATGCAATGCAATTGTTAGTTAGACATTAGAGAAGGAAGAAATACACACTTACTAACATAAGTATTTCGGGGGAGAGGGAGGTGGGCCAAAGAGTGATCAAGAGAGGTAGTGAGGCAGCAGACTGGCGATAGAGAGAGGAAACTAGAAGAGCTTCAGCTTCAGCTTCAGCTTCGCGGATGTGGTAATGAAGTAATGTTGGTTGGCATTTTTGTGTTGCTTTCAAACTGCAGCGCAACTTCAATGAAAATTGTATGAATTTTGTGTGTGGTATTTGTTTTTTGCTTTTCTTATGTTTTTTTTTTTGTTATACAAAACTTTTCTGAGAATGAGGATTCAGTGTAGATACTTTTGACTTTTAAGTATGCACATGTACTTTGAAGCTGAGTACGTTGTTACGATTGACGACGATGATGTAAGTAGCGATGACGGCGATGAGCGTTTTTATATACTCGTAGTTAAAAGTTTTTATTTTGGAAATTTTCAATGCATTGCTTGGCGGCCGCTCTCTTCCTCATCACGCGCCCGTGAATGTCTTTTCGTTTTTCCATTGCGCGCTTCTAGCGATTTCGCAAGCTCCAAAGTATCTGCTATTTATCTTGCAGATATTTAGTGAGCGTGCGAGGCCAACATTGAATCGTGTATCGACAGCGGCAGTGACAGCGACAGCGACTGCGACAGTGACTTAGATACTCACCAAATGCAATTGAGTGTTGTTCATTCAATTTCAGCCTTTGAGATTTCTATGTGGCTGATGATTGTTGCGACTGCTACTGTTGTTGTTGTTGTTGTTGTTGTTAATGTTGTTGTTGTTGTTGTTAATGTTGTTGTTGTTGTTAATGTTGTTGTTGTTGTTGTTGTTTTTGCTGTTATTTCAGGTACGCTCGTACGCTCACATTGATTGCATTTTGCAAGCGTGATGACCTTGAGCTACGTCGTATGTATCTCAGCATAAAGCAAATACAACACATTATCAACAACAACAACAACAACAACAGCAGCTACCAAGCCATGAGCTCTAAGTCTAAGTCAAGAAATTCAGCTCAATTGATTTCAAACCGGCCCTGGTGGCTGGCCAATGCATTCGGTGGTGCCGAGCGGCGCTGCTTGTATCTTGTATCGCGTATCTATGGCATGACATCGTTTAAGCACGTTAAGATACAAATACACGTTGTTCTTGTACTTATAGCATGTTAGTGTTGGTGGTTTGTTGTTGTCGTTGGACTTTACATATCTTCTACATACATATGTATCTATTCTACAAATTATTGTACCTATATTTTATTTCCACGTACCATTTATTATATTTTTATAATCGACTTTTGATGGAGAACGCTGAGATTTTAATTCGACAGCAGCAGCTACCACCAGCAGCAAGCAGCCACCACATAAACCTTGTCTTTCTGTCTGTCTGTCGGTGTTTTCTTCATATGTATGGAGTATGCATCATAAGCTCACGCTGAGGTGTCTCTAAGTAAGGTCTAAGCTGTTTCTGTTTATTTGCTTGTTTCTTTGCATTTGGAATTTGTATACAAGTGTTTCTGAGCTTTGGATTAGCACAAAAACAAAAACAAAAACTAATAACATAAAATATTTGCAGTTAAATTTTTGTTTTCGCTTTTCATTAATTATTTGACATGGCGCAAAACATCACTGACACAAACAAGGTTATTTTGTTTGGCTTGTTGTTGAAGACGGATTCGGGTAGGATGCGTGTAGATATGTGACTGCATCATATGCACGCACAAGGTGGGACAAAAGTAATGTGATTATGTGAATTGGCTGCCATTTTAACAACAAATTGTAACAAATTGGGCTATGTTTTCACCGCAAGCTGCTTATTTTAAGGAGTAAAATTTATGGTATTAAGCTAAAAAATGATGTTCAAATCGAAATGGTGTTCAAATGAACACTGCCTGAGCTGATGCTCGGAAGAAGTCTGCCGCCGACTGCCCTGGCGACGTGGCCGGCCATTTTACAATCGTCAAAACGGAAGATCACTTACTTACATAGCTGGCACTACAGCCGATGATCGGTCTTGGCGGCCGCCTCTACAAAGCTTCGCCAGTCGCCTCTGCTATGCGCGCGCTGGCACCAGTTGATAAGACCCAGTGCAGTTAGGTTGCCCTGCACCTGGTCTTTCCAACGAAGATTAGGACGTCCCCTTCAGCGTGTTCCTCCACCGTGGTTAGAATAAAACACCCTTCTAGCCGGAGCGGAGCGCTTTCTTCCATTCGCTCAACATGACCCAGCCAGCGAAGCCGCTGGAGTTTTATACGCTTGACTATGTCAGTGTCGGCGTACAGCTCATACAGCTCATCGTTCCATCTTAGTCGATACACGTCGCCCACAACACATACTGGGCCGTAGGTCTTACGGAGTATCTTCCTCTCGAACGCTCCTAACAGCCTCTCATCATTGATGGCGGTCGAGAGAGGCCTCTTCTTCCCAATTGCTTACTGAGCTCGTAGTAACCACTTTTGGCAAGAGTTAATCTCCGCTTGATCTCAAGGCTGACATTATTTTTGGAGTTTATGCTGGATCCAGGTCAACGATATCCTTGACAACTTCTAAAGAATGATTGCCAACAGTAAAATTTTGTCCAAGAGCCCTTGACTCTTATTTTGTTGACACAAGGTATTTCGTTTTGTCCTCGTTCTCCACTAGACCCACTCGACGAGACTCCATTTCCAGGTTGGAGAATGCTGCACTGACTGCTCGCGTGTTAGTGTCGATGATGTCAATATCATCAGCGTGTGCTAGCTGCATGAAGCAATGACAAACCTACAAGAGTAAAAATTGCGTATGAAAAGCTTTTCACTTCACCGTTCGGATTCGGCATTAAACTGTAGGGCACTACCATTCATGTACAAATATAACACACACAACATGAGTGGATGCGAAAAGCGAAAAGCTCGGCCTAGGCCCTCGATGGACTGTTTTGCCATTAAAAGTAAAGTAAAGTAAAGTAAGATGTCGATGTTCGCAACGGAAGATCACACCACTCGGAAATTGGTCTTTCAAAGTCTCTATCGTTTCCTTGTGTTACAAGCTGTATATCAGATTTAAGATGCGTTGAAGATTTGCACGGGATCTCAGTGTTGCATTCTCCTTGAGATTGTATTGATTCTCCACTTGAGGATCACTTGATATCCACTTGAGAAAAGAGAACAGCACTGGAACTCAAGTGCTTCTTAAGAGTGATATCCAACCGAATTGTTTACTGGGATATGTACCATATTTATGCTGCTCTATTCGTTTTTGATTGAAGTCTTCAATTAGTAGTAGGTTTGACGATGGCCTAAAGGTTCCTTTCCTGTTGAAAGAAGTGTTCGGGACCAATCAAATGCCTGGCCACTGCCTTGCACCAAATCTTAGTACCGCGCACTGTGTATGTTTTCAGGGATATAAAAATGATTACGATTTTTTAGGAGGTGCCACAAACACTTTTACAACCCCCTTGATATATACAGAGATTGTGAAGGCAGACATTTTTAGCGTGTTTAGGTTCAGAAAGGCCATTTTTCAGGGTAAACTTATTTGATCTCTATGGCCGAATTTTCAGCACTTCATCAATAAAACATAGAATCAGTCAATGTTGCCGTTTCCCTTACGAATATCGGTTTATCTTTTACATTCCCACATTTTTCACAGGCAACAGTGATTATTTAGGACTAAATCATAAATCATAAATCACATGTTGTTGTTGTATCTGTGGTATGTAAAACAATATTCTGTAAGTGGAAAAAAGTAAGCGATAAAGTGAAATCTTCAAAGCCAATTGATAAGAGTTTTGTAGAGCGACCAAAGGTTATATTTCACAGGTGCCTTTCCTCCAGAATTTCCAGTTTCTAGCTGGAACTGGTATTTGGAACGGTCGTTAATGGGTCGCAGCAAGTGTATTTATCTATAAGAGATAAGTTTCTGTGTATGTCTGTGTATATAGAAATGTAATTATCCTTCCCTTGTCCTTGAATATATGAACGTAAATACATTAAATTTTATCAGTACCAATACAATCTTAAATGTTTGACTCATTGTCATGACCATGCCGTTTTCGTATCCTAATTACATTCCTCTTGGACTCTAAATCTTTTGTAGTAAATAGATTAGGTTTCAGCTGCAACTGTGTTCTGATAAGGTTCCCCAAGATCATCGAAGATCATCAAGCTTTGTTCAAATATCTCATCCTTCATCAACAGGGGCAATTTGAATGGTTGAAACTCGAAAGGTTCAGAGTACCATACAAAAAACATTTGCTCTGTAACGAAAAAGGAAAAATATTTGTTTTTTTTATAATCAAGTGGTCTTCAACTCCTTCTGTTCATTTTATGTATTCCTCTAACTGAAATTGTTGTGTTCCTCAAAGAATCTAAGAAGTTTAGGGGGGGTTGGTACAACTTCTTCTCTCTCTTTCATTTTTTGTCTATTTTAATATTTCTCTTATTCTCTTTTCCCGTTTTTCTTCACCCTTTCTTTTAGTTTGCTTGAAATTTTTGCCTCAATGCAAAATTTCTCTCTCCCTCTAAAATCGATAGAAAGATTTGAATTAACTGATAGAAAATTTGTACCCATTCAGATCTATATTGCACCAAGTCTCTTAACTTCGCTCCAGCTTAGATATCAGCTTCCAACAATCGACTCCAGTTGTTCGCCGGCCTCCTCCTTCTGCGGCTTCTTTGCGGGGTTCCAATCAATGGCAGTTCTTGCTAAAACTACATGCTGCCTTCGTAGTACATGGCCGATCCAGGCTCATTTTCTTCTCCGAATTTCTGCTCAATAAGTCAGCAATTGAGATGGTGTTTGGCTGAAACATTTTCCAGATTTTGCAAAGACATCGGTTAATAGAGACTTGGATTGCATATATTCCAGCCGCTGATGCATTCCACGCTTCATCGCCCGTAGAGCAAGGATGGTTTGACATTAGAGTGAAGCAGTTTTAGTTTTGAACATTGCGAGATGTGTTTCGCGTTCCAGATTGAGAACATAGAATGAACCAACTGCTGCAATTGCTTTCTTGATGCTGCCCTTAATGTCTTCACTCAACGAGTGAACTTGATTGTAGGGTCAGTGAAGCAGGGAGGTATAACAGCCCAGGTTCAACCATGCTGTAAAGGTTATCTCGATGCGATAACGCTGCCCAGGCAAAAACTGCACTTCTTTACCAGATTTATTCGATCACGCGAGAAATAAAATATCGGTGTCCATTACGGTGGCGCCCCACACCGTGAGAAGGCCACAGTTACTCTCTGAGGTGGCCAGGTATCAGAGAGAGCAACTTCGTTCTTGATGCAAATATTTCAGTTCCCTGCACCATTTAGCGCTCGGTACGATTCCAAGTTACACCTTGGCTTGGGTTAGTTTTCGGAATGCCCCCCCTCCCCCCCTCCGAAACCTTTACAGCATGGTTAAACCTGGGCTATTATAGATCCGTGATTCACTGACCCTAGCCCTACTTAAGCCTGCACACCACGTCAAGGTACGTCAACGCGAGACAGATCAATCGAGAACTTCCGCGAGTTAAGTGTGTTGATGCGCATTGCTTTGGTCTTTCGAATGTGTTGATTACCAAGACGGTTTTCTCGGCTGATTATTGCAGCAATTGCATCTTCGATACCAGAGATATCAGCGTCAGAGTATGTATGTGATAGTACAGGGTGTTTTTTGTTAGAAGTGTGGTTTTTCCGAAGAAATAAAACGCATATAATTTAATGTTATGGCACAGAATTTAGGATTTGGCATTATGTTTTAAAAACGACTTCGGGCAAGTGGCCGCTGCGGCTGTTTCGAATAAATTCCAGCCGAAAGGCCCAATTCAATTGTCAATCGTCAATCGTCTCGGACTTATCTGCGTAGACAAGCCACTTCATATAACCCCACAAAAACCCCAAAAGTCCAGCGGTGTTAAATCGCACGATCTAGGAGGCTACGCCACAGGCCCACGACACGAGATAATGCCAAAAATCATAAAAAATTTCCTTCCAAAAAAATAAATATTTCGTTGGCTGTATGGCATGTAGCGCCGTCTTGTTGGAACCAAAGGTCGTCCACGCCAACATCCTCCAATTCATAATTCAGGGACGAAAAAGTCATTAATCATGGCTCTATGCGTTGCTCATTGACTGTAACATTATGACCGGCTTCATCTTTGAAGAAATATGGACCAATAATTCCCTCTGCCCATAGAGCTCACACCAAACAGTGACTTTTTGAGGATGTAACGGCGTCTCAACAATGGCTTGTGGATTATGATCATTCCAAATGCGACAATTTTGTTTATTAACGTACCCACCATTCAACCAAAAGTGAGCTTCATCACTGAACAAGATTTTCTTGTGAAAATCGGGATCGGTGGACATCTGGTCATCTCGTTTTGGGCCCAACGATTTGCAAACATTGTTCAGGCGTAAGTCTATTCATTATGAAATGGCAAACCAAACTGAGCATAAATCAAGTGGCAGCTGTCAAAAAGACCTACTCCGAAAAAAGTATTGCCAGATTGAAAACCACACTTCTAAAAATAAACACCCTTTATATAAATATCGTCTGCGTAGTCGAGGTTCGCCAAACGGACTTGCTGGTGCCAAGCTATGCCACTATCGGGTATTGTGGACATACATACGATGTTAAGATGGGGCAATAGAATGGGTGAAACTCGGAAATACTCTATAGAGGATCTCAAGTTAACTTCAGATTTTCTACGGAAGTAGAGCGGAAGCTGTAGAACTGCACAAACATTAATCTAGACCTGCAAAGACTGGCCAAAATTTGAAATCCCAGCTGCTGAGTACAAGAAAAATATATCGACTACGACATCTAAACTTTTGAAAACGAGATTCAAACACAGATTTCTTTAGGAAAAAAATATTTCAATTGCATTTGGCTTGTTTAATTTGATAACTAGGAAATCATCAAGGAGAATCCCATTCCATTTAGTATGAAGTAACTACCATACACACACACACACACACACACACAATCATCCTTCACGTACGTACTGTTATGGTACATCATGTACGACGGGGTACTCAAAGGAAGGAAGCCACTAGGGGCTCACATTATTGGATACGCAGACGATGTTGCAATCGTGGTGGTAGTAAAAAAGATAGCGGATGTAGCCAGAATCTGCAATGACACCATAGCTGGTGTAAAAGCATGGTTGCAGACAGCAGGCTTGCAGCTAGCTGACCATAAAACTGAAGCGCTTCTGATGACTAGCCGAAAAAAAGTGGAAAAGATTGAAGTAAGAGTTGGCGGGCACATTATAACATCTAGCCACTCCATCAAGTATCTCGGAGTCATTCTTGACTACCGCATGAATTTTAAGGAGCACCTCATACATACAAGCGAAAAGGCAAGAAAAGTGAGCATGGCCATTGCAAGATTAATGCCTAATGTCGGTGGCCCAGGGCAAAAAATGAGAACTCTTCTGGCAAGTGTTAGTACGTCAATCAATAATGTATGCGGCATCAATTTGGGTAACAGCTACTGAAGTACAAACGTACATGAAACCACCTGCCTCAGCGTATAGGCTGTCGTCACTAAGAGTATGCTGTGGTTTTAGAACAGTGTCGAACGATGCGGCGAACCTCCTGGCAAGCAGATGACCTATAGACATAATGGCAAGAGCAGCTGCAGAAGTCAGGAAAAATCCTGCAGCCCGCGCAGCGCTTGCAGAAAAATGCATTGAAGAGTGACAACATCGAAGGGAGACATCAACGAAAAGTCGGTGGACGTGGAAATTGATCCCTAGTGTGGAGAGGTGGGTTAATAGGAATCATGGGGAGTTAAATTATCACCTCACACAGTTCCTATCAGGACACGGATGCTTCCGCCAGTATCTGTATTTTGTGATGGGAAAATCGAGAATGCTGAACATATCTTATTAGAATGCAGCAGATTTGTGGTTGCCAGAAACCAACTTCGGATGATTGTTGGCGAGGTACTCACCCCAGAGGGACTAGTGAACTCCATGTTGTTGGCAAAAGAGAAATGGCATGAATGCAGCAAGGTCATAGCACACATGATCACGCAAGTGCGAAAGGACGAGCAAGCAGCGAGGCTGCTAGAGAAGTGGGTCGAGCCCCTTTTCCTGCCCCGCGAAGTAAATCCTTCACTGGTAGTGCCGCGGGGATACACAGGACAGCGCTCGTAGGAGGTGGGTTTAGTCCGTAGGTGCATGGATGCGAATCGGGCATGTGAGCAGTGCGCTGCTACTCATATCTATGAAGATTCCCACTTACCTGGTCGAAACCGAATAAAAAACAAAACAAAAAACAGTGTACGGCTGTTTACACTGTTCACATTGAATTGTTTGGTATTTTGAAATATTTTTTGTTTTGTTTTTTTTTTTTTTTTGTTTCTTCAGTGAAGAAATAAAGTAACGCTTCACATAAAATGCTGGCAATAAAAAGAAAAGAAAATAAACTTACACACATTTCTGCTGTGGCTGTTGCTCGTAGCGTTGCACTTTGAAGTGGAATTTTTAGTTTTTATTTTTTTTTGAAGAAAATGTTAAAAGGAACGTGAATAGTGAGTAGAAACTCGTAGACGCACGTACCCCAAAAACAAAAATATATAAAAAAAAATAAAACCAAAAATTAAATTTAACTTCTAGTGGATAAGTTAAAATTAGGTCATGATAGTTAAATTGATTTCTTAATTTTTTTTTTTTTTTGTGCTTTGTATTTTTCTCTTTCTTTCTTTTTTTTGTTTTGAAAATTGATTTTTCAGAGTTTCAGTTTAATAAATAAATGCTACGTAATAATATTGAATATTGTTCGAGCGAAGCCTAGCTCATGAAATTGACGAATAACTGTGGGAGAATGTCTTCCTTCATAAGCAGTCGTTTTAGCGAAAGTGAGCGGAGGTTTTCTGTTCCCCAGATATTCAGTATTTGGTTGAAGTTGTTAGATTTTGCTTGACAGTTTATCTACATAAGTACGTATTTATGGAATCTGGTTGGGTCACAAAGAAACGTTTCTTAACTGGCGATTTTTCTAAGAAATTTGATGGCGGTAGCGACTTGTTCTTTCGGAGGGCTTAATATTGCTTTTCACGTGTGATAGTCGGACCACTTTTAGGTCTAGCTGATCTGATTGGTTTGACTGATTTTTGGTATGTGTTGCATAATGCTTTACTTTACTTTTAAAGGCACAACAGCCCATGGAGGACCTAGGCCGAGCTTTTCGCATCCACTCATGTTGTGCGTGTTGTATTTGTACATGAATACTGCTTTGCTTTGGTCTAATTTGTACACTGATTTTGGGCTCAAATCTGCTTTCTTTTAGTCTGACTTATGCTTTGAATTTTGCCCTGCTGTTAGCTTGTTTTCGGTCCTAGTCTGAGTTACATACTGAAACTTTGTTTGAGTCTGAGTTTTAGTATGATTTCAGTTGCAATTTTTGTCTAAATTTTGAAACAAATTTGGTCTGGTCTCGGCTTAAACTTGGATTTTGATATGATTTGAGTTTTATTTTTGGTATGATTTTAGTTGAATTTTGTGTTGGATTTGAGATCAATTACGGCCTGCTTTTAGTTTAAGTTTCCATTTGAATATTTGGTTTGAATTACGATCGTACAGGGCATACTGGTTGGAGGGTCCTGAGACAAGCCAGTATCTTTCACTAAAGAAATTTCCTTGGATTTACCAATTTGATTGTGGTCACTGGTCTTGACACCGATTCAACAGTAATAAACCTGATATTTAGATATTTTTGAAAGCTCTTACTAAGACTTACTAAGTCTGGAAGCTTATAGGTTGGACTAGGAATATTGTTTTGGTTTCTCTTTAAGTGTCCGAAATATAATCTAGAGCATTTATGAGCAGTATGCACAGTATTAATCCTGATTTCGATCAGTTTTTCAAGACCGTTTGGAAGATAGTCCGGAAACTTATAGGTTTCATTTGGAATAAATAATGCTTTGGCTTCTAGAGTATTTATGGGCAGTACCTTTCTACGCTCTTTGCCCATCTCTGATCTAGAGCTATGCTAGCCTAGATAGACAAAATTACCCTGCATTTTATCTTCATAAAAGCCTCCATTTTGTTCTTTTTAGGCGGACTAATTGATCGAGTTTCGCACTCTCTTCTTGATTTGTATATGAAGTTTTTATATTTTAAACGAGAGAGTAGAATAAAAACAATATGAGAGTGCAACACTTGGTCGGTGAATCTACCTTTACTCTTCTAAATCTTCTTCCAAATCTGGGATACTGCTTGCCAGATATTATAGAAGGACTTCCATTAGCTTCTTATAGGCTAAAAGGTTTAGGTACTGAGAATACATTCTTCGCCCATCTGAATGCTTAAAATTTCTATAATTTATGAAAATGTTAACAAATATCAAGTTAAAGTTGTGCAATATTCTACCCAGCTTTCTCTTCTCTTGCAGAGCTGAGTAGCTCCTCCTCTGAGCTTCAAATTTCGGGAGCAATTAAACTGTCGGGTATTTCAAACAGTAATTTTAGGTAATGTAGGGTGTAGGCCTCTTACATACAGAAGTACACAGCAACAAAATCGCATCAGTGACGCGCTTCGTACACCAAAAAATACTCTCTTATTCGCGCTATTTTACGTTATCTCTCACTCACCGAAAATATTTATCTATTTTACTCTCCCGATGATACAATATGAGTCGCACTTCACAAACAAATACACAAACACACACGCTCTCACATTGCAAGCTTGGTTATTTCATCTCTTTCTTTCTTTTTTCTTCTTACTATATATTTTCTAGCTGTATCTACAAGTTTTCTTAGCCACCATTTTCTTGCTGGTTTTCTATTTATCTAACGTTTTAAGTATTTCTTATTCTTCTTCTTTACACCTTTGGTTGCTCTTTTTGTTATCCACATTTGTTTGTGCTTTTGGACGTGCAACAGTTGCAACAACAACAACAAAAACAACAACTATATGCTACCAATACACCGAGCAGTAGAATACACCGCAACCCACCCAGTTTCATTGGATTGTTGTTACCTCTCTGCCCTGCCCCCGACTTGGTCGTCGGGATCTCTTGTACCTTACTACATGGATTCGTTTATGCTCGTTGAATTATCATGCGTTTTTGTGCCATGTTCTTCGTACTACAAAGAGTATTTCTCTCAAATAAAGGTGCAGCAGCAACAACACCAACAACAACAACAATAGTAGGTATTTGTTATTAGCATTTCTTGTAGTCTTCACTTTTGTGAAGCTTCGCTTTTGCTTTTTTCTGTTGAGCTACAATTTTTTTATTGTTTTTTTTTTTTTTTTTTTTTTGTTTGTTTGCCATTCACATACATCCATACATATACACCTATGTACATACATATATCTATGTATGTATGTATTCATAGAAGAGTTAATACACATACTTATATAGAGCCATTGTCTATTTCTTCAGCATGTGTTCATCAGTTGAGTACTTATCTAGTTGTTGTTGTTGCAGAAGTTGTAAAGGTAACGGGATTTGAAGAACTCACTTTATAGGCATGAGATATTTGTATGCTCACTAACAACAAATACAACGAACACTAGTTATGTAGGTGCAATAGAGAAGGCACGACAACGACAACGACAGCGACAGCGACAACAACAGCGACAGTGACGACAAGAGTTGACTTTATGGTTGTTGTTGTTTGTCTTGTATTTTTTCACAATTTTTCTTCGCCCAGTTAACATTTTCACATACCTACTTTAGGTTTAGAAGCTTACATTTTTTTTGTTTTGTCTAGTTTTTAAAGCGTTTTCTGTTAAGTGCGGCGCGGTGGGCATTAAAAGTTAATTCAAAGGAAAAAGGTTTGGATTTTGTTTGCTTGCAGTCTGTTGTGCTGTTGCTGATTTGAAGCCGGATGATGTGCCTTTTTTTTTTTCTTTCATTGCTGTTATGGTACACTGTGATTACTTACTTTTAGGGTTCCGTACGATGGCTTCTTTTTTCTTCTTCATACTTATTTCCAATTTTTTTGTTTTTCTTCTTCTATTTCTCTGTTTCTTTGATTTCACTCACTTGGGGCACATGTTTTTCTTTATGCTGTGGCTGTGGTTGTGGTTGTGCTTGTTGTTGTTGTTGTTGCTGCTGTTGATATTTTTGATGGGATCGTAATGTGGTAACGGTAAATACAAATACGTAATAAAAATTTTCATTCGATCCGTTTTAAATTTCCTTCTAGCGTTTATATTACTTAGCTACTTACTTAGTTACTTACTTAGTTACTTAGAGCGAAAAGCGAAGAGTTTCACATATTTTTGTTGTGGATTTTTGTTGTTGTTGTATTGTTGTTGTTGTTGTTGCTTTTTGGTGGTGTTGTTGTTGTTGCTGCTTTTTGTTGCTTTTTGTTGTTGTTGTTGTTGCTGCTTTTTGTTGCTTTTCACATTATATTTCCTTAATTATCCACATCTGTATATCCACATCTATCGTTGTAAATAAACATACATACATATCTACATACATACTATATATAGAAATATTTTTCTCTTCAATAGATTTTACATGATGTATTACAACAAAAACTTCAATGGAACCTTTTCGTTCCAGTAAGTTTCTTACATCAGATATGGTATAAAATTTAACGCTGTGGTTTCATATATCACGCTGGACTACTGGGCGTATGATCGAGGATTCCAGCCACTCGAAAGAACAAGCAGAAAGAACAAAAAAAGATAAAACAAAAAAATCTTGCTTGCTGTGATCTGGATTTGGATCTGCATCTGAATCTGGCAGATGCCATTCGCGTAATCAAGCTTTTCAAGTCAGTCTAATAAAGTGTAAAGTCAGTCTGTAAAGAGTCGCGAGATGCCCTGAAATTCGGGTGATTTTGGCAAGCCCCGTTGAAAGCATCTGCCAATTGCCCCGCATTACAGACAATAATCAATATTTGAATGTTGCCACTAAATTTAATTACTTACTTACTTAACTGGCACTACAACTGATGATCGGTCTTGGCCGCCTCTTGAGGGTTCATTGGTGGGTATTTTACCGTGTTGGGTTCCAAGCCCGACGCACAACCATTCATTCAAGGCCATGGAGCAGCCCGCCACACACTTCAGTTAACTCACTAACGGTTGTCAGATCGCTATCCAGGGGACGCCACGGGAAGGCTGCGTGTCGACTTGAAACGTAGAAGCGCAAGGATCGAACATGGACGCACCATGCAACTGTCACGAACTTCACCTTGTGTTCTACGCCCCCAGGCCCCCCAATACTTACATCACCGCATTTTCCTTGACGATGAATCGATGATTTTTTGAAAGAGTATACTGCCCTGATCAATTCCCGTATTTCAGAGTATAGATGATGGGAGAGACTGATGGGATTTATTATTAATATTTATTATTTTGAAGCTTACAAAATTTGATGCCTGGATGGAAAGTTTTTCCTTATGGTGATTTTAACCTTTTTTGTTTTTGTTTTTACTCCTACTTGTACCCCGTTTTTTGAGGGTTTTCAATAGGTTGAGTCAGGGTGTATAAAAAACCGCTTTTAAAGTTATTGTGATGGAATTTTTTTTTCAAAAGAAAGTACGAGTATGTCATTATTTTAAGCCATTTACTCTTTATGAGAAATTTTAAAAGAATTTTGGGTGTAAAAAATTTTTTTTTTGTTGATACATTCATCTCACAGGGTGAACCCTTATGAATGCAGAGCATTGTGTTGATGTGTGGAAGGAAGATTGATAGGTGGAACGACGAAGGAGGGAGAATGAGAGAGAGAATGCAATTACAGGAAGGGAGGGAGGGCAGGTGTAAAGTCTTCTATGTAAAGGGTGCTTTTTCTAGAAGTGTGGTTTTTAATCGGGCAATACTTTTTTCGGAGTAGGTCTTTTTGACAGCTGTCACTTGATTTATGCTCAGTTTGGTTTGCCATTTCATCATGAATAGACTTACGCCTGAACAATGTTTGCAAATTATTGAAATTTATTGTCAAAATTCATGCGCTGGGAAAAAAGTGTTTCGCAAGCTACGTCCATGTAGCGACGAGGCTTATGTTTGCCTCACTGGATACGTGAATAAGCAGAATTGCCATATTTGGAGTGAAGACCAGCCAGAGGCAATTCAGCAGCTACCAATGCATCCCGAAAAGTATGTATGGTGCCTGAGTATGTTGCCTTGCTTCGTATGTGCGGTTTATGAGTAGCCGGTATCATTGGGCCTTACTTCTTCAAAGACAATGAAGGCCGCAACGTTACGGTCAATGGAGAAAGGTGCCGGTACCGTTCGATGATAACAGACTTTTTTTTACCGAAAATGCATGAATTATACTCGGCAGACATGTGGCTCCAAAAGGAAGATGCCACATGCCGCACTGCACGCGAAATCATGCATCAATTGAGCGGCGAATTTGATGAGCAGATAATCTTACGTTTTGGTGTAGTCAATTGGCCACCAAGATCGTATGATTTGACTCCGTTAGACTCTTTTTTTTGTGAAGCTATGTTAAGTCTCTGGTCTAGAGGGACCAGCCAAACACGATTACTGCTTTAGAAGCCAACATTGAATGCGTCATTTGTGAGATTCCGAGATTCCGTCCAAAATGTGTGAAAAATGTACCAAAATTGGACCTTCAGAATGGGCCACTTGAAGCGTAGCCGCGGGCAACATTTAAGATTTAAGTGAAATTATCTTTAAAAAGTAAATGGCAGGAATTGATTTATCGATCCAAATAAAATTTTCATTCTTTTACTTTACTTTTACTTTTAATGGCACAACAGCACATGGAGGGCCCAGGCCGAGCTTTTCGCATCCAGTCATGTTGTGCGTGTTATATTTGTACATGAATGGAAGGGACGTAAAGTTTAATGCAGAATCCGAACAGCGAAGTGAAAAGCTTTTCATAGGCAATTTCTACACTTGTAGGTTTGCCATTGCCTGCCAAGAGGTGGTGCCGGGTAGAAAAATTATTTTTTTTACTTTTTGATTTTGCCTGTGCCGAGATTCGCACCCCGGACACTCGGCGCAGCAGTCCAACGCTCTACCACTACGCCACAGTGACCAAAAATTTCATTCTTTACTTTACTTTACTTTTAATGGCACAACAACCCATGGAGGGCCTAGGCCGAGCTTTTCGCATCCACTCATGTTGTGCGTGTCATATTTGTACATGATTGGAAGGGACCTACAGTTAAATGCCGAATCCGAACGGCGAAGTGAAAAGCTTTTCATAGCAATTTTTACTCTTGTAGGTTTGCCATTGCCTGCCAAGAGGTGGTGCCGTGTAGAAAACTTGTTTTTTCTACTTTTTGATTTTGCCCGTGCCGAGATTCGAATCCCGGACACTCCGCGTAGCAGTCCAACGCACTACCACTACACCACAGCGACCTGTAAAACTTTTGTAAAATTTCTGTTTTTTTTTTTCATATCAAAAAACTAAACTCTTATAAAAAAAAATCACCCTTTATAAGAATTTGTTAGCTTCAAATGTGAAAAATCCTTTGTACCTACATATATGAGTTTCAGAAGCGTCCCACATTTTTGGGTTATAATCAGTATTTCCATCAGTGTGGCCCCCCGGAAACGAAAGATTTAGAGTTGGGAATCCTTGCCTTATAGTCTCCAGTTGAATCTAGGTTTCATCGTTGTATCGAGTACATGCAATATGGGTTGAGTGTTATGCAGTGATGAGGAGGGAAATTGTACATTATTCGCATACTGAGTGATCCGGCTTGATGGAAGAGGGTTTTCACACATATTTCTAAACATTAGTTAACAAATTTCTTACCATTGGTTAGCTGAACATTTTTATACCACTTGAGTTGCATTCAACATATCTTTCGTGAAGTTTAATTGCATCCGAAAAAAGTTCATCAAGTTAAGCGTTTCGGGCTACAAAAATGTACAGTTATTTTGTCAATTCTAAATGGTGGTAAAAAACAAAAAAAAACTTTTCCAAACAATAATCTCAAAAATTTTTCATATAAATTTGAAAAAATGGTTTCTATTTATTTTCAGACACAGTAAATTTAAGATGGTAACCTCAAAAATTTTACACTTGGAAGAAAAGTATGAAAAATTCTTTAAATTGATATTTTTAGACACAGTTAAACAATTAAGTGGTTATGAGTGTTCTAGGCTCATGACTAGGCTCTGTTGTACACCATGAAGCACACCCTGTACCCATTTTTCCGTTGATCACTGAGCTTCTCCGCTCCTGTTTATGTGTGCATACTTAGTACGTACGAACGTTTTCAGTTAAATGCAAATAGAAACCAGTTTCAATATCAAATTGAAAGCTGAAGCTGCCTACCCATTAAGCATTAGAATCCCACGCATTGATTTAGTCACCGCACAAACAATAATAATACATTTTTGTTTGTGTGTTTTTTTGTTTCTAATTTTTATGAAACAACAATTTTAAAGCATCATGAGATTATTTTAGCAGAGAAAACCCCTACGCAGAAGGTTACTCAATAATAGTAGCTACAATAAAATAGCAACGGATTGGTTAATTTGTATGTAGCTACGAGTGTATACTATACTATATATATACATACACACACATACACATATACATGTACATATATGTCATTGAAGTATGAATAAGAAAAGAGAAATATAGACAGGTTCGTTGGTATACACACGATGTGCGTGTGTGTACGTGAGTGTGTGCGTGTGTCGGTGTATGTGTGCCTAAGTAAAAGCTCAGCTAACGAAAATCCAAAAACTAAATACGGTACATATACACTCTCACATTTTTCGGCAGCTACTTCGGCATACTAGCAAAGTCAACGAAACTGTTGATAGAGCCTAGTGGTGATATTGATATTGATATTGCATTTAAGTACATTTGCTTGCATTGGTGATGCACTTGTTAAAATGCCACAATATTAACAAACAAAAGTACACATTTTCTTGTACAAAAAGTACAAAATTTTCCAATATATTTGCCAAATATTTGAAATGCATAATGTGAAAATATGTAAGAGTATATACCATACTCAAACGTATACACATACTTAATAAGTTGAAAATATGATGACGTTGAAAATGTTGAGCTTCGAAACCCCTTGATGACTATGCAGGTACGTACGTACGACCACGTACCTTGATATACTCGTATTAGGTAGTTACAATAAAAAAAAGAAACAGTGTTTTCGTGGGAACGAAAGGGAATTCACATACTACGAATTTCGTGGCGGTACGTTCGTCGTGTGAATGCGTTGCAATAATACTCTTTTAGTGGTACATGATTTCATCATCACCATGATTTCCATACAATAATAACACTGTGCAACAGACAAAGTCCAGGAATCGAACCGGCTCTTCTGAGAACAGAATCCTTACTTTACTTACTTACAGCCCATGGAGGGCCTAGGCCGATCTTTTCGCATTCACTTATGTCGTGCATGCTATATATGTACCCGAATGGAAAGGACCTACAGTTTAATGCCGAATCCGAACGGCGAAGTGAAAAGCTTTTCATACGCAATTTTTACTCTTGTCGGTTTGCCATTGCCTGCGAAGAGATGGTGCCGGTGCCGTACTTTCTACTTTTTGATTTTGCCTGTGCCGAGATTCGAGCCCCGGACACTCTGCATAGCAGTGCAATGCACTACCACTACGCCACTGCGACCAGAGAATCTCGTCACGTAATTCACCACTCCCGAATTGTATGAAATTGTATGGATTACGATAACAGAAGAAACGATTCGACCTCAAATGGGGATTCAAGAAGTGTTTTGGATTAATTTTGTTTGACATATCGGGAATATAAAGTTCTTCTTCTCAGCTCTTGAGTTTACCATTAGTTAAAATTAAGTTCCATTACATAAATTTGTTATAAGTAAGACTTCAACATCAATGGTAACTTTAAATTTAACCAGATTTATACCGTAAAACAAATACAATTTTGATCTATAAAACCGCCCAAAAAAAATTTTTTTTTTCTTCTTTTCCTTTACTAATAACGAATTCTGTTTTATAAAATATAATTCTTGATCGAAAAATATAAAATTTTGTGTGAGAAGAAATTTTGTTTGTTTGAAATTCGAAAGGGAACCTAGTTTTCTCAGATATGTTTTTGTATACTTATATTCAAAATACAAGCTATCCAAATAATTATTTTCGTTATACTAAACTGGCTGATAAATTAGTAAAAATCTCATATATAAAAATCTCATATTTTTGTTTTCCTTAGACAACGAGTATGCAATATTTAACATTAATATTTCTGGTACACGGGGCACCTGTTTGCAAAAAACTCTATATCATCCCGGTTCAGCAATTATCAGCTAACTAAATTCAACAAAAAAAAAAAAATAAATAATAATCTTTAATCCCTATCTCGGCAAAAAATTAAATCTTTTATGTAGCACAGTGTATATCATTTCGTAATGCTCTGCTGGTATTTTGCAATATTGTAACCTCATCAGTGGAAACTTGTTGTTGTTCTTGCATACAATCGCCAAATCCTTTTTCATGCAAAAAACAAAAAGGGTATCCATTTATGTATTCCAAACATTACATACCTATTTACTTGGATTAAAAATGAGATCTTGTACCGCCCAACACCACCACTGTGCTGCTATTACAACACTTCTGCCTACCCACCCCTCCTTTCACTACACCGCTAACCCCGTCCAATACACCGCACCGTTCGCTCTCTTTCTCTCATCACTTTATTCCTTCTGCTGTGAACTTCTCTCGTTTATCCCTTTTTAATGTATATAAAAAATCACACACACACACACACACACAATCATGTCATATGAACACGCACATACATACATACGAGTATTTTCGTATGAATGTGTAAGTGTTTTTTCTTAATCACTCTCTTTTTTCTGACTGTACGTGTGTGTATGTTTGTAAAGGTATGCTTATTCGTTCAAATATGGTGGTGGTGGTGGCACACATAGTATTTGTATCCCCACGTAACCAACCCCTGGACCGTCTCAGCACCCTGCCCCACAAAATCTCTATAAACAATTTCACGATCGTGTTATTGTGTTTTGTCTGTGTCAGAGTATTTATGTATGTGTATTGAGTGTTGAAAAAATGTGTTAAAGAAACTCAAAAGTTTTTATGAGAAAAAAACAACTTATGCTCTCTTTAAATTTTTTTCTCATGTACATAGACGCACACATTTTACACTTGTTACGCTCCAACAGTTTGAACATCGAACCCCAAGACCCCTCACTACCCCATCTATTGCCTAACTGTGCTTGACTTGCTCGTAAGTAATTTATGTGTATCTCTTCGTTCTAATACGTTCATATGCCTACCCTAAATCTCACGATGTAGCCGTCGTCAACAGAATTGAGTACTCTCTAACTAAAATGCTTACAGACATTAAATATAAGAATGATTAAAGAGTTGCCATTTCTATTGATTTTTAAGCTATCAAAATATTCCTTTTTTATTTTGTTTTTCTGAATTCGACATGAGTACATGACTCACATTATTTCATCTGCATAAATTAGTAATTTCCAAAAACAAAAATTACTTGCTTTGATTAATTACATTTCTGGCAATCGTCTAATGAATATTTTTACTTTACTCACTCGCTCATTCTCTTTACATGTCTTTCTCTAATGATCCTGCAATTGATCAGCAATTATAAATGATTGTGGCTAACGCCCTTAGTTTTGTGTGGAAAATTTACGTACTACATATGTACTGCATACATACATACATTCAACATATGGAGTGATAGATTTTTCACGAAGTTGAAAAATTTAATGAGGTTAAGAATAAATTTGTGAAAATTCATAGAAATTTATCGCAAACCAGTGTTTTTCAACACATACAAAACTCACGATCCACTCAGACAAAGTAGCAATTCTTGAAAAACGAAATGTGTGCTGTGAATAGTGAACAAGATTCTCCCTTAGATCCATAAGTGGTTCAAAGTATAATGGAAGAGAGAAGAGATTTGAAGTTAATGTCTTTTTTATAGAAGTAACAAAAGTTTTCCACTAAAAGTTTACAATTGTTCCGTTCCGGGACACAATTTGTGTTGAATTTGGAGCTTAGAGGCTCAGAAAAATGGTGTTGTTCGTCAAAATTTATACCAGCATAAATCACATCCGCACAAATCTTCAGTTTGTGCGTACATTTGCTTATAGATAATAATTAGCTAACAGAAAAGTTGTAAAAAGTAATACGAATCCATTTCTTCAGTGCTGAAATTCTTCATATTTTCGAATTCTTCATGGGCAGAAGTAATTAAAATAATTACAAAGCAATATACTGCACTTTTTAAACTAACTCTATTTTGTGCCAGTTAGGGGAAAATACTCTCACATTTTGAGTTTCCTAGTACCCTTCTTTTCCACCTATGTGGAAGCAACTATGTGAAAGCAATAAGTAATAAGTAGCTCCAAGAAATCTATAATATTCGAGAAGATTGTGAAAAACTACAAACGAAAAAAGCTTTTGAAATGCCCTCTCTCTATCTCTCTTACGCTCTTAAGAGCAGACTCTAACAAAACGAAAAGAAAAAAAAATGTTGTCCAAATGAGAAAGAGAGTACTGAAATTTGTTAAAAGTAAATTTGCTGAGATCGCCGCATCGTGAGTACTTAAACGAGGACGACAACGTCAACTCAACCACAGCGATCAATTATTGCATTGTTGTCATATTTCGTAATTCCGTTTGTAAATATGTTGAGACAGCATATTTTTTTTTTTTTTTGGTCAGAAAACAAAAACAAAAGCAAAAGCATTAAATTAAATAAGGAACTGAAAAACTGCATTTAACTGCATGCAGTCAACATTCAGCAATTGGTACCATTTCGAAATAATAATGAGAACTTACAAAACTTGCAATGTGAATTAAAAACAAATTGCTAGTCTAGGCTACTTGAAGGCTTATCGTTGAATATGTATGAATGTATGTGTGCATGTACATATACGAGTACTACGAGTACAATTGACAGCCAAGGCAAAGAGTGAGAGTTTACAGTAATCCCCGGTTAATTGAACCACGCTTAATTGCGTTACGCGTTCAATTTTCTACGAAATATCACGTTTTTAGCTCAAAACTTATTAAAATTACCCGGTTAATTGAACCATAAATCTTACATTTTCATCGATGCAATTAAACGATGGTTACTGTATAATTGTACTGTACCGACAACATATTTTAATGTAAATGATAGTTGGCTGGATGTAGTCGAGATGGATCGACAAAACTAATAAAGTAGGCGGCATAGTATATTTGTCATTGTATGCGGCAAGTATACGTGTGGGTTAAATGAGCAACCAACGAACCAAAGCACAAACATGTGAACAACAACAACAACAAAAACAGCAACAGCAACAGCGCAATCAACAAATTGGAGAGCGAGAAGAGTCAATATGTCAAAAAGTCATTATTGTTGTGTTTGTGTTTGTTGTTGTTGTTGTTTTTGTTTTTGATGTGCTAGAGCTTACCCGCTCATTAGTGGTAGTGTTGGTTTATTTTAGATTCTGAGAGCCAACAGTAGTACCTTCATACATGATTATTCATGTGCTCTATCTCTTCCTCCCCTTCTAGTGCGCACCGCACTTACACTATTGCCTATAGTCAGAATACACTAACATAACTTTTGTTGCTATATACAAATTAAATAGTACCTGTTCAAAAGAGAAAGAGAACAAGAGCTGCGCTTCAGCGGGCCACTCTGCCTAATAGTAGCGGTTCATTTAGTGCCTTCATATAGTACCTACATACATGTAAATGAGAACGAGAGAAAAAATGAGCTTAGATATCTAAAATACACACACACATACAACTACTACTACAAATAGTAAAAAGCGTTGTTGTATCCATTCTGCTTGCTAGCGCTGCTAGCTAGATTTCAGAAAAAAGCACACTGACTGAAAAATCAACCACTCGTCAACGAAATTCATTCCATTACATTTCATCCGCTCGTCCGTCCACCACTAACTAAAGCACCACCAATCATCACCACCACCACCAACTACATACAACACACAACAACAAAAACAACATCCATCCATCCATCCGTCCACTTAAGTTTTTGTTTTTTGTTAAGTACAAAATTTCTTCACTTGATATTTCACATAGTCGTGCTCGTACTTGTGCTCGTACGTAGAGCCCCAGCCTTGTGTGCTTTGGCTGTGCTCGCGCTCGCGAGTTCGTATCTCAACGTTCGTTCGTAAACGGATCGTTTTGCATGCAAGTAGGAAAAAGAAAACGATTTACAACAAAACCGCGAACGCAACGAACGTGAACACGAACGAGAACAACAAACTTGAGTGAGGCTCGAAGCGTTGTCTTTAACATCGTCGTCGTCGTCGTCGTCGTCGTAGTCGCCGTTGTCGTCGTCGTCTGTATCTATCCATTCCGTCCGTCCAACAGGGACACAACAACGTTACAATTTTGTATCCCTACGTTTCAGTTCTGTTTCGAGGTTGTTCGCCGCTGGTGTGGTGGTTTCTTAATTTAGCTTCTTTCCGTTTTACTTATATTATTAAAAAGAAAAAAAAAAAATTCATTTTATTTGTTTGCTGTGCTGCCCTCGTTTTATGTTAATTTCCATTTAAATAATATTTGATTTCGCTGTTTCATTTTTATAATTTTGAAATAATCAAACAAAACAACAACATAAGTTTCCAATCAAATATAAGCTAAAAATAACAGCAACCGCATGAAATGTATAAAATAATACACAACAACAACAACAACAGCAACAAGAAATAAAAATTATTCAATCTAATCATTATTTCAACTGTTTTGCTCTTCGCTGATGATATCTGCCCTGAGCTGAATTATTATTATTATTATTTTTTTTTTTTTAAATTGGTTTTTGCCAACTGTTGCGTGGAAAAGTGTTTATAACTTGAAATCAATAAGAAATATTTGCTGTTTCAAACAAACCAACAACAACAACAACAACAGCACAATTAAGTGGACAAGTGCATTTGATTAAAACAGCAGCACCAAAGTGTAGTAAATATAAAATTCGCAACAAAAAATAAGTGAATTTTCCTTGTTCAGTGTTGCCAATGCAAGCAACTGCAAATAAAAAAATCATAGCAGAATTTGTGTTTTGAGAAGATATAGAAACTCTCTGGAATATTGTAAGAATTAGTGCAAAAACATTCTCTCTGCACGGATTACTATTACTACAACAATATCAACAATCGTTTGGGAGAATTTCAATCACATAACCGAGTGAGTGGTGAGTTTCTTTTCTTTACATGAATGTGCATAATGTGTGTGTGTGTGAAATAGTCGTGGGGCTGGAGCCTAGGGCTGAAGAAACTCGTAAGTGCTAACATTGTAAAATCGCCGAAATTGTTACAACCCTGCCGAGGCAAAACGAACTAGATCCAGATATTTCCGATTTTGTCTTACAGCAATACAAAAAGCAAAGGGTAAACTGTAACCGCACCGTAAAATATATAAAATCGGGGTAGAACGCATGAGGCGTAATTTATTCCGAAATTATATGAATTTCGGAGTGAATACGTGACGAATCAAATGATTTATTTTTTATAAGCTCTAGCAAAATCCAATATCAGAACCGTAATAAGTTTTTGAAAAGATAATATTATTGATTGAATATCTCTGTTACAGTTTCAAATGTGTTATGGATTATTGGAACACACAGAACCAGCATTAAGGTCTCGGATAAGGAAACGTGGAACGTGGCGGGTTCCGAAACTATCGTCTGATCAGCCTCCTTGGCAAAAATTAACCTTAGGGCCTTAGATTACAACATTTATGGTTAGAAATGTATCCTATGCGTGAAACCTTGAACAACTTTACTTTCTTATATTAATTTCAAGCAAACACTATACTCTTGATGAACCTCGGGAGGTCTTTCGGCAGAATCTTCACCCGTTCGAATCAGTTTTTCAAACAATTTATCGCCTAAAAACATAGTCGAAAGATTTGCAGATTAGAATTCGAGTTTGTTTGTTTCTTCTCACAAAGAAGAAGAGTGTAGTTACAGTAGCGGAAAATGACTGAGATAAACCAGATTGACTCCAAATCTCGGCACAGGCAAAATCAAAAACTACAAAGTCTACTTAATAATTTTGGTACACGGCACATCACCTCTCGGCAGGCAATGGCAAGCCACCTACAAGAATAAAAGTTGCGTGTGGAACATGAGTGGATGTTGGAAAAGCTCTGCCCAGACCACCCTCCATGGGCTGTTGTGCCATTAAAAGAAAGGAAGAAGAAGTTGTACTTAGTTTCATGAAAATAAATATATATCTACGGGTAAAGGTACATGAAATTCTTCCCGCTTCTAGTCGAAGATATAAAACGATTTTTGTAATTTTTGCGGTAGTTTTACAAATTATTTGATATAACTTCTTACAAATTTTGTTAACGTGATGTGTGATCGTGATTATTGAACGATTTTGTTATTTCTAGAAAGCACAATGGGCTACATAGCCTGAGTGCTTGAGGAACTGTCCTGCACTCGTAGGTCAGGTTCTCGGCCTTCTTCACATCCACATCCATCTAGAAAGGAAATTTTATCGAGAATAGTTTCATCTAAAAAGAACAACATTTTTAGGTGAAACTACAAGCCACTAACTATACTTTTCATAGTTATTGGCCAACGAGGTTTAACATTCTGAAGAAAACTTTTCTTAACTCTCTTTTATTGAAGTATGTGGGGGCGTATTATTTGAGAATCACAGACTCACGCAAATTCTAGATCAATGATCACTGGTCACTGACCAACATTTCCTCTTCTTTCTTTCTTTCTTTCTTTCTTACTTACCTACTTAACTGGCACTACAACCCATGATCGGTCTTGGCCGCCTCTACAAAGCTTCACCTTCTTTCTTTTCATCTTGCAATATTCTAGAATTCAGATTTATGAGAATTTTAGGTTAGTGGAATAAATTTAGAAATTTCATAGGCGATTATCATTTTCCGTACGACGACTTCACAGACAACATCCAAGTAGTAGAAAATTCTTTCTAGATTTTATTTTGTGAAAGTGTTGAAACAAGGCAAATGAAATACATACAATATATGTAGAATTCCAAGGTTTCATGAGGTCTAAAATTCTTCTAGATTCATGATAGCAAAACTAATACCAAGGAAATATTAATTAATAGTACTAAATCGAAATAATAAGGTTGGGAGAGCCTGAAAATATAGGTAGAGAGATTCGAATCTTGTTTGGAGAAAATCAAGAAATCAATATCTGAAATGTAGGTGTAATTGTTAGTCCTTAAAGGGTTAATTTTCTATACTTACTTACTTAGCTGGCACTACAACCGATAATCGGTCTTGGCGGCCGCCTCTACAAAGCTTCGCCAGTCGCCTCTGCAATGCGCGCGCTGGCGCCAATTGCTAAGGCCAAGTGCAGTCAGGTTGCCCTGCACCTGGTCTTTCCAACGGAGATTAGGACGTGCCCTTCTGCGTGTTCCTCCACCGTGGTTCGAATAAAACACCCTTCTACCCTGAGCGCTTTCTTCTATTCGCTCATCATGACCCAGCCAGCGAAGTCGTTGGAGTTTTATACGCTTGACTATGTCAGTGTCGGCGTACAGCTCATACAGCACATCGTTCCATCTTATTCGATACACGTCGCCCACGCATACTGGACCGTAGATCTTACGGAGTATCTTCCTCTCGAACGCTCCTAACAGCCTTTCATCATTGATGGCCAATGTCCACGTCTCTGCGCCATACATTAAGTAGGACGGGAAGAATGAGGGACTTATAGAGCGTTATTTTCATCGGTCGAGAGAGGGCTCAACTTCTCAATTGCCTACTGAGCCCGTAGTAACACCTGTTGGCAAGGGTTAGTCTCCGCTTGATCTCAAGGCTGACATTATTGTTGGTGTTTATGCTGGACTTTCTAACTAATAATAACGACAGTCGAAAGCTCGGCCTAGGCCCGAGCTTTGGGCTGTTGTACCATTAAAAGAGAGAAAGCACAACTTATAATCGAGTCTAATAATATTTTCTTGTATGTATTAGAGTAGGTCTTCGCTCATTTGGCAAACCATTCGTCCAAAATATTAATGAAATAAGAGAAATCGAGATGAAAAGCCTTCTCATATATTTGAACCTCACAAAGTGGACATAGCTCTTTCGGGGTCAGATGCAGGGATAGGGCCTTACATAAATTACGACCTCAATTTATACCAAAAGACAAATGAGGAATGTGGTAGCAAAATGGAGCTTTGCACTAATTATGTTTTTCACATGAAAACACTCACTGGAACAACAACAACAACAACAACATGTATTTGCCTGAAATATATGTGCCTATTTTCTAAATGTTATTATGTTAATAATAAAAATAGAAATCAAAATAAATTTGAAGAAAAGAAAGTCGGGTTTGCAACTAACTTTCGCCTAAAAGCAAAACCCTGGCATAAGAACCTCGTACTGCTTAAATTTAGAATAAATTTGGAAATGTTACGATATTGCAGTGTTCTTCGAATCAAGTCTCTCTTTTATATGTAACTAGCGGAGCCCATGCACGTTTCACTGTGCATAATTAAAGAAGCCTCCAAAAGAGATTGCTGCCCCTCATTAGAAAGCACCAATGTATCTACTTTCTTTTGGCCTGATCTAGCCTCCTGTCACTACAGTAAAGTAACCCTTAAATGATTGCCCAGAACTTCGGCCTATCGAGAGATATTGGGCTCTAGTGAAAAGAACATTAAAGGCAACAAACAAAGAAGCAACAAATCCATGGAAGATTTTAGAAATAAGTGGAATGCTGCCGCCAAGAGAGTCGTCTCAGAAATGACAGTAAAGGCGCTAATGGCAGTCATACCGGAAAAGCTGTCCGGATTCTGTAAACATAAAAAAAACAAATTAGTTTTATTGATAATTAAATTTTCTTTTCAAAACTGTTTACATTTCTTTATTTGCATAAGGGATTTCAATGCGGGGACAATTTAAAGTTATCCGATTTTTTCGATCTCACTCCTTATGTAATTATGAGGCGGCTTTGTGAGACCCAGAATAGAGCAGTCCTTGAGCCAAGCTGGTCACAAGTTAGTGTACTTGTTACTTGATACTTGTATGCAGAAATCTCAAATCACGTACTCGCAAGAACTTAATTGTTTACCAAATTATCAAAAAATTAAAACTTTCATGCTGTGATTTCTCGTGCTCAAATGTGGGTGTGTCTCACATTGGTAAATATTCTTTTCTTATCTCTGATTGTCATCTCGCATTACATAAATGCTGGCTGGCTGCTGTTTGTTTGTAAGTAGTTAAATATTTCAAATAACTATTTTTTCCTTTTCATAAACCATCAGAAGTAAAACAACTTTCCTTCTATGTAAAATGAAAATATTAACTAAGCCAAACTACTTTTGCCAGCCTATCAACGAGTTGCACCTTTCCCCCATGGTAGTGCCGGCCGTTGGTGGCCAAATTTTATTTGAAAACAACGTAATAACTGCATACTGCGTTTTTTCTACCCAATTCCTTTTCCAAATGATTTTCGAAATTGTTTTCCCATTTACCATATACAATTACAATAAATGCGAATATTTATAGTCTACCATAGACATTAGTAGTTTTATAGTGTTTCTTCCATCTACGAGCATTTGTATTTTATTTCAATCTTTTTTCCGCTTAGTCTAAGCTGCTCCCCTATTTTCGTTTTATTTCGATCTAACAATCTGTGTACTTTGTTGTACTTTGCTTGGCTGAGAGACGGCTTGAGTTGTAGCTGTTTTCCATGGAGCTTCATGTCATTTTTCCCATACATGCAAACATAAACTGTATACACATACATGCGAGTATGTACCTATACATGTATGTGAATGTAGAGATTCCAGATGCATACATACATACATACATATATGTGCATATGTACCATATAATCGTATATGTATGTATGTACAACTGCTATATCCGTACAATAAATTATGTATGTATGTATGTATGTGTAGGTATAGTCACTGATTGTTGCTACTATATGTAGCATTGTTGTTGTAGTTTATTGTTAGATTCGCTTCAGTGATCATTTTCATTTCCCATTTGGGGTTAAATTGCCCCATCGCAGAACCAACAGCAGAATGATCATCACCAACAACAACAAAATCATAGCTGTAGTCATACTCGCCATTGTGATGATCATCAGCAACAACATCCTCATCGTTACACATACATACATACATATATACATACATACATATATACATACATACATACATACATACATACATACTTTACATTCATTATTATGTATTATTATTATTTTTATACATTTTGCGGCAACATCATCCACATCGACAGTAAATAGTTAATATCATACATACATACATACATGGCATAAGTATATAAGTAGTACATATGTATGTACTTATTTTGTTACTTAAGTACTGTAACTACATAGGACATACAGTATTTATACACTTGTAGTAAAGGGTGATTTTTATAAGAGTCTAGTTTTTGAACATGAAAAAAAAAAAAAAACAAATACTGAAATTTTACAATAGTGGTCGCTGTGGCGTAGTGGTAATGCGTTGGACTGCTGCGCAGAGTGTCCGGGGTTCAAATCTCGGCACAAGCAAAATCTAAAAGTAGAAAAACTAACTTTTCTACACGGCAGCGGCGCCACGCCACCTCTTGGCAGGCAATGCCGGCAAACCTACAAGTATGAAAATTGCCTATGAAAAGCTTTTCACTTTGCCGTTCGGATTCAGCATTAAACTGTAGGTGCCTTCCACTCATGTACAAATATAACACGCACAACATGAGTGAATGCGAAAATCTCGGCCTAGGCCCTCCATGGGCTGTTGTGCCATTAAAAGTAAAGTAAAGAATGAAAATTTTATTTGGATCGATAAATCAATTCCTGCCATTTACTTTTTAAAGATAATTTCACTTAATGTTGCCCGCGGCTACGCTTCAAGTGGTCCATTCTGAAGGTCCAATTTTGGCACACTTTTTCACACATTTCGGCAGGAATCTCGGAATCACACAAATGACACGTTAAATGTTGGCTTCCAAAGCAGTAATCGTGTTTGGCTGGAATCACACAAATGACACGTTAAATGTTGGCTTCCAAAGCAGTAATCGTGTTTGGCAGAGACTTAACATAGCTTCACAAAAAAAAAAAAGTCTAACGGGGTCAAATCATACGATCTTGGTGGCCAATTGACTACACCAAAACGTAAGATTAGCTGCTCAACAAATTTGCCGCTCAATTGATGCATGGTTTCGCGTGCAGTGTGTCATGTGGCATGTGGCACCGTCCTGTTGGAATCACATGTCTGCTGAGTATAATTCATTCATTTTCGGTAAAAAAAAATCTGTTATAATCGAACGGTACCTTTCTCTTTTGACCGTAACATTGCGGCCTTCATCGTCTTTGAAGAAGTACGGCCCAATGATGCCGCCTGCCCATAAACCTCACTAAAAAGTGCATTTTTCGGGATGCATTGCTTACTGCTGAATTGCCTCTGGCTGGTCTTCACTCCAAATACGGCAATTCTGCTTATTTACGTATCCATTGAGCCAAAAATGTGCCTCGTCGCTAAATGGACGTAGCTTGCGATAACACACATTTTTCACAGCGCATGAATTTTGATAATAAATTTCAATAATTTGCAAACATTGTTCAGGCGTAAGTCTATTCATGATGAAATGGCAAACCAAACTGAGCATAAATCAAGTGACAGCTGTCAAAAAGACCAACTCCGAAAAAAGTATTGCCCGATTGAAAACCACTTACTTTACTTTTAATGGCACAACAGCCCATGGAGGGCCTAGGCCGAGCTTTTCGCATCCACTCATGTTGTGCGTGTTATATTTGTACATGAATGGAAGGGACCTACAGTTTAATGCCGAATCCGAACGGCGAAGTGAAAAGCTTTTCATAGCAATTTATACTCTTGTAGGTTTGCCATTGCCTGCCAAGAGGTGGTGCCGTCTAGAAAAAATATTTTTTCTTTTTCATTTTGCCTGTGCCGAGATTCGAACCCCGGACACTCTGCGTAGCAGTCCAACGCACTACCACTACGCCACAGCGACCACACTTCTAGAAAAAAAAACACCCTTTACACAGAGTTTTAGTCTGGGAGTGATTACGTTAAATAGAAAGAAAATATAGAAAGAAGCTATGCAAAATGAATTTGAGATAATATTGATTGGAAGTTTAGTAATATTAGCTGCAATAACTAAAAGAGCTCAGATTCCTTTTTCCACAGTTTTCAAATTGTATGTGTTTTTTATTGTAAAATTTACATATTTATTTAATACACAGAATGTACATTTTATGCGTAGATACTTTTTTTCTTTTTATTGTTTTGACAATCTTTGATTTATTATTATTACAACGAAAAAAGGGGGCGGAAGTTACACAAACTTTTATGCGTTATATACTTCTTATCTGAAGAGAGTGGTGAAAAGCAAGGACTCAAACCTTTTCGTTGCTTTAAAAATTACTTTAATCGAAGAGAGTAAGCTTTAGCAAAAACAACCACCTTCGATTCTCTAGTGCACACAGATAACCAGAAAATTAACGCTATGTGTCAAACTATTGCATTGAGAAGAGAATAGTGATAGTGGTGGGCAAGGATGGTCGAAATCTTTTCTTCTTTGCAATAATGCATATGGGATGTTGAAAAACCCTCCATGGACTGTTGTGTGCGTGTGCCATTAAAAGAAAGAAGATATTGAAATTGAACTGTGCAAGAAATAACAACCCTTCATTGATCTAGAATCTTCCCTTCAAATGCTTCCGTCCAATTGCGAATGTTCATAGTACTTAATCAACACTAAATGTGAACGGTGATGGCAAATTGGATATAATAACTTATTGCACCCTATTTCACATTCAATATTATTGACTTTTTAAAGGGACTTTTTAAAAAGACATAAAATTTTACCTTCTTTTGACTAATAACTACTACTAAAAGTAGTGGGAATACAGCAAGCTCTGTATATGCCGCAGAGGCGTCAAAATTAACCAAAGTCCGCAATCATGGAGTAAAAATGACACAGTTGAAACCAAAATTTTTTAATTCTCATTTTTTTTTTAATTCAATAGAAAAACCAGTAACAGAATTAACAGGCTTTGAAATATAGAAAACATCTCAATAAATTTGACTTGTAACCTTACTAACTTAGATACATTAGTAATGAAATATATTTGAAAAAGCGTGTGCAACAACGATCGGAGTAAGATTTCTCGAAATGAGTTCATGCTGTCATCTTTTCTCCTATACCAAGTTGCATTTTATGACTATAGTCTCCAACCATGGTTACAACCTCGGAGAAAATTAACAATTTACTTTACTATGGAAGTTGGGCGTTGGCAATGGCCTTTTCTTATCTTTTAACGGCACAACAGCTCATGGAGGGCTTAGGTCGAGCTTTTCGCCAGTCTTCGAAATAATGAATGACGAATGAAAGTAAGTTCCCGGGGCATAAATCTTGTGATATTCAGAGAGGAAAGGATTTGTATTAACTATGTACTTATATATGTACGTATGTATAAGAAGTATGTATGGAAAGTTATATTTCTTCCTCCGATTCTTGACTTGAATTAATTCCAACTCTGGAGCAATTAAAATAAACACTTTTGAGTGACCAGAAAAATCAAAAGAAATGCTGATAGAGAATAGCACCTCTCCCTTCTGCTGGGTCGAAAATGAACTAAGCTAATTTCATGTTGATGGTTAAGAAAAAATTATGTTAATTTTTAGAATCGGTGGGTTTTAAAGCCCTTTCCTCGACGCTTGAAACGGCTATATTGCTTTATGTGTCGATATCAAGGCTCTCGGAACAAGAACTATTTTGTTCATTGCTGATCTTTGCGATTCCAGTAGCAATTGCAGTTTTGACTCCAGTCAGATTTTAAATGCGGCTGTGCATAGCGAGTTTCGCTCATAGGCGGGATGGGCAATCGCCTTAGCTCTAGTGTGGCACCCTCTCTACCCAGTACAGTCAAAGTTTGCCTACCTGCCTAAGTAAAAGAAAGAGATCCCAATCGCCCCAAATTACAGTCATTACTGCAATTAAAATTAATACTAATTAATTTAAATGAAATATGTATTAAAGAATAACCTAAAGTAAATCTTACAAAAAAAAAAAAAAAAAAAGAAACTTAATCAACCCTGGACGTAAGATAACTCCTCAAATTAGCACTAAACAAATGCAACAACAACAACAATATTACCACCTGTTAGATACTTACAACAACAATCACAAAAATTATGCAAATTAATGGAAACCTTAATTTCCTTCACTCGTTTTTTGTTTTGTTTTTGCAATCTTAACCCACTTCTCAGTAAAGACAAAAAATACAACAACAACAACAACAACAATAGCAACTACATCAGCAACGACAATAACAATAAGCCATAATTTATGATTGCAAAATCCAACAACAAAACAAAAACAAAACAAATCCACGCTGATCGCACATAAATTTATTTCACTTTTTTTTATATATGTTTTTTATTTTTTGTTTTTATTTTGTTAATGAAAAATTTGCGAAAAATATTTAAAAAGGAAATCAACAAGAAATAAATAAATCACATGTCAAAGAGCAAAACTATAAAACGTTATTAAAAGAGACATGGCGAGAGAGAGAGAGAGAGAGAGCGATAGAGAGAGAGCGAGAGTGAAAGATATGTGATGGAGAGAGAAAAATAGAACGGAAAAAGTTAGCTCTAACACATAAAATGATATAAAACAGTATTGAGAAGCAGAGAGTGTATGGTGTGTGTGTGTATGCACATATGTATAACTGTAGAAATTAAATTAGTTATGCTCAAAACATAACTGTGTATGAAATTAACAGTTGTACTGAGACTGTTTAACATGGAATGGTGAAAGAATGGTATAGCGAGAGAGAGAGAGAGAGAGAGAGCTAAGACACACTCTCTTACAAACATATGCCAATGCAATAAAACGGTTTTCTTAAGACGAAAAAGAATAAAAACAATAAAAACAAGTAAATATCGTGGCAAGGTAATGTGCATTGAGCACCTATTTGCTTACTCACTGCCAGCCCCCAGCCCCTCCCCTATCTCCCGCTGTTACCAGCTCCTTGTTAAGAACAACCAACCTCTGCAGACCTTTAATGTTTAAATGTTTAACACAGTGCTAAAGGCTTTTAACCTTTCTTTTGGAATATGTATGAATGTATGTATGTATGTATGTATGTAGCCTTGTGTTTTTTATTGTTTCATATAAAAATTGTTTTTTATTTATTTTTTAATTGAAATTAAGAATAATTGAATTATTTCCTGATTTTATTGTGTAATAATTTAACTTAATTATTTTCTCTATAAGTAAATATAGATTTAATTTTATATGATTTTATTGTTGCTTCAGTCAATGTTCAGCTAAAAATAATCACAGAAGAATTCTTAGCTACTCTTATTTTTATTATATTATTTTTAGTTACTTTTCTTAAGAAATTCACCATTTATTTGCAACTTCATTGCTGCAACTCTTTTTTAAAAGTTAAAAATTGCAAAATTTGCTTTTGTCTTTTTTTGTTTTTTTTTTTTTTTGTTTGCAGACATCAGCAAAATTTATTATTGAAGAAATCTTTTATTTTCTTTTTGGTAAATGATTGCTCAAAAATATGAGTTTATTAAATCCTAAGCCGTGATTCGGTCTCCATTTTGAATTTAACAATCCCGACCTCAACCTCCAACTTCTGGTTTTTTTTTTTTTTATCAAATATGTTCGTGCTATGGAGCCAGAATCGAAACAGAGCCCCGGTTTTTATATCCTTGGATTGAAGAAAGCCGAATCTACCATTAAGTTCCTAATTCTTCTATCTAAATTCCATTGAGATTTCATGTGCGAGCTTCTTAACTTCTCGAAATGTTAAATAATCTAAATCAAGTACGTTATAAGCGAAAATTACTGTATCACATTCACTCTCTCAACTCCCTCATTCTCCCTCCTTCTTCCTCTCACCTATCAACATTCCTTCCATTGAACACAATGCTCTGAATTCATAGAGGTACACCCTGTGTGTTGAATGTAATAATAAAACAAAACAAACAAAAAACCATTTTCCCTTCTTGGTTCCGTATAGAACTACCTTGTGTTTGAAGGTTTGAAGTTTCTGAAAATTTTGGAAAGGTTTTAGAAAAAAATCAACGTGCTGACGTTGAAGGAATCACTCACAGTGTCACAAACATACATAAATCAATTACTTTGACTATGGGGGGTTCAATGAAATTAAAAAAAAAAAAAGAAGAACCAACAGAACAAACAAAATAACAACATAAATAAAAAGTGGAACAACACAATACAACAACAACATACGTTGGAAAAAAAGGTCACTGACCAAATTATGTTTTGTATTTTGTAATGAAATAATGAAACGAAATGAAGAAAAAAGAAGAAGAAGAAGAAGCGACAATGTGTAAAAGAAAAGTAAAATAAAATACAAAAAGAAAAAGAAAAATAAAAGAAAACAACAGCAAAGTAGGAAAGAAAAGAAGGAGAAAGAAGAAATTAAATTTTTAATGAAATAAACCAAGTCAAGTTAAAAGTCTCGAATTAAGTGGGAATACACAGAAAACTTGACGGACTTTCATTAAATGAGCGAATTGAATATTTAAAAAAAAAAAAAAAAATTATAAAAATAAAATTTGACGAACGAATGAAATGAAACGAAAAAATAATGTACCTTCCTCATAACATTTAACCGCATGGATACAGAATACAATATCAGCATATCACACACATCCGACATGTGTAATACTTATGAATACTATAATACTTGCAGTCGTGTATGTTGCAATAACAATAACAACAACAATGATAATACTTAATACCATAAAGCTACTTTGAAGAAGACCTTCTTTAGATTGTATATGTATGCATGTGTATTTCACCACTCATACATACAAATATGTACTGCTATATTTGCTCTTTTGATTTTCTTACGATATGTTGGCTGCTGGCGCTGCTGGCGCTGCTGCCTCTACTGCTGCTGCCAACTGTGATTGCTGCCTTTTACCTGTCGTGATATTTACATATATTTTCTTGCTTCAGTCTGTGTGCGTGTGTATTCATTGTACAATACTTTTCCTTTAGTATTTTTCTTTTGTTGCTGTATATTTATTTATTTTGAAAAACCGTTTCTTGACTTCATTTACATATTTACAAACGTCCAACTCATGCCATAGTCGCTGGTAGTTGTACATATCTAAAACTTACGCTCGTAATGCATACGCGCATGCGCGTCCAAGTCGAAAGTGTTCATCATCAGTTCAAATTCAAACCACGTCAACACCACTCCAAAAAGTCAACAAAAGTCGTGGAAAAAGTAAAGGAATTTTGTAGCGTAAAATGTTTCTTTTATATGTACTTATGATATGAAACCACAAAATATTTATGCAGAGCTCTAGCTATTGATGAATAGGTAGGTCGGTAAGAAGGTGGGTAGGAAGGTGGGCTGGCAGGTGGGTAGGTTGGTAAGTAGATGGGTAGGTGGGTAGGTAGGTGGGTAGGTGGGCAGGTTGGTTATGGTGTTAAATGTTACATTCCTTTAGTTTAAGGTTTATTGTGGTTAGAAAGTATCTAAAACTTACTTGAAAATAGCTAAATAAAATATAGCTAATATGTAAATATGTAGTTGTTACTTTTTGATGGGGAACAACAAGTAAATAAATACTACTTCCACTAAGTATAAATCTAGACATCAGGGCTGCGTAGTAAGAATGCTTGTGCTACTATGTACATTATTCTGACATAATGGACCCGTTTCATATTGTGAGTGTTTAAATTTTGGTTAGCCCCAGTTTTTCTGGTGAAGCCAAATACTTAGAATAGTCCTAGTTTCTTTTACGCTACAGCTGATATAGACAAATAGCGTAGAGAGCTTTACTCTTTCAATGCTCTAAAGCAGTGGTGGTCACCCATTCACACATTCACAGCTGATCACCTGAACTCTTTTTCTAGAAATGTGCAAAGAGCAAATAGAGCTTCACTCTCACAATGTATTTTATATGAGACATAACGGTTTTGGGCATTGCATATCGAATACTTGGAAATATGTAGAAAGCTTTTCTCTCTTAGCTTGGGAACACACACACACACACACACACACACACACACACACACACACACACACACACACACACACATACACACACACACACACACACACACACACACGTATATAACGGTTTTGAGCAACCCACATCGAAGACATTGAAAGAATAAAATTCTCTACGCTCTTCTTCACATTGCTGCTCTAATGAGAAAGCTTAGTTTAAAAGTATTTAAACTTAAAGAAGGGGGATACCGGAGAGCGAAACTGAAGATTAGTTTAACGACCATTTACACCTTTCAAAACTGAAACGTCAAGTTTTGAAAGTTTTTGCTATTCGCCTTTAAACTGGCCGCGCGCAAATCTTTTGCCTACCCTTCTCTCAAACAAATTCGAATATTGCTGTTCGAGCCTAAATCCCCTTCCCCAATACATGTATTAAAATTTTTAAGTTTTTTAAGGTAGAAATAGTAGTAATACTCTCAATTGTTTTCCCTCTCGCTATCAAGTTGAAAAAAATGTCTTTCAAGAGTTATCAAATGTAAAACCGGATTTAGACCCGTTTACATATTTCAAGATTTGAACGTCAAGGTTTGATTGTGCTGAGGAGAAGAGTAGCGAAAAGTGCTGCAGGCGACAATTTCTAAAGAGTAGGCAACATTTTTTTTCTCTTTTCCATGTAAAATGAAAAAACGAAAGTGTTTGAAGAGAGAAATTTTACTCAATGGCAACAGATTAGCACATGTTCAAGAGAGCAAAACACATTTGTATCCGCACTGTCCAAAAGGCACACTGTTGCAATCTCTCCTGAAAAGGAGAGCAAACCACGTCAAATTACTGTTAACTGCCAATGCAACAAAGAAGGGGATTTTGGGGAGATCTAGCTCCTTTTCGCAAGGTACTACAATCGATCTATTCGAAATCGGCCGAAAACCCACAGGCAGTCAGTTTTACTCAAACCTGAGAGAAAAAAGTAGAACCTCCCAGGCAACTTGATCTTATGATTTGCCGACTGTGCATTACTTCTTATTTATTATTCTACTTTTAACTAACGTTCACAATGGCTGAAGTGTATATTAAAAAGAAGCGAAAGGGTTTGCCCTTCGCTGGTGAAAGAGATAAATAGATAAAATGATTCTGGAAAAACTACTAACTTATAAAAGCTTAGGCACTAACTGCTTGTGCAAACAAGTTATTATTCTTCTACTTGCTTCACTTCTTAAAACTAAGTGACAATGCTTTGGAACTACATATCTCTGTTCGCACATGCTCCTGACGTGGTCTTCTGAAATATCATACTGTGAAACAATCTTAAATTTTCACCTGAAATTATTCTAAGTTTAAAATTCACATTCATACGAGTATCATATGAGTCTCATACATACATATGTACTGTATGTACGTAACTTTTGTAATCGTATTTATTTATTTTAATTATTTAGTATTTCAGTTTATTTTGTTAATGTGAATATGTTGTTTTCTATTATCATAAGGAACTGTGAATGTACAAATAATAAAAGATAAAATTTCTAATTCATTATCATCGTTCAAGAGGCAATCCGGCACGGCACGGCACTCTGGCAGCAAAGCAGGCAGGAGGCAGGGAAAAGGCACAGTTAAGCAAATACCTACGTATGTCGTAGTTACACGCTTCAGTTGAATTCCTACCTCAAGTGACATGGCAACCCTTTGTTTCGCGCACAATACCAAATACTTAATAATAATAAAATAATAATACAATATCAACGCGAAATGTGCCGCTAAAAATTCTTCATCAACTTGTCGGTTGTTGTTTACTTTTTTAAGTTTTTATTTCTCTTGTTGTTGTTACTGGTTGTTGTTCTTGTTAATGGTTGTTGTTCTTGTTAATGGTTGTTGTTGTTGTTGTTGATGTCTCTGTGTTAATGAAAATATGATTGTTATTTCTCTTGATAAGCAGCACGCACCACAGCGAAAATACTTAGCATAATTCAATAATTCAATGTTTAACGCGTGATTTTCGCTGTTTTGTGCTCTGTTAGATTTTGTTGTTGAGATGCTGAAGCTGAATACTTACTTGTCAATGAAATGTATGCAGCATTTTTGTTTTTTTTTGTTTTATTGTCTTTCGTATTTCTTTGAAGGTACACACTTTCGACAAAAAGTTCCTTTTTAAAAGAATTATTTTTATATCAATTGTGACCCAAATGTTTATGTGTTTTCATTTCCTCCTACACATATGCATATATCATATACACATATACAAACATGCACACATCTGCACTAGCTCAGCCAGAGGTGGCTGAAGGAGGCTGCGACCAGTTAAGATCTGCTCGTTCGTTCGTACATAATATATTTTAACTCAGGAACAACAATCTTGATGGCGGTAGGTGGCGGCTGTTCCCCTTTGATCCGCCCGTGTACTACAGAAATCGATTGGAATGAAGTGTGTGTGCATGAAAGCGCAACATTCTTTTGCTTAAAATACTTTCACATCCTCACATGTTCCTGACGTTTACAGACTAGTGAGTGAGTGAAAGAGAGAGACAGAGAGAGAGAGAGTGAATGAGAGAGTGAGGGAGAGAGTAAGTGACGGAGAAAGACAAAGAGTAATTTATTAAAAGATCTGGGGAGAGAAAGGAAGTTCAGACACTCGTGCCATATTGAATTGCTGCCAGCTGTATTGATTGTCCGTGCATCCATCCACCCCACCCAATTTTTCTTTGAAATTTCGAAACATACACACAGGCACATTTTATTATCATAATAAAAAATTTGAACGTCAGGCGATCGGATCGAATCGAATCGAATCGCCTCGCTTCGCCACCATATTCGTGCGCGAGGATTGTTAAAGAGAAAAGAGAGCTTTCGTATAAATTCTTATGCATTTCGTTTTTCGTAAAATGCTAAGTATATGTACATACATATGTATGAAAGTATGTTCGAAAAATCTGAAATCAAGGGAAATTAAATGAAGCTAACAAGGCGTGTATGCATGTACACACACCAGTGTCACGCATTCTCCTTGCTGCTGCTAGTATTTGTTTTTTTTTTCGCTGCTTCTCCTTTGCCGCGCACTTGGTCTCTTTTGATAAAATAATATTGCCTGTTTGCCTGCCTGCCTGGCAACTGCGCTGTCTCTGTGTGCTATCTTCTCCTCATCCTCCTCCACCTCCTCCTCCACCTTCTCTCCCCTTCATCCTCTATCAGCTTAACTTCGCTCCTTGCTCCACATACCACTCATTTACTCGTTATACTCATATGCTGCTGTCGCTGCTGTTATCGCATATGTTGGTTGGGGTTTCTGTTTTGTTGTTTGGTGGTATTGTATTATTTCTGTGTTTAGAGGTGACTTTCCTGTATTCTCCTTCGAATCTATAATTGTGTGTTCTCGCGTTTTTCACCGCTTTGTATTCGTTTGTATTCGTGTGCGCTCTCTTGCATTGTAGCTACGAGTATTGTTGTTGCATATTTTCTTTTTTTTATCAAATTTACGTATTGGTGTCGTGTGCAAAAGTAAGAAGAAATCCTCTTTGAGAGGATTAAATATTTGCTTTTTATTTTTATTTTTGCTAGTAGTGGTAGTGCTAATGGAGATGACGATGGTGGTGGTGTTGTTGGTGCTGATTGTGGGGAGGGACAGTGGAGCAAATTTATTAAATTATTAATCACTTAATAATAAAATTTTAATCTTTCGATATAAAAAAAAAAAACAACAAAAATTATGTCCTGACTGATAAGCCAATGTTCTATTATAGATATTGATGCCAAAACCATTCTTAAATCACTATTTTTTCTACTAGTACTTAACCTATTTCTGGTATAGAATGGTGAGGAGAGGAGAAGATTCATGTACCATTCATGTACAAATATAACACGCACAACATGAGTGGATGCGAAAAGCTCCATGGGCTGTTGCGCTATTAAAAGTAAAGTAAAGTAGGAGAGGAGAAGAGAAGAGAATGGAAGGTGTGAGCAAAACTCAATCACTGGCTAAGCTCCTTTAAATTTTATACTTTCAATTGGGATATATTTGGAAAAATCTTTGAGAAGTAGAAGTAAAAGTTTTCATAAAATCTTTTTCATTCTCCAACCACTGTACAACAGATACTGCATAAACGGACAATGTCCCCTACGTGTGACGACGACTTAAGGGTGCCTATTAGCACCAATGATATTTTTTTAAATTTTTTTTTATTTAATGATGATGTTGCCTTTTTCTGCAATTCGTATTCAACGCGAACAACAACAACAACAACAACAACAACATATACGTTTTTCCATATAGTATTGAATGTGCCTGGCACCGATACTAAACAAGCACATACATACAAACAAACATGCATCCATGTGTAAGTATATAACACATATGTATGTACATGTGTGCATGTGTATGTATGCATGTATGTGCATACATAGATATGGATGTAAATAGGAAGCAAACATTTATGCATTTCTGTGCCTTTTACACATTCTGGGACATTGAGCTTTGGCTTCCATGCTAATTGAATTAAAAAAGGCATGCAAGTACATACTTTGAGTAAAAAGTACTTTTGCGTGTGTGTGTGTATGTATGTATTTGTTTGTGCAGGCAAGAAAGCAAAGAGACATGAGAAAAGGCTTAAGTATGCAAAAAAAACAACAACAAAATTAAATATAGTATGTAGATGGAAAATATTAAAATAGGCGCAAATACTAAATCCTTTTAGTCCCATTGTCATGCATTGCAGGTGCCTACTATATACATACATACATACATACATACATACATAATAACATACATATGTAACGAAAACATAAGAAGAAGAAGAATAGAACTTAACAATGCCGTCGAAAAATAGAATCATTGAAAATAAGACTTAATATTTTTTCTCGACCTGAGTACAAATTTATTTATTTTTTTTCTCCAAAGCTCACTTGAATGAGTTAAACTGGGTTATACAAAAATATTGCTAGCTTTTAAACTATATGTTTAATTTCGGCGAGAGGGTCAGCTATGCTGTTGGCACAGGCAACATAGAGTAGATTTGTCAGGAAAAACGTTTTCCGCTTTCAAGTTTTATTTTTGTCAGAACCCAAAGATAACAGATCCCTTCTGTTGATGATGCTGAAATGGAAATTGAGCTTGAATATAACGTTTTTCCAGACATGCCACCAAAATCCTGTATTCCACTGGCGACATACCTTGTTCAAGTGAGGATGATGCAGAGAGTGATCATGAAGTATCCGATGTCGATCACAAGTTGAAAGTGTCAGGATATATCATTACTGATACTTCTGATCGATTCGGATCATTACTTGCGACAACATTGCTGCCCACAAATGTGTGAAAAAGTTCTATGGATGGTTACTGGTTGCAACAAGAAGGTGCAACATGACATAATGCAAATCAAACAATTCAGTTTCAGCAACGAAACTTCACTGGACGTGGGGTGAAAAAAGGGCAAGATTGACTGGCCACCCAGATCTCCAGATTTGACCCCTCCGTACTTCTTTTTGAGGTGGAGATATTTGAAAAGCAAAGTGTACGCCAGCAAGTCTCAGATCAGTCACGACCTCAAGGCTCAAATATTCGTGCCGAAATCATCGTTATACCGCCCGAGGTGATCGAAAAAGTGATGGAAAGGGAACATTTTGCTTTGTGGTCAATAACGGTGGCCACTTGATTAATGTTGTGTTCACAAACTAGTCCAAAAAAATTGTAAAGGACCAAATTAAATTAAAAAAAACCTTTTTTTTTTTTTAAAGTTATTCAATATTCCCACACCGACATAGAAGATGGCATACCCTGTACATACTTGACTCCTCTTAAATGCAACTGGAAACAGTGGAGAGGATTAGATTTTTTTCTTTTAGTTTCTGGATTCATAGTGCTTTCAATGTACATACATAAAGGGTGATTTTTATAAGAGTTCAGTTTTTGAAAATGAAAAAAAAACAAGGACATTTTACAAAAGTGAATGAAATTTTTATTTGGATTGATAAATCAATTCCTGCCATTTGCTTCTTTACGATAATTTCACTTAAATGTTGCCCACGGCTACGCTTCAGGTGGACCATTCTGAAGGTCCAATTTTGTGACATTTTTCACACATTTCGGCCGGAATCTCGGAATCACACAAATGACGCATTCAATATTGGCTTCTAAAGCAGTAATCTTGTTTGGCTGGTCCCTCTAGACCAGAGACTTTACATAGCTCCACAAAAAATAGTCTAACAGGGTCAAATCACACGATCTTGATGGCCAATTGACTACACCAAAACATGAGATTAACTGCTCACCAAATTCGCCGCTCAATTGATGCATGGTTTCGCGTGCAGTGTGGCATGTGGCATGTGGCACCTTCCTGTTGGAACCACATGTCGGCCGAGTCCAATTCTAGCATTTTCGGCAAAAAAAAATGGTCTGTTATCATCGAACGGTACCGGTACCTTTCTCCATTGATCGTAACATTGAGGCCTTCATCGTCTTTGAAGAAGTACGGCTCAATGGTGCCGCCTGCCCATAAACCGCACCAAACAGTGCATTTTTCGGGATGCATTGCTAGCTGCTGAATTGCCTCTGGCTGGTCTTCACTCCAAAGACGGCAATTCTGATTGCTCACGAATCCATTGAGCCAAAAATGAGCCTCGTCGCTAAATGGACGTAGCTTGCGATAACACACATTTTTCACAGCGCATGAATTTTGATAATAAATTTCAATAATTTGCAAACATTGTTCAGGCGTAAGTCTATTCATGATGAAATGGGAAACCAAACTGAGCATAAATCAAGTGACAGCTGTCAAAAAGACCAACTCCGAAAAAAGTATTGCCAGATTGAAAACCACATTTCTAGAAAAAACCACCTTTACATACATATATATATATGTAAGTATATGTATGTATGTAAAAAGGAAATCATTAGCTATTTTTATTGATCTACATGAATGCGCTATGCGCTGCTATTTAGTAACTACTGCTGCTTCTGTTACTTTGTTGCGACAGCAGTTAATAGCAGCGGCAGTTAAATGGTGGGGGCGAGTTGTATACTGAAACTTAACTTTTTATTATTCTTTCTAATTACAATTTTTATTATGCCACACATGAGTCTGTACTCTAGTCGTACGTATGGTGTATGAACGGAACGGAACGGAAGGGAACGGAAGGGAACGGAGTAGAGCTGAGCTAAGCTGAGCTGAGCTGAGCTGCTGAGCGAGAAAACAAAACTCCGCAAACGTGAAACACACGATCGATAGCTCTAATATTGTATAACAGACATACCGATCGTATTGTCTACTATAAATATGTACATATGTTTTCATAGGTGGTGAGGGGCTCTCACCGCAAGACAACCTCGTTTCGTTTGGAACTTCATATGCGTAGAGCGACGAGTAGTTACAAACAAACAATATGTAAAAGTATTGTCTGTCTGTATGTAAAAAGGTTTAATGCTGCGGAACTGAAAATGAAGAGTGAGAAACTAAAGTTAAGCTAACAGCTTTTGACTTGGCCAAGTTAGTTGGTTAGCTTGGCAGATACAGATGAACGCACACTCGCACACTCGCACACTCGCACACTCGCATTCGCATTCTTTCATATTACTTAGATACTAAAAAGTAAGGCTTGGTTCTGTTTTTTCAACCTGTTTTTTTTTCTTCTTCTTCTACCATTTCCATATCAAACTTCTTCTAATTCTACTTAAACATCCTACTTTTAATTTTCTTCTTCTCTCGTCTTCTCTCGTCTTCGCTCGTCTTCTCTCGTCTTCCCTCGTCTTCTCTCGTCTTCTCTCGTCTTCTCTCTTACCTCAACTACATGATTTTTATGTGTAATCGAACAACAACAACAACAACAGCAAATGACAATAAAGTTAGTTTGGTGCTGTTTGCTGGTGGTTGCTTTTTGTTGTAATTCTATAACATTATTGATATCGTCTTCGTTGTTGCTGTTGTTGTGACCGTCGTCAACTTGTTGCTTTGCTGTTTTACTATTATTATATATAGTTTTTGATATTTATTTATTTATTTTTTTATGTTTCTCTACGGTGAAATTTAATAACAGACTTTGGCTTCAGATGTCGTCGCGTATGGTTTTGCTTAGCGTGCAGCATATGCCAGTGTGTGTAAGTGTGTGTGTGTAGTAGTAGTAGGTGGAATGGAAAAGCTTGTAGGCTGACTGGATTGATGACTGACTGACTGACTGACTGACTGATCGTCTCACTAGTTCGTATCTATCTATCTACATACATACTCGTACAGTGTCGGACAATACAAGAAGAACACCTTGCACTGTAAAACATCCATTGATTCTTTTTTTGTCGGACTGCTTATGGCAAACAATTTTGATAGAGAAGAAAATGGTTTGTTACATACTTTATTAATTTCTAAGTGGCAACACTACATTTAAATATTTTTAGGGGATTCCCAAACAAAAAATTTTAAGCGAAGCATTCGAAGGCGGACAACTAAAATAAGAACAGCAGACGAAAAAATTTATATTTTTTAAAAAAGAAAACCTAAATTTGTTTATAATTTGTACTGGTAAGCATTTAAAGGGTGCTACCCTTGAGGGTAATTCAACAAATTAAATGTAAACTATTCCGGAATGTCACAGCAAAATGGGTCGAGCAAAGCACTGCAGCAAGGAAGGAGGAGCGTGATTTGGTGAAAAAACATTGCGAAATGAGGGACAAAGAAAGCATCCGCCAAATAGCTGAAACTATTAACAGATCCTCCTCGACATTTGCCTACCATTCTTTATTACCTAAAAAATATCATTGCAAGAGAGGTAGGCCCCGCAAAACTACAAGTGCAAATGACAATCGCATAAAAATTTTGTCGGCACGCGATCCATTTAAGGCAACTGCTGCAATTAGAGAGGAGACAGGGGTTCAAATTCATGCTCGATCAGTAAGGAGACGTTTGGTGAAAAAAGAAAATGTATGGGAGAACAGTACGAAAAGTACCAATGTTGACACAAAGATATCGAAAGTGTCGCATAGAGTTCGCTAAAGCCCAAATTGAGTGTGATGGTTCAATTAATGCAAAAAAATGGCGTAACGTATTATGGATAGACGAAAGCAAGGTGAATCTTGTTGGAAGTGATGGCAAACGTTGAATGGCAGAATTGAGCCCAAAATATACTTACTTTACTTACTTACTTTTAATGACACAACAACCCATGGAGGGCCTAGGCCGAGCTTTTCGCATCCACTCATGTTGTGCGTGTTATATTTGTACATGAATGGAAGGGACCTACAGTTTAATGCCGAATCCGAACGGCGAAGTGAAAAGCTTTTCATAGCAATTTTTTACTCTTCTAGGTTTGCCATTGCCTTTTTTTGATATTGCCTGTGCCGAGATTCGAACCCCGGACATTCTGCGTAGCAGTCCAACGCACTACCACTACACCACAGCGACCAATATACTAGGAGGTTTAAGCACGGAGGTGGAAGCATCATGGTGATGGGGATGCTTCTCTTGGTATGCTGTGGGCCCTCTGTATTGTGATAAAAGACACGATGGACCGATTTCTTTACGTAAACATCCTGCAGGAGTTGATGCTTCCTTATGCTGAATGGGAAATACCCCTGAAATGGGAAATGCCACTGAAATGGCAAATGCAACAGGATAACGACCCAAAGCACACCTCAATCCTTGCGCGAGATTGGTTTTCCCGTTATTGGAATTCCCGTTATGATCTGGCCTTCACAATCTGCTGACCTTAATCCTATCGAGAACTTGTGGAATATTGTCTAAGAGAAGATTGGCAGTAACAGAGCTACTGAAAACAAAGACGAATTGTGGCCACAAAATATTAGCATTAGTGAACAATTTGGTCGTTGTGGCGTAGTGGTAATGCGTTGGACTGCTACGCAGAGTGTCCAAGATTCAAATCTCGGCACAGGCAAAATCGAACACACAAAAAAGTAGAAAAATCGAATTTTCTACTCGGCACCGGCACCACCTCTTGGCAGGCAATGGCAAACCTACTACAAGAGTAAAATATGCACAGGTAAAAAGCTTTTCACTACGCCGTTCGGATTCGTCATTAAACTGTAGGTCCCTTCCATTCATGTACAAATATAAAAAGCTTTTCACTACGCCGTTCGGATTCGGCATTAAACTGTAGGTCCCTTCCATTCATGTACAAATATATAACCCGCACAACATGAGTGGATGCGAAAAGCTCGGCCTAGGCCCTCCATGGGCTGTTGTGCCATTAAAAGTAAAGTAAGAACAATTTGAGTCAATATTTTATAAAATTTTTCTTTGTTTTAATTTATTTATTTTTTGTTTGTCCTTTTCAAATATGATTTTATGTATAACTTTTAAATTTCGTTTTTAACACAGAATTGATTTTGTTTTTGTTTTAAGAAGAAAATTAAACTCATGGAATAAATGCATAAAAGTAAATACCTTTTAAATTTATCTTAAGCCTAGGGACATATTTTTTTTTTAGGTTTTTGGTTTCAGAACAAGGTGTTCTTATTTGATTGTCCGACACTGTACATATCTAGTGTACCCCACATCTAGTATATGGAAATATGAAAATGTGTGTGTGTGTGCGTGCGTGTGTGCGTGTGTGTATTTGTGTGCGTGTGCCTTTAGCTACCAGATACCATTTAAATGTGTGCAGATCTCGTCGTCGTCGGTCGCGCCAATCGGCATCTGTCGCATGTTTGTGCCTCAATTTGTGGAAAAGATGAAAACCACTCACGCCAAAATGCGATTACAACATTTTGTCGTTTGTCGTTTGCCGTTTATCGTTTATCGTTTGTCGTTCGTCAACCGAAAACTACTGCAAGCATAAAGGAAAACTATTTGTTGAACTCCGGTCGCGCATTATTTGTCAAATAGACAAATTGTTGTGCGTGTTTGTCTCACGCTGTATCTTCTTTTGTCTAATTGTACAACAAAGTGAATTGTGTGTCTGTGTCTGTGTCTGTGTCGGTATGCGCTTAAAGCGATCGTGTTTGGTGCTTTTGTATTTTTGTATATTTTAGTTTTATTTTTTTTTTGGAATGGCGTGTCCTTCACTTCACTTTTTCTTTTATTTATTTCAATTTTTCAATTTTTCTATTTTTAAATTATATTTTATCAAATGCGGGCCATTAATTATAAACGTTAACTTCCAATTAAAAGCACTCAAAATATGTCGGGGTTGATTGCTATTATGCTATTAGAGTATTGCTCATTTTAAGGCCCTTATGCCTTCCTCGCCCTCTAGATTTATTTCAGGGTATTGCTCATTTTAAGGCCCTTATGCCTTCCTCACCCTCTAAAATTTATTTCATAAGGTTTGAACATAAATTGTTCAACATTAGAGCATGAAGAAGTTTGAAGTCACCGTGGTGGCGTAGTTGGTAGTGCTTTGACCTGCTACGTACAGTGTTCTTCGGGGTTCATAGCCGGGCACAGGCAAAATCAAAAAGCAGCAAAACTATAACCACCTCTTGACCACGCAATGATATAGTATACCTACAAGAGTAAAAAGTGCAGTATAGAAAGCGAAAAAGCTCGGCCTAGGCCCTCCATGGGTTGTTGTGCCATTAAATGTAAAGTATAGAAAGCTCTTCCCTTTGACATTCGGATTCGGCATAAAACTAGGTCCCTATAGTATAACACGCTATAGCTAAGTATAACGCGAACACCATGAGTGGATGCGAAAAGTTCGGCCTAGACCTTCCATGGTCTGTTGTGCCATTAAAAGAAGAAGAAGTTTGAAGACTAAGCTTCACCACCTCTTGGCAGGCAAACCTACAAGAGTAAAAAGGAAAAAGCTTGAAGCCATAGTTTAATAAGTGAAATTGTATTACAATCAAAATCAAAGGGAAGCGAAAGAAATTTCAAAATTAGAATGGAAAATTTGAAACAATTTGTGAGATATAAATTTTATTCGCAAGTTATAAAAAAAATTTCGAATACAGCCTCATGAATACATCCATGAAAAGGAGACAATAAATAATACAGATTTGTAGAGCTTATAAAAAGAAGAAGGTAAAGGCAGGAAAGCACAAGTTTCACATGTAAATCATGAAAAGTTTTTTGGTATATGAGTTTTTCTAACCGAACAAGTTCCGAACAAGTTTTTTGTTTTACTTTATACTTATAAAAAGAAAAGAAAATGTAATTATGTTCCCATGAGATCTCTGGTCGCTGTGGCGTAGTTGGTAGTGCGTTGGCCTGCTGCACAGGAGGTTCCAGGTTCAAATCTCGGCACAGACAAAATCAAAAAGTAGAATACAAAATTTTCTCATACGGCACGGCACCACCTCTTGGCAGGCAATGGCAAACCTACAAGGGTAAAAATTGCTATGAAAAGCTTTTCACTTCGCCGTTCGGATTCAGCATTAAACTGTAGGTCACGTACAAATGAAACACCCATAACATGAGTGGATGCGATAAGCTCGGCCTAGGCCCGACATGGGTTGTTGTGCGATTAAAAGAAATAATAAAGTTCCCATAAGGAAGCATTGGAATAAGCCTCCCCTTGAGCGTTGCTCCTAAGTAAAATATAAAACACTCATACTTATTAAAGTACCGATAAATTTAAAACCTTCTGCACTTTCTCAATCTCTGGACCCGCTTCAATTCACAGTAACATCTTCTACTCATTACCCAATAGACTAGTCGAAGTTGCAGACTGCCTGTCGTCGTAAGTGAACCTTGGAAAAGCCCTCAAGGTCTTCCTTCCCACTAAAGAGTACTGAAAGTGAGGCCGGCAATCTGGCATAACACTCGTTATACGCCGTCTACAGCGAGGATTCGAAGAGAGAGTGGAATTATCGTGTGTGTGGCTGAGATATCTAAATACCTATATCCCAATTCATCCAGCTTTCAAAAACTCTTAAGTAATCGAATTTACAGAACATATCTAAATTCATTTAGTTGCTGCTAGTATTTTTCAACCAGAAGCTCTAGCAATAAGGGTAACGTACAGTATCATAGAAAGAACAAAGCCATCTAGTGAAAACATTGCCATCTTTCTTCTATCAAAGTCAAGCGGCGCACAAAGCTTAAAGTTATGTCACTTGTCTGGCCGGGCTAAGGAACTTGTCTGGCAGGGCTAAGGAACTTGTCTGGAAGGGCTAAGGAACTTGTCTGGCAGTGCTAAAGACCTTGTCTGGAAGGGCTAAGGAACTTGTCTGGCAGGGCTAAGGAACTTGTCTGGCAGGGCTAAGGAACTTGTCTGGCAGTGCTAAGGAACTTGTCTGGCAGGGCTAAGGAACTTGTATGGCAGGGCTAAGGACCTTGTCTGGCAGGGCTAAGGAACTTGTCTGGCAGGGCTAAGGAACTTGTCTGGCAGTGCTAAGGAACTTGTCTGGCAGGGCTAAGGAACTTGTCTGACAGGGCTAAGGAGCTCCTTATCTTGCCATCTCTAAGCTCAGAGATGTAGCCAGCATATGCCATACATACATATCAAACTTACACAGTAATGTAATACAGTAATATGGAGGTAAAACTTGGCTGGAAATGGCAAACATCCTAGTGTAAAAATTGGCTAAGGAAAACTTTTAACTTTGCCTCATTTTTAATTCGGAATAGAATTGACCACTACGGTTAGATTCGTGTAGAATAACACGCTCGAACAGAGCTACTCAAGTGGAGTTGGGCCACAAAAGTAACAGTAAAACTGCGATTGTGTTTCGATTCGTAATCACTTCACCCTAGCTCCTCTTGGAATGGAAACCATTAAAGATACATACCACAATAGCAGATCCATACCAATTTTTTTGCTAACATTTTCCACACTTTTCCAAAAAAAAAAAAAAAAACCTTATACACTTTTCTATTGGTTGTCATTATGATTGTGATGAGAAAAATTCCTTTACACGTAGGCAGGCAGCAACATTAGCAGCAGCAGCAGCAGCAGCAGCAGTCACAGCGTAGCTTAGCTTTAGGCCGACAAATGTTGTTGGAACAGAAAAAGAAGAAGAAGAAGGGGAAGAGAGAAAAATAATAGTGTTTTCAAAGTTTAAACAACACCAACTACAACAACAACTACAACAACAACTACAACAGCAACGACAAAAGTATCTAATATCTGCGAGGTACGAAATGAACACAAGCGACCGAACTATGATTACGAAGTTGTGTGGATGCGGTCGGTCGTTTTGTTTGTTGTTTTCGTAGCTACTTTTTTCCTCTGCTTCTTCTATTTTTCTACCCAAACAGACAAACACACACACACACACACACACACACTCATACATCTAATCTATGCAAGGCAATAGAGCCAACAGGCAGGCAGGCAAGCAAGCAAGCAAGCAAGCAACACTGGTTGAATGTGGATGGTGAAACCATGACAACAACAACAACAACAACAACAACAACAACAACAACAACAACAACAACAACAACAACAATAAAAGCCACTTACAGATAGACACAGACGGACGAAAAAAAAACTGCGATATTGTTGGGTGATCGTCGTCGTCGTCGTCGTAGTGGTGGTTGGCTCATTGGCTGGCTGGCTGGCTGGTTGGTTGGTTGGGGGTGCTGGCTGGTGGTGGTGGTGGTTGGTGGCTTACGATTCGTTTGTTTGTCAGTCGACGTTGCTGTTGTTGCTGTTGCTGTTGTTGTTGTTGTTGTTGTTGCTGCTGCTGATAAAGCAGGAGAAGCAAGCAGGCGAGAGGAAGTAATTGAGAAGACGCAAAAAAAAAAAATATAAATAATAATGAAACAGACTGAAAAAACACGCAATAGGGCAAGGCAAACAGGCACGGAATTCACGACACGATTCAGTGACTGCTGTTGCTGCTGCTGCTGCTGCGAACCACCAACGAATGAACAACGAATTGTGAACGAATGAAACCAGCATTTGTGCCTGATACTGATATCTGTGTATGTGTGTATGTGTGTGTGTGTGTGTGTGTGTGTGTGTGTGTGTGTGTGGGTGTGTGTAAATGTGTTTATTAGGAAAAAAAAAATGATCTTTACACATTGCATTGTTAGAAGAATGAGGAGCAACAAAGAAGCAGGGAAGGGGGTGAAGGTAGCAAGGGAACAATAGCACTAGGAAAAAATTCGGGGTAACCTCTTCTTAATAACTCCGATTCTGATGGAAGGGACATTTTTACTTCATGTATTTAGGATTTACAAACCAGACTTCCTTCCGTACATCCTCGCCCTCATGAATGAAACAATGATTTAGATACAGCCTCAAAATATTCAGCCTGTTATAGTCATAACAAATTTCAATCCTTTTAGAAAAATTGCAGAAATCAAAGTTTCTCCTTCATTTAGAAACTTGGCAACCCTATTAAAATTCCTCTTTACTAAAAAAAAAAATATACTATGTACAACCGCTATACGGATACGCCTGTGCTGCCTTGCGGAAAAAAAGAAACACACAGGCAACTGTTTTTTTTTTCGTACCTACAATTAGCTTTTTTGCTCGTCAATCTTTAGAAAAACAACCCTGAACCGAAAAGGAAATATAAAATAAAGAACAAGTAAATTAAAAAAGAACTGGCAAGCTAGAGCAGGAGAGTGAAGTTGCCTCTCTCACACACACACACACACACATTTAATTCCAATTAATGAGAAAGCACAACTAGTATTCTCTCAAATACAAAGCTTTTCATTGTAATAATTATTTAGAGCAGTAGGTATACAAGTGAGAAAGATAGCGCGTGGAGAGTGAACAACACTAGAAAAGGAAAGAGGTAGGGGAGAGCTTCGTTTAGTTTATAAGGCTAGATTTAGCCTTTAATTTTTTACTTTTCATTTAGCCTAAGAATTTATGGTTTAGTTTTAATTGACTTTTAGCCTTAAAAACCAATGGAAGCAAGCGAAAAGTAGTTAATAACCTTCTAAAAATGACTGAATTACGAATTCGTTTTTTTTTTACACATATTACATGTACGATAGTGTTACATATAGATATTTATAAAATATAGAATGAAACTCATACACTAAAAACCAAATAGAAATTATTTTCTGGTTACGCCACTGCCTGAATATCAAAAATATGTATGGAAAACTTTACCAACAAATTTATTTGTTGCTCTTCTCTCTCTTTCTCTCTCTCTCTCAAACTCTACAAAGCAAAATAAAGCTTTTTGATAACATAACAAGTGCAGTGCAACTTACATGGTATTGAGTGCGTAAACGTGAGTATGTAAACTAGAGGAGTAATTAAGAGCGGAGTAGCAATGGCATCAAATTCAAAATGAGAGAAACTAAACACAACGTGATCGCATTTACATTAAATTTCCCCTATTTTCAGCCCACATATATATATCCGACTCCTAACATTCTCTCTATATCCCTCTCTCACTCTCTCTCTCTCTCTCTCTCTCTCTCTGATACAAAGCGTAACATACAAACACATGCATATACACTATATGAAAATGCGCGTATAAGGAAAAGGAGGTTTATATGGTTGTAGTAGTGAAATTCGTTGATGCCGTTGCTGTGTTGTGTTGTTGGATTTGAACACTTTTATAATAGGATTTTTTCGTTTCCCAATTTGCTATTTCATCATTTCGCTTCGTAACGCTTCGGCACCGCAATGCAGTTGACGTCGACGTCAACTTTGTCGTCTGTGTTGATGATTCACTTGTATGTATATGTGCAGTACACACAACGGATACGTAGGATTGTTGAAAAGTTGAAAAGAAGAAGGCAAAAATGAAATACACAAATGTGACTTGACTTTGGCCTACGATGACGACGACGGCAACAGCAGCAACAGAAACGGCAACGGCAACAGCAACGGCAACGGCAACGACGATACGATCATTGAGGAGCGAAGAGGATTTTCAGCAAATTTAGTCGTAGTAGTTGTGTTGCTGTGTACGCGAGTGTCGTCGGGTTTTCGGAAGGCAACATAGAAAATACTTTTTCTTCTCATATTTTTCTCGCTGTTTTTGAATTACGGAAAAAGTGTGGATACGCATTAAAACGCAGTTTAACTAATAGTGACCAAAAGTAAATACCAGTGTATATATAGATATAAAGGAAAAATATTGAAAGTGAATAAATGTGAGTTTATGGAAAATAATTAAATATCATGCATTACGCATAAAAATGTTTGTGGTAATTGAAAAATCAAATCCCTTTGATCGTGCACGTTTGCATGTGTAATTTGAATGCAATCAGAATTTGTGCAGTGTTGGTGTTATTTGTACCGTATCGTAATCGTATCGACAGAGGGAAGAAATTACCTCCCCATTTTGTGTTGCTCGGCTCATTTTCTGCAGTCAACTTCTTAACATTTTCTGTACCTATTATTTATTTACCCTCTTGAGTCAAGAGTCTTGACGTTACTTTTCTTGTTGCTGTTGCTGTTGTTGTTGATTGTGAGTAATTTCTGATGCAAAGAATGATCTAGCAGAGAAGCAGTGGTGTGATGGTGGTGGTGGTGTTCGTTGTCGTAGACACCGCACAAGCTCCACCGCCTCGCTTCCCGGCTATGTGTATGACCAATATCGAATGCACGAAGTGCTTTGCGCAGCTCTGTTGCTCCTCTAGGACGTGTGTAGTTTATTAATTTGTTTTTCTTGTGATTACTGAGCACTCGCAGTTGTTGCTTTCGCGTGTAAGGACGTTGACGTAGACGTTGGAATAGCGGATTTATTTTTGTGAGAGACTTTTCAAGAGAGCTTTTGAAATAGAAATTCTATTTAATGGGAGCGAACAAATTATGCTAAAATAGAAAAGAATAAATGATTTGTTTGGGGGAAGGAGTATTTAAATTTTTTTGAAATATGTGTGCGTGTGTGTGAGCTGAAAAAATATGTAGAACTAAAGGAAAATAGTGCGTTACAAAATTACAAAAAAGTGAACTTAAAAAATTATAAGTGCTTAAAAGAAAGTAGCGTATTTATAAAAATTGATTTAGTGGTTTTTGCTGTTGCAATATAATTTTCTCGTAACACTTGCATACATACATACATACTCGTATATTGCAGTGTTGGCAGTTGCTAGTTAAAATTATACAACTCCTTGGATATTAGAGTAGCTACCAATTTTTAAACGGAAATACTTAAACTGGCACACTTGCTTTATTTACATACTTGCACTTCGTATTAAATTGTTAATAAATATTTTTGCATTTCACTTGAAATTATTTACAAATTATTTACACGCGCATGCTGCTACTTCTTTGGTCGTTTGCTTTTTCTTCTAACCTCTCATTTCGAACTCTCAACCAGTGTTGCATAGACTGCAAATAAAAAACATGTTCGAAGTGAAGTGCAAAATGAAAACGATATTTTAAAATAAGAAAGTACCTTTTTTATTTTATTTAATTTTTCTACGAGTAACAAAAAAAAAGATCACCACTTCGTCATCTCGTTTTTACTAATTCTTATTTATTGTAATGTGGTTTTGCCATTGACTGTCAAGTGTATAGAAGTATAATTTCTTATAATTCTCATTCACCCTCATATCGATCGGTAAGCAAGTAAGAACTTTGTAAAAAAAAATAATTAAATACCAGACGAGAATCGAACCTGAAACCTCAAGAATAAGAGTCTAGTGCGCCACCCACTAAACTATCGTTGTTGTCTTTTGTGTTTTCGTACTATGTTTTAGTGCCGCATTCGCGTGGAAAAGTCTTTCTCTATCGCACTTCAATTATCTATCTTGTTGTTTATTTTTCTCTTCAATTTCGCATTGAAGTGACAAAAACTAGTACGAATAAAAAATATATTGGTTTTTAGAAAAAATACCGTACTGGTAGGAAAGTACGTAGTTGTGCAACCGTGCTCTCCACACTACAAAAAACAATGTCGCTCTCTTTTCTCTCGGTGTGCTCCCCTTTTGAAATTATATTATTGCTATTCATGTAAGCTTTAAGATGTCATTCATTAATTGCTTTCGTTTCTCTTCTGATTTATAAAACAAGTGCAACAACAACAAAAATAGTGAATATAACAACATCAAAAGAATAATGATGATGCTTTCCCGGCATGTGTGATTGCAATAGTAAAAAAGGAGAAACACTTCTACTACTACTGTCATAAAAACTCATTACACAGTTTTATTATTTGTGAAATACAGCCACCCTACACATTCTTGTAAAGGAACTTTTTGAAGATATAGGTAAATCGAATTGCAATTTGCCCGACTTCGTTGAATCCCTCCAACAGCCCTTTACATAAATAGAAAGCTGGCAAGCTTAAGTTTAATGATATTAAAAATAAATATAAAGTGAATAAAATTGCGGGAAAACAGACATTTTGTTTGTGTCAGTCTCATTCAAATAAATATTCAATTACGATAGGATAGAAAATATTTAAAGATTTAAGCTGCTTAATTCTTAAACATAAATGAATAGTTAGAATGGTAAGTGAAATATTTCGTTTTAGATCAACTTCCAACATTAATCATGTCACCACTATTTCCTTCATATACTCAGAATCAAGTCTGAAGACAAGATTTGAAATACGGTCACTCAAAGTGAATTTTAAATTTCATGTGGGGTCATCTTTTGTATGTATGTAATTACATATAGTACATACCTAGAGTCAAAAGCAATACGACAACGTTTTGGCTATGACCTTAGCATTTTTCGGTCAGTAATTGAGTTTAGCGATAAAATTTTGAAGAAAATACTTTTTTAAATAAGTTAAAATTGTCGCCCTCATTTTTATGAAACACATAATTACTGAACATAGAGTACTTTATATTCTTGCTTGAGTTAATGTTACACCGTATTGATAAAAGTGCGGATACCCTCCACAAAATCAGAAAAGCAAAGGTCAAAGGATGACAACATTAAAGATTCCGAAGGACCAAGTGAATTCAAGCCCAAGCATAGACTTTTTTCTTTTATTTACAATATCGATTCTATTTCTTAAGTACTCTACAAATAAAGAAGCAGCAAAATCTCTTGAAATCTCTCTCAAGATAAGATTACAAAAACAATAAAATACAGATAATTTTCAACAAGTGTGTCGACGTTCACACAAAACAAAAATGAAATAAGGATTTCAATTCAAGTTAAACTCCATTTTTTTTTCTATCCATCTCTTTCTCACTCTTGGATTATATTGCGTTAATTTCAGTGTAAATAAATATTTTTGTTGTTTGCCTTCATTTGCAGTGCTCATTATTTAAACTCCCTTTTTTTGGGGGGGTTTTGTGTGTTTTTCTTTTGAAATAATCTTTTACTCTGTCATTCCTTTTGTGCTTGTGTTTTTTTTTTTTTTTCTATATGTGGTGTTCGTAGTTGAAAAATGATCGTGTACTTGGAATAAGGGGTTGGGGTTGGGGGGGCGGGGGTGTGCTGGTGGAGGATACCTTCGTTACACAGTTTGTGGTCGTTGTCGTCGTATTTTAGTCGTCACTCATTTCATTATTGTTGCTGTTGACTTTTGCCTTTTCATTCGCTTGTTGTTGTTGATGTTCTTATACATGCATACATATTTTTCTATTGCCTGTTGCCTTGTGCTCCTACATTCACACACACACACACACACAATATACGCATTGCTATTGTGTGGTTGATGTAAAGCTCCACACCCTTGCATATTTTTGTTTTTGGTTCATTTACAACACAAATGTACATACATACATACACACTTTCATACTTACATATATGTATGTATGTATGTAAATTTAGTGAAGTATGTACAAACTTACACTGAACATGTTTTTCTACTTTCTGGGAACGGAACGGAACGATTCAGTTTTGTACTTTGGCGGTTTTTGTTTTTGTCATTTCTAACTAAAAGGGGAGATAAAGGAGTGGTTTGTTTTTTTTTTAACTTGAAATTTATTTGCTTTAATTCATTCTTAACTTTTGTACTCGGATGTAATTGTTGCCTTTTCTATTTTTTTTTTTTAGTTCAATTCATTTTGTAATCACTTTTTTTTGTAGTAAAATGGCGCTTTAAGCGATTTCTGGTGTTGGGCAGTAGGGTATACATAGAGAATACTCGAATTTCTAACTCTAACCATAGTCTCCTCTATGCAATTCACTCTCCTTCCTGGGAACTTTGCAATATTTAAGTACATCCGTTTTCGTTTACCCCAAAATTTAAATTTGTACATTTTTAAGTTTCGTTCTCATGTCTTCGCGCTATTATTATTGTTCCCTTTTGTTGAAACTGAACGATGAAACTAGAAAACCTGTTTTAAATAATACTTGATACAAATTTATCTACTACTTATCTTTCTCTCACAAGATTGTAAATTACCTTAACAAATCACTAAAAGCCACAACGAACAATAGCGCGATGACGTGCTTTAAAACACAGCAACAACAGCGATCACGTCGTCCGTTGTCGGTACACGTGTTGTTTTTCTACAAAATTACATTTCCGGAAGTTTTGCCATATGTCATAAAAAGTTAAACTCATGATGATCAAATACAAACCAAGTACAAACCCCCAAGACAGAAGTTGTAGCATTTTCTAATAAGTATTTTGTGTACAATAATAAAAAATTGTGATTTTGAAACTACTTTAATGTGATTTTGGATTACAATCCTTCACAAATATCATGTTAATTATTCACTTGACGTCAATTGTCTATATAAAATATATCTTAACCTTTGCTCAAAAATAGCAAACCCAAAGCCAGAATCTTGCTTACCAAGTTGTGGAAGAAATTGATGAAGTATATTTGATGAATCATTCATTCATAATGCTCTCGGAAATTGAAATAAAACTTGTTGACTTTGGAGTTCCTGCGCTCAGCCACTTTATCTTTAGTAGTCACTTGATTAGTTAGTCATTGCATAATTGTATCATTTTCAATGGAACTTACTTAATATTAAGATAACATGTCCTGCATTTGTTAGAAATATTATGTGTTTTAAATTAACACAATTCTAACAGTAGTTTAGAATTGTTTCAAAGAAATTATTTTTGTGTGAACTGGCAAAGGAGAAACTGTGCCTTGGCGATGTGCTTTGCATTTGACCAGTCACCATCGTTGGTTTGCATTAAGTTAGAGTTTAATTTTTTAGGACGAATCAGATGACGGCTCTCTTTTGGGAACATTTTTCTTTTTTTTAATATGAAACTGAAAAGCGCTGTTGAATTTTTCCAATTTTCAATTGTTTTATTCTTACTACAAAATATGAATGAAGTTTGCATTTCCCACCGACGATTTTTCATTTAAATTTCTCTGCGTTTTTTTTTTTTATATTTTCTTTTGTAGCATACCATTGTTAATTTATGCATGTAATATCGTAATGATCCTAAGCGCAAATTATTTAGTATGTATAGTATAGTTTTCAATGAAATGCTTTCCGTATACAGAAAACCCAATAATCTGGAACGAAAAAGAATTGGAATAATACACCATAATTTCCACTAATAACTAGAGATTTCCAACTAATAAGTTTCTATATTTGCTGTTTGCTACAGCTTGCAACACATTCATATTTCTTGCTGTATGCATGCGCGCTAATTTAATAATAATAAAAGAAAAAATATGATCAAACTTGATATTTTCTCGTTAATGCGATTGAAAACCCACCTGTTATTTCGTTTTCTGTTTCGTTTCTTTTGTATTTATGCATTTATTTATGTATATTTTGTTTTGCTTCATAGTTTGTCGCTTATACTTAAACATTATACTTCTTTCTACATATACTTTATTTAAATTTGTTGATCACCCATTCTCTTGCTACTATAGCTTGCTGTTAATGTGAGCTCCCTTATTTCCTCTCTCTCTTTTTTCTCTCTCCCTAATATCGCATACACGTTCGTTTGCTCTCTAAACTTCACACTGTTACTGAGTCACCAAAATGACATGATTCCACCCTCACCACACACACACACCCCCTACCGAAAAACACTGTGCTCTTCTCTTTATACGATGGATGCTGCGAGTATATTCGTGTATGACGTGCGCATCCTGAAATCGTTTAAATACTCCGTTGTTGAATTTTATTATTGTTTTTTTTTTTTTAATGCATTGAATTTTATTACAGTATATTAATGTGGTTTTCTCTTGGGCTGTTGTGATTTCTTTGTGCTTTTGTGGCGTGCCTGTGTGATCCTTGTCTATTTTTAGCATATCGTATCAGTTTATTTTCAACTTGAAATTCATATGATACAACAGTATGTGTTTGTACGTGACAGTGTTGTGTGTATATGAATGTGTGTTGTGGGGAATTTTTAAATGACGCCTTTCTAAAATTAGTTGGAACACAAATATTACACACTTCCATAAGGGACGTTTTATTTTTAGTTATGATGAGCTACTACAAAATCTCTAACTACAATATGTTTATTTCTTGATTTTTTTTATTTTTATAAACTACTTGTTATTTTATTTGAACTTCCTTGAATTTATAATTTGAATTTTACAAAGTTCCTTTTTTCTCATTGCAGGAGTTTTTGAAAAAGATGTTCGTAATTTGAAAAGTGAAAAATTCCTACAGCTTCTATACAATTTACACAATTTGTACAAATCAAGCAAAAGCAAAAGAAGGAAGAACGCATAAAGTTTACCAGGATTAACGTTTTTTTTTTTTTTTGTTTTTTCGGACTTCATATTTATAACATTTATTGTGTGTGCCTGTTTGTGTAGTGAATTAATAATTCACAAAAACTAAACGCTTCCAAATGAAGATGGCATCCCAAAGATTTTGCCTTCGATGGAATAACCATCAGAGTAATTTACTCTCGGTATTCGATCAACTTTTACACGCAGAAACATTTACGGATGTTACGTTGGCTGTGGATGGGCAATATTTAAAAGCACACAAGGTATGTGGAAGTGATATATATTTGTAGAATGTGAAAAGTGTGGAAGACGAATAAGGAGGAGGAGGAGAAGCGGGATAATTCAAAGCAGTTATTCTAACGGCATATGTAAAATGGTCGCTCATTCACTCTCAGAGAGCAGTGTTCCTATTTCATTTGCAAGAGTGAGCACCAAATTGCAGCCATGTTTCTTTTGGGCTTGGAATGGAACAGGAATATTTCAAAAATGTTTGTTGTTTCCCGTGTTCATTCATTCAGTTTCAAAGTATTCCGAAATCATGAGCTGAACTGCAATTATTAATGTTTGACTGCATTGGGTTAAAACTCCTTCCTCTACGCTCATTCACATAATCTGAATCTTGGTACAATTTTACTATAATTTAATATCATTTTATTTTACTTTATCTTTCCCCAGATGGTACTGTCTGCCTGCAGTCCATATTTTAATGCATTATTTGTCAATCATCCGGAAAAACATCCGATCGTCATACTCAAAGATGTACCCTTTTCAGATATGAAATCATTATTAGATTTCATGTATCGCGGTGAAGTTTCTGTTGATCAAGAACGTCTGACAGCATTTCTGCGTGTTGCCGAGAGTCTACGCATTAAAGGTCTCACCGAAGTGAATGATGATAAGCCGACAGCGCCCGTGGAGCCAACACCACCGCCACCACAATTGCATCGTATTCAGCCTTATTTGGTGCAACAACAACAACAGCAGCATCATCATCAGCAGCAGCAGCAGCAGCAACGTAATAAATCACAGGCTAGTTTATTAGTTGGCAACAATAATAACAACAGCAACAACAACAACAACAATAACAACAACAATAATAATACGCAATCACCAGCTGCTGCGCAAGTGCAATCGCTGTTAAGTTCAGCGCTCGCGTCGATGCCCAAACGAAAACGTGGCAGACCTCGTAAACTCTCAGGTAGTTCGAACGGCACTGGAAATGATTATGATGAATTTGAACGTGAGGGCATGTTGAATGTAAGTTTCTTAGAAAGCAGCAGAAAGGTGATGCCAGTCATTTAATGAAATGTTTTATATTTGCAGGATTCTGAAATGGGCGATTGTAAATTGGGCAACGATTCCTACTCTGGCAATGAGGAAGGCTCTGATGATAATCAACGTGATGTTGGCGAGAATTCACATGATTTGAATGTAAGCTTTTTGTTTGGTATAATTCAAATTAAAATCAATGTATAAGTATAAGTTGAAAACATGGTTTGTTTTTTTAGAGTTCACCTTGTTTATAGTTCATCTCCTTCGCGCTATATATTTTCAATGATAGCAAAATCAATCACGGGAATAGTCAGGTGCTAAAATCTCAAATGGAAGCGAAATCCTAGGCCCAGCTTTTCGGAAGTACGACTTTATTATTCCAATTAAGCAATTCACACAAGAAGTGCTCTTTGTAGGGTTCATTTAGAATCTAACAGGAAGTCAATATCCTCCAAACTGAAGATAAATTTGTAATGGTAGCAAAGACTCTAGTGTGGTCGCTGTGGCGTAGTGGTAGTGCGTTGGACTGCTACGCATAGTGTCCGGGGTTCGAATCTCGGCACAGGCAAAATCAAAAAGAAAAAATATTTTTTCTAGACGGCACCACCTCTTGGCAGGCTTTTCACTTCGCCGTTCGGATTCGGCATTAAACTGTAGGTCCCTTCCATTCATGTACAAATATAACACGCACAACATGAGTGGATGCGAAAAGCTCGGCCTAGGCCCTCCATGGGCTGTTGTGCCATTAAAAGTAAGTAAAGTAAAGCAAAGACTCTAGTAATTAATAAGGTGAAATGGAAGTTGTAAAGATTTTCTTTGTAATATTTTAATAATAAATTTATGTGACCAGTTCCCTCTAGTGGTGGCTTGGAATAGCTATAAATATAAGAATTAGTCAACTAAAATGAAGTTGGTGCCGATTTTAATATTTCATATTCTAAAAGGTGATTTTTATAAGAGTTTAGTTTTTGAAAATGAAAAAAACAGAAATTTTAACAAAAGTGAATGAAATTTGTATTTGTATCGATAAATCAATTCCTGCCATTTACTTTTTAAACATAATGTTGCACGCGGTTACGCTTCAAGTGGTCAATTCTGAAGGTCAAATTTTGGCACATATTTCACACATTTCGGCCGGAATCTCACAAATGACACGTTCAATGTTGGCTTCCAAAGCAGTAATCGTGTTTGGTTTGTCTCTATAGACAAGAGACTTAACATGGCCCCACAAAAAATATGTAGTCTAACGGGGTCAAATCACACGATCTTGGTTGCCAATTGACTACACCAAAATGTGAGATTAACTGTTCACCAAATTCGCCTCTCAATTGATGCATGGTATCGCGTGCAGTGTGGCATGTGGCATCGTCCTGTTGGAACCACATGTCTGCCGAGTATAATTCATGCATTTTCGGTAAAAAAAAGTGTTATAATCGAACGGTACCGGTACCTTTCTAAATTGACCGTAACGTTGCGGCCTTCATCGTCTTTGAAGAAGTACGGCCCAATGATGCCGCCTGCCCATAAAACGCATCAAAAAGTGCATTTTTCGGGATGCATTGGTAGCTGCTGAATTGCCTCTGGCCGGTCTTCACTCCAAATACGGCAATTCTGCTTATTCACGTATCCATTGAGCCAGAAATGAGCCTCGTCGCTGAAGACAATTTTGCGACGTCGCTTGCGATAACACACATTTTTCACAGCGCATGAATTTTGATAATAAATTGCAATAATTTGCAAAGTCTGAATTTGTTTTTAAGTACATATTTCTCACATATTAACGAATATTATATATAAATGTATCAAAATAATTATTGAATTAAATTTTAACTATACTTAAACAGGAAAGTCGCGATTCTGTGTCACAAGCCAAAAAATCTAAACAATCAAAAGACAATAACAAATCGAAACAAAACGACAATGACAACAGCACTTCCGGTAAGTCATTAATTAATTTCCAAACAGAAAAATCATACATGTTTTATATACAGTCATATTTGATAATCTATCGTAAAGCGTTAAGTATACGTAGCTAAATTTACAAATTGAAGAAATATTGTATTCTAGAGTGATATCCATGCAGAGCTTGAGGACCTAAGCTGAGCTTTTCTCAACGGCTCAAAAGTTTCAGAATATTCAGATATCTATTCGAAATCAGTATTGAAGCTGACTCATGCAATTCAAAGGTTTTGTCTTTTATTTATAGAGATGGGTCCCATCCAGAATGCGAATATTTTCTAAGTTGTAAATGTAACTACAAATTTTTCACTATTACGATCGATTCTGGTATGATGTTGATAATTTGTATTTGTTAAATAACATCTTAAAAATTGAAAGCTGATTTTTATAATTTATTTCATTGATGCACTTACATATTTTATCCCGATTATTTAAAGAAACATATTTGATATAGTAATTCACCTGCATATTTTGTATAAATTATTACAACAAAACAGAATCGGTTTATACCACCACTCGACTACAAATTAAGTCGCAAATCAAATATTATAACTTAAATCATGAATCCAAAAAACAAAGAGAAAAAAAAACAAAATCATCATATCATTTAGAAAAAGAAAACCTCAATGAATATATCAATCTACTTAAAATATCATGAAAAGCACCAATAAAATTGACTAGCAAAATTCGGTCGCACACACAAAATAGTTCTGTAAAAAACTCTGAAAAACTTAACTATACTCGAAAACCGTCCAAAAACTATATCGGAAAAGCTAAAGGGGATGAGATCAATTTAGAAATAACACAAAAAATATAATGCCAAAAGTTTTTTCACGTAAAACTGAAGTTGTTTTTCGTAGTACAGTGTAACAAAAATTCTTACAGTGAAAATAAAATTTTGTAATGTTTAAACCAAAAAAAAGAAGAAGAAAAATATAAAAGAGAAAAAGAATGTCCAATTTCGTTTAGTGAATTTTCGAAATTCGAATTTCGAAAAAGAAAAAGAAACGCGCCTTTGTTTACTTACTTAAATAGTTTCTTCTACGTCTTCCGTCGGCAGGTGAGTTTTCACAAGAAAAAATTAAAAAAAAAAGAATTAAATTCAGAAAGTATGATGCCCAAAAAAAAATGCAAAACGAAAAGGAAACAGCAAGAGAACAACAAATTATGCAACTGAAACTTTGCCTAATTTTTTGAATGAATGTGAGGAATCGGGATGAGCTTAGGGATTCATGGCCGACGTGAAAGAGTAAAAATATTAAACTACAAAATCAATTAATCAAAAATAAACTCGTTATGAAATATTTTAATATTTTTGTACGCGATTTTCTACGCACATTTTCGATAAACTTTTAAACTCTTTGTTAATTTGTATGCACTCATTAATTAATTATTAATAATTAACATTGAAAGAGAAACCAATGAATATTTTCGAAAATCTCTAATGAAATTCGAATTTCGAAATTATACATAAAATAAAAATGAAACGAAAACTACAACACAAAATACAAAAAAAAAAATATATGTAGACATATTTAAAAATATATTATCAGAAAATATGTAAGAGAAAGAACAACAACAAACAATGGCTTGAAATCCCTATAGCTTTTCCGATCTAAAAATTTTAGACGTCGAACGAAAATGAAAAAATATTGAAAATAAAATGAATTGAATTGAATTGAATTTTCTTTTCCGTATTTTTGCTTTTTTTTTTGTTGCATTATACATTCATATATACATACACACACACAATCACATACATACATACATTCTTACATCACGCACACACACACACAGATGCATTCATGCATATGTATGTTAAAAGATCAAGTTTAAATAAAATGCCCCCGTTTTATTGTTGTTGATTTTTAGATGGCAACGATAGCGATTGTGACGATGCAATGGATACTTCGTACATGGAACCACAATTAATGCTCGATGAATACGATGAACCTGTCGAATTTAAATTCGACCCGAATTCCGCTAATTCGCCATCATCACAAGAGAATGCGACCGTTGCCGCCAATGCTGCACAAGCTGCTCAGCAGCAGGCGCGGCAACAGGCTATGCTGCTAGCCGCACAAAAGCGTCAACAGCAATTGGTTGAGGCAGCGGCGGCTGCAGCAAGCTCGCTGAAAATGTCCGCTGTTGTCGGTACAGGGCCGATGCCCGGCACCGTAACATTCAATTCAATGGTTAGTATTCCAAAGCTTACACCGATCGGTAAAGCGGCGAAAGCTAAAGTAAACAAACGTACCAAATTGAAGCAGAACGGTGTTAGCGGTAATGGCCAAGGTTCCGAAATGAAGGTGAGTTCACTGCAGTTTTCAGTTTCCAACTTATAAACATGTTGGAGGTTTTTGTGAGGAAGGGAGCGAAATTTGTGTTGTGTAGAGACTTTCACTTTCAACCTTGGTCTAAATTTAATGAGTAACCACGTTTTCTATTTGAATCGCTGCAAACATTTGGCATTACTTGGGTCAGAGATGAACGAACGGGGAGATCCTGATTTTAACATCATAGGTAGAGGAAGATTGCGACTGCCTTCTCTCAAGATAGGCTTAAAGTTATTTGATAACACAACACAATAAGTATATTCAGATCCGATTAATATTGATATTGCCCAGCAATGGATATGGTTTTTAAACACTCGAATGATAGCTTGCCGCTGACTGAATCCGTACATATTCTGTTCAAGTTTGACACTGGTGGATGATGTGTTTAATTTAAATCGCCGCAAATCCTAATCTGTTTACTTCTAATGTGTTTGGAGTGTATCGATTTCTAGGATTTACCTGGAGAGTCGTATACATCGTACTATATATGCATAGTTGTTGCCTAGCCCAGAATTTTGATGAAGAGATCCTGTTTTTACCTCCTTTACTTTTTCACACTTTCTACGGTATAGAGAAAAATTGGATTGCTCTGGTTTTTATCGAATACGGTTCTCAGTTTCATTTTGTGTTAAAAATGTAAAAACTGTTCCGGTTGAAACTGTTCACTTGAAACATTTGAACTCTGTTATCCAGACTATAATGCAACTTGAAAGCAGTAATCAAACTGGACAAGCTACAAAGGATGGCCTGCCTATATCAAGTGTGATTGAGGCGTTGATTGGACGGGCATGCACCTCTTCGTCACATTTCGTTTTCCCCACAAATTAATAGGCCATTGAAAAGGAGACACTACTTTCTGACACTCTGGTGAGGCTTTTCGTGGGAGGCAGTCTAGTTCGCAATTCTAAGATCATTAAAATAGACCTACCAAAAACCTATATACCAATTAATGCCCCCCCAATTAAGTCTCAAATAATAAATAGATCTTACCTTCTTTTCCAGCACGCCTTCAACAACGACTACATCGACCTCTTCTCCAGCAATTTCATGGGCGGTAGTGGTGGCGGCGCGAACAATGCAGCGGCACAGGCCGCAGTTAAACTCAAGGGTGCACTCAGCGGCAGTACCGGAAGCCTAAATATATCACCGTCAAGCAAAATCAAACTGAATACATCAGGCAGCACCGTGGGCGAGGGCGAAGCAGAAGGCTCGGTCAGGGACTATTGTACCAAAGAGGGTGAACACACGTATCGGTGTAAGGTGTGCTCACGTGTTTACACACACATTAGCAACTTCTGCCGACACTATGTCACGTCCCACAAGCGCAATGTCAAAGTGTATCCGTGCCCGTTCTGCTTCAAGGAGTTCACACGAAAAGACAATATGACAGCGCATGTTAAGATTATACATAAAATTGATAATCCGTCGACGGCGCTAGCCAATGCAGCGTCAACGGCAGCCACAGCATCTGCGTCCGTTTCACAGTCGGCATCGGCGGCATCAACACCAACACCACCCGACCTAACGGTACAAACGTCAAATCAATCGGCGGGCGGCGGCTGTGGCGGTGGTGGCAGTGGTTTAGGAGGAGCAGGACTCACGCTATCATCTGCATCGGGCTCATCATCATCGTCAATATCGACGCCTATAGCGACGGTGACACCAACAACAACAGCAGCAGCAGCAGCAACAAGTAGTGGGCTGGCTGCTGCTGCAGCAGCAGCAGCGGCGTCGGCGGCAGCGCAATGAAAGTCGAGGTGGAGGAGGAGGAGGAGTAGGAGCTGCGCTTTAGAAATGGATGGGGTGATTGGGTGAATTGTGTGTTGGACGCGAAACAGCAATTAATTTAGAATTAATCGAATTCAAGCAAAGAAAAATCACTGCTACACACGACACACGACACAGACACACACACACACACACACAAATGTGCATAACAGTTTTGCAGTTTGCATGTGTTAGTCGCTGTTGACTGTTGACCGCAGAGTGAGCAGTGGTGTATGCATTTTTACCAATCGCTTCATTCTCTCGTCGCTACTTACGCAAAATCTATAAAGTAAAGGCTTCCAAAATATTCCGAAATTGCGATTTCTGATTTCTGATTTCATCAACAAAAACAAAAACAAAAACAAAAACAAATAATCATAGTTTTTTTTGTGTTTATTTTTCACATTTATTTAAAAGTTGTTTTCTTTTTTATTTTGTTGATTTCTTGAGATAAAAAATACGAAAATCGTTTTAAACGTTGTAAATTTTAAGAACCTGATTTCAATTTCTTTCTGTTTTTATGTTTTTCTGTTTTGTTCTTGTATTATAGCGTTTCTTTAACAATTTACAACACGAACAATTTCGCTGGAATTCTTTGTTTGTTTTTTAACATTATTATTTTTTCTTTAAGTTGTGCAATTTATTTTTCATTTAGTTTATTTTCTTTGGCCTTACACCGCAGTTGCCTTGTGTGTTGTTTTCAAATGCAATTTTTTTTCATAAATACAATCGACATATTGAAAATAATATTTTCTTTAACTAATTTACATTTATAGTTAATTTGTAATATTTAAAATATATACATACATACATAAATATATATGTAGTATATACATAATATATATACATATATATATATACACATATATATAAATAATCTACCTTGTTGCCTTCAAATGAAGCTAGTGTAATGTAAAATAATAAAAAAAACACAAAATTTTTTATAAAAAAATAAATTATAAAAGTTTTCCAAACGTCTTCTTAAGCAAAACAAAACAAATCAGAAACGAAAACAAATCAAATAAATATTTATTTTAAAAATGTAAAAATAAAATAAAAAAATATTCTTTATTATATATCGGAGGCTTAAATTATCGCCAAAGAACTACAACATACATACAATAATTAATTATTAAAAATGAAACAAAATAAAAGGAATAAAATAAAACTGAAATGCTACTACAATAAATAAAAACAAAATTTTAAATTAATTGTTAACAAAAACGAAAGAAAGAAAGAAAGAAAGAAAGAAAATAATGTACATTGAAGCACTAAAATAATTAAACATGTATAAAATTGGCGCGTTCGAAAAGCGGCGCCCTACTCGTTACACTTCAATATTCTGTGAGTTGTTTAGGGAACAAGGCTCTCGTTACCTTTCGCTTATATGCTGCTGTGTTCCCATACAAATTCGAGAAGCGTTCCGAGCATTCCGAAACGAACGCACCCAATATACAAGAATTTAAAATAAAGTTAATTAAAAAACGAAAAATAGCTTTTCTTTTTGTTGTGTGAGAGAAAAACGGGGAAAAAAATAATAACTTGAATTAAATAAAGTGCACTTAAAAATTTGTTAATTGACCATTTTGGGCCTTACTATGTAGAAGCAAAAATATTTACTAGGAAATAAACACACCTACATACATATTGGATAAGTACATTACATATCGTCGGAAAGTTGAAACTCGCTGTGAAAAACACAAAATCGTTGTATTTAACGAGTTTGGATTTGATTTTGTAATCATAATTTATGTTTTTAACATGGCGTGAATATTTTTTTAAATATAAATGATTGTATAAGATATTTATTAAAATATTGGAAGTTTCGGTTTAGGAGTTGCCTTTGATGATTTGCTGGCATATTCTCTGTGGGGTTTCTTTCAACAAGTTTTTAAAATATTTCTATTTGAAGATCGATTTGAAGATTGTACCCCGAACATTGTATGAACATTGGTAGCACTATTCCCACCTGACAATTGGATTAGTTTCAGATTTAGAGATTGTGGCTGGCGATATCTTTCTGCCAGCACAATTTCAATTTCTTTTGACTCAAAATCTTTTCAACAAAACTTTAAACTATGTTTTGGATCATTTGGTAAAAAAAAAAAAATCAATTGTAAAACAATAGCCAATTCATACCAATCCTAAGTGGTTTTAGTTTCGCTTAAGTACTTTGTGTTAATGTTTTCCTGAAAATAAAAAATACCAATATATACTTAATACTTTGCTTTGACCAAATTCAAATCTCGCTTCAAATTGCCATTGATCACTTTTCATTTAAATTCTGAAGAAAAACACATTTTCGTTTGTTTCAGCAAGCAGAAAATGTTTTTTTTCACAGCAACCACAAGTGAAACACTTTCACAATACTTTAGTACCGCAATCGATTTGTGACTGTTGTCAAATCTAAAGGTTTGGAAGTAGTAGTTTTTCTTTTTTGATTTTAGTTACATTTTTGTTTTTTTGACTCTGACTTTGAAATTATTTCGGCAACGGTTTGAAGTATGTTTTGGGTCATTTGGCTCTTATTAGTGCTGTTAGTCAGCACCAGTATCGTCAGTATGATGACGATGATCATACTTACTGCAGTGCTTTTATTGGTATGTACTTGTACTTTGTGATAATGTTCTCTATCAAAATTTGATTGAGTCTCAGCGCAACGCTTCAGAGTGCTTGTGAAATAGCCTGCTTTTATCACAATGATTATTGACAAATCGAGGGTGTCCACGATCGTCCACGATCGTCCACACAACACTTGGACGAAAAAAAGAACAAACGAGAAAATCTCAACGGAAAATCATGTAAAAATCAGCTTCATTGAATAACAAAATGAGAAGAGGGCTCACGTTTAAAATATAAAAAAGTCAATATTGCACGTAGACATGCTTGAAGCAATTGTAGGGACACAAAAATTAACCTATTATTAAATTAATTCAGAGGCATTTAGCCTCTAAATTGCTTATGAGGCATCAGAAAAATGTCAATTTTAATAAGTAGGAACAACATCTAGTTAACCCAAAAAGCATCAATTAATACAAAAGTGAAAGTAGAAATATTAGTTTCCCAAAAGTGGTTTCAAACTTTCTGACTGTAGTGTACTGTATGTATATAAATAAATAAGTAAAAAATCAACATGAATAAATAATAGTTAACCTTAATTTAACACGATCTCCAAAAATAAATAATAATAACAAAATAAACAAAAAAATGTTGAAAGTCAATTGCAAAAGGTTTAATTTAAAAATAATAATAATAAATAATTTTCAAATCTCACACAAATTATTTTTTAATTTCTCTTTTTTTTAAGCGTTTTTCTTTGTTTTTTTTTTGTTTTTTTAAGCATTTTTTTTTGGTTTGTTTATTTAATAGCCTAATAATTTATTGAATTTCTTTTAATTTTTATGCTTTTCCCATATATTATTTCTTTTATTTAATGTCTCTATTTTTTTTAGTGGTAGCTAGTGCAATTTAGTTTATAATTTACTTTTGCCTTTAACTATCATTCAACTTTAATATTTATGCTTCAAAAAAAAAAAAAAAAAATAGCTCATACAGATTCCGCCTTCAGTTGTTGTTGGCTTAATGTAGCTTTTCTTTAGAAAAATGTATAAGAAGCTACCATCGAATGGTGAATCAAACGCAGCTATGAGTTTGAATCTAAAAAAATCCAATACAAATATATTCTTTACAAAAAGTATAAAAAATACAAGCAGAAAAGTTTTGGCGTTAATTTAACAAAAGGAAAAAACACAAAAATTTTTAAAATAAAATAATTGAAAACACACAAAAAATTACACAATCATAATTTAAAAACTAAAAAATTTAAACTTAACTATGTAAGCATTTTCTACGCTATAAAACTATATATAAAACATACCAACACACACACACATACACACACACACACACACACACACATACACACACACATACGATTTACATATACCTACAATATTTATATGGTATACATAAATATTTACTTTAACAATTAGTTCATACAAATATATATTTTTTGTTCTAATATTTATATAAATAAATAATAAATGAAAGAAAAAGAAAGCTAAATTTTTATATAATGAATACATATTTTATTTTCTTAACTTTAAATAAAAATTATACAAACAAAAAAAAAACAATTTATTGCTGGGTAGTTTTTGAGTTTTTGTTTTTATTTTCTCTAAATTTTCTATATTTAAAACAAAAATAAAAAAATAATTGTTTAATGTTATTTTCTTCTTCTATCTCTCTTAGCAATTTAGTTAGTAATTAGTTAATATTTAATATATAAAAGAACAACAATATTAAAAACAAAAACACAATAAATAATGTTTAAAGCAAACATTTACATTTTTATTAACAACAAAAAGAAAAAAAATAAGAAAAAAAAAATGGGAAACTAAGCGAAACAATTCCTTCATACAATTTATAGAAAAACAAAACAACAATTTAATGCAAAACAAAAAAAAAACAAAAAAAAAACATTAGAAATGTTTATTTTTTTTTATTTTTATTATCATCATTATATTAATTTTAATATTAATATGCACCGTGTTTGTTTTCTTTTTTTATAGTTAAATAAAAAATAAAACTAATTTATGCAAATTTATAACAATAGCAAAACAACAAAACAACACTGTTTTTCTTTTTTCAATATGTATAATTTTTTTTATTTTTGGTTTATTTTGGTTTTGCTAATTAAATATTAAGTGTGCGAGAGGGCAACGAGCTCTCTTTCCTTGGAGTCTACAAGATAAAACTGAGAGACCCAACTCGGGTCTATCAGTTTCATCTCAAGTGAGCTGTGCTCTCTTTGAGGCACGCATACTTACAGGCTTAATGTATGTAATTATGAGGAAGGAAAGGCCGGGGTGTTCTCTTCCAATACAATCACCATGTGGTATCGCAATGGGCTGATCTGGCTCTGGCTCGCGCCCAAGGTTCTACCTGAACAACCAATTACTTACTTACTTAGCTGGCGCTACAACCGATGATCGGTCTTGGCCGCCTCCACAAAGCTCCGCCAGTCACTTCTGGAACAACCAATTAACTCAACTCAATTCAACCACGCGGTGGGTGCGTCGGAAATGAACCCAACATTCAGTGAACCATTTCGGAAAATATTGTTGAAATAAATAATTAATGTTTAGTATTTTTCTTAGTACTTATTTATGTAATTATGTTTTGAAAGACACATTAATCGCTTTGGAGCTATCGTCAAAGGGTTGTGGTTGTGGATTCGAGAATACGGAAAGGATTCGAGACTAGAAGTTTCCAAGAGGTGCGTGGTCACTTTCATCATATTTCTCATGATGAGTAGTAAGAAATAGGTCAAGGATGTTTGAGGCTTGCCCTGCGATACACGGAATGTGTATCGGTTCGGTCACAAATTGTGTCAGGTCGTTCGACTCGGCAAATATCTCAACATAGGTATAGACTTTCGGGTGTTGTGTGACTTGAATGGCACAACCAATCTGAATTATGAACATTGAAGTCACCAGCAATCACGATTTCACTGCACGTTTACGATTCAAAAATAGCAGCAATCGAATCGGCAAGAGAATCTTAACTTATTAAAAGTAAAATCCCTAACAGAATTCGGGCTTCTACAGGGTGTTTTTTGTTTTGTTTTGGAAGTGTGGTTTTCAAGAAGAAACAAAACGCATATAATTTAGCTTTATTATAAAGATAAGGATTTGCTATTAGGTTTTAAAAACGATTTCGGTCAAGTGGCCGCCGCGGCTGGTTCGAAAAAATTCCAGCCGAGAGGCTCAGTTTTCGACCAATTGGGGCGGGGCCGTATGTCAGTAATAACGCGCCGAATATACTCTTACAAGGCGTCAATCGTCTCGGGCTTATCTGCGTAGACAAGCGACTTCACATAACCCCACAAAAACCCCAATAGTCCAGCGGTGTTAAATCGCACGATCTTGGAGGCCACGCCACAGGCCCACGACGCGAGATAATGCGCTCACCAAAAGTTTCCTTCAATCAATTGATTGTTTCGTTGGCTGTATGGCATGTAGCGCCGTCTTGTTGCAACCAAAGGTCGTCCACATCAACATCCTCCAATTTAGGCACCAACAAGTCATTAATCATGGCTCTATAGCGTTCCCCATTGACTGTAACATTATGACCGGCTTCATCTTTGAAGAAATATGGTACAATGATTCCCTCTGCCCATAGAGCCCACACCAAACAGTGACTTTTTGAGGATGTAACGGCGTCTCAACAATGGCTTGTGGATTATGTTCACTCCAAATGCGACAATTTTGCTTATCAACGTACCCAATTCAACCAAAAGTGAGCTTCATCGCTGAACAAAAGGTGTGGCGAGAACCGAGCCATTATTTTGGTAATAAATTTGCACGATTTGCAAACGTTGTTCAGGAGTAAGTCTATTCATTATGAAATGGCAAACCAAAAATCTGAGCATAAATCAAGTGACAGCTGTCAAAAAGACCAACTTCGAATAAAGTATTTCCAGATTGAAAACCACACTTCTAAAAAAAAACACCCTTTATAAAGAAAACAGAAGTACAGCAAATGAGACTGGATGTTGAATTTAATCCAAATGAAGCTCAACTCAGCATCCGTCATATAAAGTTGTTGCTGGCACTGGTACGCGACATCCTCATTAATAAAAAGAGCAAGGCCCCTGCGGAAAGAGAATAATCGCACCAGCCGATATCCGGGCACGTGAAAATCCAATCCAAAATCGAACCCTCACATATTTGAGTCTCACCTAGTGCCATTACTTATATGGGGTTTATGGAGGTTTATAAATGCATTTTGTTTAAAATAAACCCTAATATTTTGGCCATATTTCGTTAGTAAAGTTGTGAAAAAACACAGCTCTAAAATTTTGACTTGACAATAAAAACTATATTCACATGCTTTGGCTTTCGAAAAGCTTCGACTTTGACCATTGCAATCAGGAAATGAGTAGAATCTGAAAGGAATTTTTAGTAATTTTTTACCAGATTTTTGTATTACTCTATTGAAACTATTTGACATTAATCGATTTCAAAATGTTCTTGTAATCAAACTCTATACACATGATCCTCACTTTACCCGGTTGATCTGTTCCTGACAAAACCCCGTGCCACCGTGACTCTCCTCGTTGCTTGTGTTCTGTTTTTTGTAAAGTGACGAATACAGCAGAAGCAAAACACAAGCAACGCAAGGAGTCACTGCGATTTGGGTTTACATAATGTGGTGGGCGTAAGTAACCGTGCAAAAACAAAAAGACCGTATAAAACGAAGGTCAAGTGTACACTCTGAAATTTTTTCGATGTGAAAACGTTTAGGGCATCCGCACTGGGTCTATTGTGTGTGCCCAGACCCCCTACTATAAGATGGAAACACAATATTTCTTACCGAGCCGAGAACTCACTAAAGCAATAAGAGCTTTACAACCGCTTCTAACCACATCGAGCCTTAATCGCAAATCTAACTAAAGCTCAATTTATCCAAAAACAAATATAAATTTAGGTCCAGAAACATCTTTCCATAGTGTGAACAATTCGAATTCGAATTCGAAATTTTTAATGCAGCATTAATAACAATTCATATATTTTTATTGAAAGTATAGCAATATCTTCTTGAAATATAAATATTTAAATGTATTTAAAATGTATTTCTTTTTGTTAAATTGCAGTTCATTTAATTAATACGTCGCCTGAATTATCGCAAAGGCTTTTTGGTTTGACCAAACCGCCACCAGCACCGCCAGCTCTTACAACATCATCATCATTGTTACTGCATCATCATCAACAACAACAACAACAGCAGCAGCATCAGCAAAATCAGCACACCCAACAAAAACAACAACAACAACAACAACACCAACAACATTTAATTGATAATCACGATATTATTGGTGGTGGAATACATTTACCCACGGCATTAGGCCTGAAGATACGCAATCCACACAAGCTACAACAACAGCAACAACAACAACAACAACAGCAGCAGCAATGCAATTCAAATTCAAATTCATTGCTGAAGCAACAATTGCGTGCTGGCCTTAAAGATATTATGGATGCAGCCAGTTGTGCTGGTGCTGGCAATCAGAGCTTGAAAGCGGCGACAGCAGCTGCAGCAGCTGATAATTCAAATAATAATAATAATAACAAAAACAAAAACAACGATCCCTGTTCAGCATTACAATCGCTGGCAAGTGTAGCTGCGGAACGGCAGGCACCGCTATCGCAGGCGGCGATACAGCCGCCATCTGCAAATAACTTGCATCATCAATTTTTGCTGCACATGGCAACGAATCCAATGCCAAAGTCGAGCAATGATTTTTTTCAGCAACAGCACCAACAGCACCAACAACACCAGCAACAGCAACAGCATCAAGAGCATCAGCAATTGCAGCAACAGCGTGAGGAGAACAATTTAACACCAACCAATTTAGATTTGATATTGGATCACAATGATAAATCCGAGCCAGAATTAACGCTCACCGATGAAACGGCCGGCTTAGAATATCGCACAATGGAGAATAATCATACCAACACCAACACCAACACCAAGACCAACAACGACAACAACAACGATGATGCTGCTGGTGGTGATGCACAAAATTCATCCTCATCTGCTGTTGGCGGCGGTGCTGGCGGCACAAATAATAGCAACAATAATACCCCGTCACGGCCGGTACAAAGACGACGTATACGCCGTAAAGCGCAATCCACCATCGATGATCAGGCAGAGCATCTAACGGAAATGTCGGTGCGTGGTTTAGATTTATTCCGTTATGCCAGCATCAACGAAGGCGTCTACCAATGCACCGAATGCGCCAAGGAGAATGTACAGAAGACCTTCAAAAATAAATACAGTTTTCAGCGGCACGCGTTCCTCTATCACGAGGGCAAGCATCGCAAAGTATTTCCGTGCCCGGTGTGCGGCAAAGAGTTCTCGCGTCCCGACAAAATGAAGAATCACATGAAAATGACGCATGAAAGTTACGTCACCACCAAGGATATTAATAATTTCAATCCATTGAATTATTTAATCACAGCGGCTGCGGCTGGTGAAATACATTCATCATTATTCTCGCAGCAACAACAACAACAGCAGCAGCAGCAGCAACACCAAATGGCAGCGGCTGCTGTTGGCATGCTGAGCAGTGGCGGCGGCGGCGGCAGCGGCGGCGGCGGCAGCGGCGGCGGTGTCATTGTCGATAGTATGTTACATGAAGATATGTCATCACTTAATTTAACACAAGCTGCAGCTATGCATGATGATGTTCAGCAATCACCAGCAGCATTAGCAGCAGCAGCCGCCGCAGCATCCGCCGCACCATTGCCATCACCCAAATCAACTGATACTGATACTGATGCATTGTTGAAATTACAAGATGATGATGTTATCATTAAGAGTGAATTAATTATATCTCCTTCACCATCACCGCCACCACGGTCGATAGCAATGCTGCCGGCAGCAACATTAACGCCTTCACCACCACCAACAACAACAACAACAACACCAACACCAACACATCGACTAGAGGAGGTCAAGTAGTGAGCTGATATTTAAGTTGAGTACGTTTAAGGAGGGCACAAATTTAGTTTAGTTTTAAGAATGAGAAAAGAAAGACATGGAATCAATCAATTGAACGAACAATCAATCGAAGATTAACTGCAACATACACAGCGTAGGCATGTACTCGCAGTAAGCAATTGCAGCAGGGCTGACTGAAGGTTTCGAGTAACTAGTATGAGTTAAAAAGCTTATGGGATCGAGAGCAAAGCTCTTCAAACTGCTATTTGCAATTCCAGAAGCATTAGAATTAGAAGTTGAGTGGAAGGTTGCCTTGAATCGCTTGCTGCTTGCTGCTTGCTTGCTATTGCTGCGCCTCTCGTTGTTGTTGTTGCTATTGCTAATATACGATTGACGATGCACAAATTTACTTAATTTAACACACAATTTTTTAAGCGCAAATGAGATTAACAAACATTACTTACAAATAAATATGTATACATATGTACATAAAAAAAGAAGAAAAAGTAAAAAAAAAGAAAAAGAAAAGATTAATATTTAAATTTACTTTGCTTAAGCTACGCTTAGATTTTATATGGTAATTTAAAATAAAATACTAATTTATATAACGGAAATCCGTCCATTTAGTTATGTACTCATATATCCCTCAATATTTAACTCACTCTTTCAAATCTGATGAAAATACATAGTTTTAATCTTCATAAAATGTTGTTAAATACGTTATTCATTCAATAATTGGCGCATACTGAGAAAGACTGACTGCAAAAGAAATCAGTCTCCGAATTGAGATCTTTATTACCGGATTTCTTCAAAATACGAGAGTGTGTATAAACAATAATTAATAAAATTTACTTATATATTATTATGGATAATACAAATGCCAGTCACAGTATTCATAATAACATTTCTAAAGCTCATACATACATTTATTTGGCTTCCTTTTATTTGTTTGCTTATGACTGACTCAGTTTTTGAATTTGTTATAATAATATGAATTTCATTTAAGTTTTTATTTTCACGAAACAACAACAAGAATACTTAGAAAATTTGTAAGATATTAAAATGAAATATTAAATTAAAAGTATGTACTCGTATGTATTAGAATAATTACCATACAGCCTATGTTAAATCAACCTTTAACCATGTTAAATCAACCTTTAACCATGTTAAATCAACCTTTAATCATGTTAAATCAACCTTTAATCATGTTAAATCAACCTTTTATCATGTTAAATCAACCTTAATTTTCTTAGGAAACTATTTATTTTTATTTTCTATTATATAAGTATATTCATTACACTTTACAACACAGTACAACATCGCAACAGAATTTCTGCGACGATTACTGAAAAGAATGATAGAAGTGTCTACCCTGAGCACTATCTCCCAGGACTCATGAGGAGTCCTGCCAAGTCAACGGTTTCTTTTTTATGAGAAGTTTAAGTTTACTTCAGAGTGCGGATGGGAATCGGTGAGAACGATTTTTATGTTGAATTTGTACAGTTTTGATGTCAGCATTTTTGATTTTGATAACACTAACCCTCCAACTCTTTTATGGGGGGGAGGGGGTAGGGGGGTTCGGTTTTTTGGTAGAAATTACTTAAGATTTGTTTAGTCATTGTGACATTGTTGATCACGGAATAGTTTTGATGTATGATTTTTTTATTTTTTATATCTTCAACATACAGGGTGTACGTACTCCTATGAATGCAGAGCATTGTGTTGGTTGGAAGATTGATTGATCGGTTGGGCGGTGGAAGAAGGAGGGGGAATGCAATCACAGGACACCGATATATGGGCGCCGAAGAGAGTATGTGATTATTTCAATTCAATTTGCACTCTCCTTCCCCAGACCCTTAATTCTCCCAAAAGTAAGGGCCCAGTGAGGTAGTAAAGAGTTTTGTGGAAAATTAAAACCTATTTAGCTTTTCATAACGTTTAATTTTGCTTTTTAGACTTGAAAACTGTAGAACTTCAAAAATAGAATAGTTAACCCATCAATTCCCAACAAAACACAATCGTGTCCTTGAACCGGTCATAAAAAAAAAGTGACACAACCAGTCCATATCGATCGCTCAATTTGCCAAAGCCCTAATATATTTTCAGGAGAAGCAAAAATCATTTTTAAATTTTATTATTTTCAGTATTGTTTTCATAAAAATTTCAATTGAAAATTAAAGAAGATTTTAGACAGGCTGGCAGGATATATCCAATATCTGACACAATTATCCAAATTAATGGCACAAAACCTCATAAAAGGCCCAGGGCCGTGCTCATATTATATTTGTACATGAGTAGAAGGGACCTACAGTTTCATGCCGAATCCGAACGGCGAAGTGGAAAGCTTTTCATATGCAATTTTTACTCTTGTAGGTTTGCCATTGCCTGCCAAGTGCCAAGAGATGGTGCCGCCGAGTAGAAAATTCGATTTTTCCACTTTTCGATTTTGCCTGTGCCGAGATTTGAGCCTCGAACACACACGCACTAACAATCATAATCCAAATCCATTAAAACATTGACTTTGAAAAATTGATTGTTAAGACTTTAGCAAATGAATGTGCTGCTTGGGAGGAACTGAGCTTGGCCTCTTCCTCTTTCGAAAAGTCATCATCAACTCACCAGAAATCATCAAGTTCTAATTTGTTGTGCGGTGCATGCAACTGAAGCAATTTAAAATATTCAATATTTGGCATAAATTTTGCACAATAGTCTTGCATATATCTCATGCATAATGAGAGAGATTTACTGGTTTTTTGTTATCTGAAAATGTTTCCACTTTCAATCAATCAAAAATTGATAAGCTGAAATCTCCTCAAGTTGCTTTAAAATGAATTTTTTAGATATTATTCAGATGATGATGGTGTGCTGATGATATTGGATGTGTGAAGGACTCGACTGCTGGCAATGAGACCACATATGGAATTCTGAAAAAGATCACTCCTTGACTTTATACTTAGCTGGAATATTTTCCTTATGTTAATTCGAAAATACTAAAACTCAAACATTTTATAAAGAATCCGAGCCCTAAGCGGTCTGCGATGGGTCCTTGGTAAATATGAAAAGCTGAAAGATGCTGAACATCAGCCGTACTATGTCGAAGAACACTACAGTGTTGAAAAGTAAATGTACCCCAAGTGTATAGTCGAGAACGCTAGACGCTATTCAAGGGAGAAGCTTTGGAGATGTTTGAAAAACTCAACCGCTGCTGCTTAGTTAAATTTACACCATATGTAATATACTCTCGTACACGCAATTCAGTTATAAATATGTACAATAATCTAAAGTTTCTTTAGATAAACCCGTAGTCATTTCGGATTGAATAACGAGTGGATATTATCTTAAAGCCTCAAAACCAAAATATTTAAGTCATCCCAATTTTCCAATGCGGACAGTTTTTTTTTACAGTTCTTCATTTACTTCAATGAAAGCATGCTTTTGGATCTCGTATACTTAGAATAATAGTAAAAAATAAAATTAAAATAAAAAGAATTATCATCTGACCGATTGGTGCGTCATGCCTCTTCCTAACCTCCTAATCTCCTAACCTTTTAAGTCGGTTTTAAATTCGTTTTTTGCGTTTAAGCGAGTACTACTTGAGTTATCTTTTTTTTTAAATCCTGTTCAAATATTTGCAAATACAATTTTGATTTCCTCCTTGTCAACAACACAGTCTTGTTTGCGACATTTGTGATTAAGTACTTCGAAGTGTTCAATGATGTTTCCAGCTATAAAATCGCTTGCGAAACTGATTAACTATTAATGCCCATCCGCTCGTTCATTCCTCTTTCAGATTAGTGGAAAACTTATAATTGAAATTGAGTTTCTTATGGCTAAATTCAAATCAAGCGTCAAATATTCTCCAAAAATTTACTACCATAATTTTTGATTCAGATTTTTGGAAAAACGATGGCTTAAGACTTTTCTCTGAGAATACATGATTTTAACTCAAATAGGCATCGTTTCAGTCTTTATATAATATGATTCTTTAAATTGCATTGAAAACTAATATGGTAATTTGTATCCAGATTTTAAGTGCCTTTATTTAAACGTGGCCTTTATATCGTATTTTGTAGAATACGATCGATCGAAAACTTTGTTTTTCTCACAATTGGTTTTTGTTGAAATTTTTTTTTTTTTGTTCTAAAGTTTTTTAACTTTACGTTTGAATTGATTATTAATTTAAATAAGAAAAGAGTTTTCCATTTTTTTTTTCGAAATTAATAAATCATAGTAAATATTAGGTCATATAAAAAGTACCCGCGGTTTTTCGTTACAACATGATGTTGGTACCCACAAATCTGGCAACATTAATCCGATTATCTCAAACCAATACATGTTCGAAAGGTGGCATTTCACGCAACATTTTGTGTGAAAACAGTTGTGTAATTCGTTGCTAGTGTAAAAAGTTACAATTGATTTGAAAATTAGTATGAAGAAATAAGTTATGTGATGCTTTATTACTATAGAAAAAGTAAGACCACTGCAAAATTAGTGCGGTTTACAATGAGGGTGCTGTGAGTGAAAGCCAGACTCAGTAAAGTGTTGCTCGATTCCGTTCCACAAATTTCGCTATCAAAGATGCACCTCGCTCTGGTCGGCCAGCCGCTGAAAAAGCCGATGAAATGTTGCAACTGGTGGAGCAGGATCAATACGCAAGCAGTCACGAGATTGCGGCGGCACTGAACATCAACAACCACATAACAGATCTATTGGTGCCAGCATCATCTGATAAGGAACAAACCGCACATACTTTTTATATGCCCCAATATAAACTCAAAGATTTATTTACCATCCGTCCCTTTTTTGCGCTGCAAAAACTATCAAAAACATATGAGAAACTTAAAAAATTAACACCTTTCTGTTCATTGGAACAATTTCTTTGTTTACTCTCATTTTGTTTTATTAAAGTTCCAAGAAAATCACTAAATATTTATTTTCAATTTTTTTGTACCTTGTACATTTGAGACTTTTTCTCTTTAGTTGTGATTTTTTATTCAACATTTAAGTTTTTGAATATTTAAGTTAGTTTGATTGGAATTTGACCTCTTAGAGTTGTCTATTGTCATCATCGTTTCGAAAGGCCCTAATTGGCATTTTCTTTTTTTCTTTTTTTGAATTGAAAAAACTTAAAAAAAGGTTAACCATCATTTGCTTCTGTGCTTGAATAGAAAAAAAAAAATTTCTGTAACTTCTTTGTGACAATTTCCATTTTGCCACGATCACCTTTTACGCCCGGCGTAGAGGGCGCTTCTTCTCATTTTCGTGATAATTTCCGTTTTGCGTAGAGGGCGTTGCTTTTCATTTTCGTAACAATTTCCATTTTGCCACGATCACCTTTTACGCCCGGCGTAGAGGGCGCTTCTTCTCATTTTCGTGATAGTTTCCGTTTTACGTAGAGGGCGTTGCTTTTCATTTTCGTAACAATTTCCATTTTGCCACGATCACCTTTTACGCCCGGCGTAGAGGGCGCTTCTTCTTATTTTCGTGATAATTTCCGTTTTTTGCGTAGAGGGCATTGCTTTTCATTTTCGTAACGATTTCCATTTTACCCCCGGCGTAAATATAAAAACGATTCTTCAAAAACATTGTTTATTAGACATTGCTTTTTAGATACAGTTGAGGTACGAAGGTACCAACAAATTCAATTTTGAATTATAAAACCTTTTCTAATTTTAGCAAAATTATTTCTCTGTGTAAAAAAAAAAAACAAAAATATCATTTAGAGCCTTTCTAAATGACAATGACGATATATGTATGAAGCTGTAAATAAATATACTATAAACAATACTCAAATATAATCAGAAAAAGAAAGAACCGGAAATGTTTAAGTAAATACTTTTTTGCTGCAATTGTGCAATTAATTTATCTAATAAATAAATAATAAATAAAATATATATAATATTAATAATATATACATATATGTACCTACAGTGTTGTGCAAAAAATTTGCACTAAAAAATATTCAAAAAAAGAACTTGGTATGAGGTTTCAAGTCATACATATAAACGTATATAAAACAAAAATAAAAAGTACATACTTCACTAATAAAAACAACAAATCTTAAGTAAACATGTATCGTAGTTGGCTGTGCAAAACATTTGCAACTATTAATTTAAATTAAGAATGAATACCAGAAAAATTAAGGGGAATAACCCCTATTGATTATAAAAGCTGCACATCTCCTTGGCATAGATGCGATTAGATTATTTAAAAATGTATTTGGAATGTCCTTCCACTGTACTGCAAGTTCAGCGAAGAGCTCTTCCGGTTTCTTAAAATTGCTGTTGCCTATTCGTCGTGTAACGATCTCCCATGAGATTATCGATTGGATTTGGGTCTGGCGACTGCGCCGACCATTGAAGAACATTAATATTTTAACCGTTGATCCAATATTTTAACACTTTCGACGCGTGTTTGGGATCGTTAATCATGCTGGAACCTCCAAATAAGTGGCATATGGCACTATAGTATTTTCTATATGCCTTTACAATCGTGAGACTTTATTATTCCTTCAACATGGTAAATCGGACCGGTTGGTTGTGCAGAGAAGCAACCCCTGACCGTGATGTTGCCACCTCCATGCTTGACGGTTCCTTTTGTATATATCGATTTCAGACTAGACTTCTCACTAGACTATTACCATCCGATCCGCACAAATTCAATTTGGACTCATCAGAAAATAGTAGAACTGTTTTCCATTGGTAAGAAGGTTAGATTAAATTTTTGTTTCTTTCTTCCTGTTGGGCTTCAACAAAACATTGCCATCTTATTCTATTGTTAGCTATTCTTTTGACAACGTTCCACGATTCTTCAGCTGCTCTCAGTTCACTTTCAAAATGGACCGCTTCCAGGTGTTGCGCGGTCGTCCAGGCCGTCTGTGTCCTTGAGGGTTCTAGTCTAACGCAGTTCTGCTGATACTTTCGGACAGCTTTCGCAGTGTGACCTATCCACCGCCATTTACGAAATCTTATTTGTTTTGCTCCGTCAATCGCCAGAGTTCTTCGTTCCTGATGGTATTCGGCCAGAACACCCTGCATATTATGCGAAGACATTTGTTTTCAAATACCTGTAGTTTCTGAGTGATGGAGTTTGAAAGTAGCCAGGTTTCGCTACCGTATACTTAGCAATACAGATTTAACGCATGCATTAAAGATCTTCAGTTTGGTTGTTCTTGAGCCAGTTAAATAATTCCGCGCAAAATTGAGACGAGCCAACCGATTTTTCGCTGAAACAAATGGTTTTCTCACTTTTTGTAACTGCGAAGATCAGCTTCTACGGTTCTACGTATGATATTAGAAGTGGCCAGCCACATTTAACTTGATTGTGTTTTTTTTTTTTGATTTCTTTTGAAGATGCCTGAGTATTACTCTTTATGAATTTTACTATTTCTCGATCCTCTCGGTCGCTTGTCTTGCGAGTTCTTCCACCTTTACGGCATGACTGAACATTTTCACTGGTTAACAATGCATGAAATAGTTGAGTTATGTATTGTGTATGTGTTTTTGATCGAAATTCCTTTTTGAGTCTTTTTAGTTTTGTGATCTTTCAAAATACTTGATTTCGTAAAAAAAATTATATTTATTTACAACCATTTTTTTTTTACAAAATTGTCCAATACACTTTAATAACTCCCTAAGGTTTAGTCACCATGATACCGACTAATAAACTGATCAAATCGATTACAAGAAAAATTACAAATGTATCAAACAAAAAATTCATTACCGGTTATAAAAATTTTAAATTCTTTCCTTTCTATGAAAAAAAGTTAGCCAGTTGCAAATGTTGTGCGGAGCCAACTCTAACTATGATACATTTTTACATTGAAGTAAGTTGAAGTTCTGTTTTTGGATTAGTGAAGTACAGTGCACTCGCGGCAACGTGAACTAATTAAAACCAAGGGAGTTCACGTTAGTGAAAATGTTCGATTGTCGAATTTGAAGACGCAAAATAACTTCTTACTTTTACTTTTAGTGGCACAACAGCCCATGGAGGGCCTAGGCCGAGCTTTTCGCAATATAATAAAATAACTTCAAATTGCTAAATTCAGGATTTTTACACATTTACTTCAACGTAAAAGTATCTTATTATTGCCATTAATAAGATATAATTTTTTTTTTTAATTAAAATTCATAAAAAAAAACAAAACGAGATCAAAACAAATATTCATGGGTATGAATATTTGTGAATAAAATTTCACATTAAATATGTTGTCCATATGTTAATAAAAAAGTGTAGTGAACAAAAATTTTGTTCATGTTACTGAGCTTTCTAAGTTTGTTCACGTTACAGAATAGTCAATGTAAAAAAAAGCGTGTTCACGTTAGACGCTGATCACGTTAGACTGTGTTCACTTTAGACGGTGTTCACGTTAGACGGTGTTCACGTTAGACGCTGATCACGTTAGACTGTGTTCACTTTAGACGGTGTTCACGTTAGACGGTGTTCACGTTAGACGCTGATCACGTTAGACGGTGTTCACGTTAGACGGTGTTCACGTTAGACTGTGTTCACGTTAGACGGTGTTCACGTTAGACGGTGTTCACGTTAGACGGTGTTCACGTTAGACGGTGTTCACGTTAGACGGTATTCACGTTACCGCGAGTGCACTGTATGTACTTTTTATTTTTGTTTTATATTCGTCTACATGTATCACTTGAAACCTCACACCAAGTTATTTATTTGCTACTTTTTTAGTGATTGAAAATGGATAATTAAGGTAGCTCTATGTGTTCGCAGTTGCAAATGATTTGCACAGCACTGTATTAAGTAACAAGACTTGATAATTTTGATTAACAAAAAAAAAAAAAAAAAAAAAACGTTTATGAATTATAAATACTTAATTTAATGCACTAACACAAAAACCATATACTTTTATTCAATTACCCTAAATATTCTTTAGTTATAGTAAATTATTTAGTTTCTTTTTTTTCAATATATTTAAGCTACATATTATAATTAATTACGTAAACGCAACAAAACTACATACTACATACAACTGCAACAAAACACGCAAAGGACTTCCAGTGATTTGTTTTACATTATAGTTCTTTACTTTTATAGCAGCACTATTTGTTGATATTAATATTATTATTATTATTATTATTTGGAATAAAATTTGCATACATACAAAAAGAAAACAAAAAAAAAAAAAAAATTTTTTTAAATGTGAAAAGAAATTGCTCAAATTTTCTCTCAAAGTTAACACTTAAGCAATACTACAAGCAATTATTGTTATTTGTAAAAATAAAATAGTAATAAGTAATAATTTTAATGATAGTTGTAAAAAACAAATAAGTACTATACTACTTGCAATTGAAATGAAGCGCTCAATTTTTAAATACATACTTACTATAGAAAATAACTTTCATACAATAACTGAGAATAATTTTTTTCAATAATCTTATAAAAATACATAAAACATATAAAAATACGCATTAAATATTATATTTTTTTAAATGAAAACGTTTATGTGTTTTATTTTATATTCATTTATTATTTGATAACCTACGTGTGCGATCAGAGCGCAAGAAGTGCAACGAGAGGCAATGCTCTTAGATTTCCGGCGGTGCATTCATGTAGATTTTATGTCCTTCCTGAAAGTTGAATTGCTGCATTACCCTTGCAAGTTTAAAGCAAACGTTCATAAACACTTCTCCATCCTTTTTCCTCCCACCTATCCAATCTTCTTTCCAATCAACACAATGCTCTGCACAAAAAAAAAATACCGAAACTAAATTGCCCAGTTTCTATAATCGCTTGGGTTCCTGTACGGTTCTGGAATGCTGAGGGTAACCTTAAAAATCTCGTATCCGAATCCATTCACATCATTAAAATACCTATACTCTGTGTTTGGTTTTTATTTAGAATTTTCCATCTCTTGACAATGTTATAAAAGACTAGCCGCTAAACATCTTAATAAAATACATTAAAAACTATGGTAAAATAAGGGATGGAAAAGAATTTTTCAATAAATAATCCCGAGCTGTATGGTTCTTTATTGATTTGTAGTTCTTCGATACCAGAAACGTGCACGAAAGTCATCCGAACATGTAAGAAATGCGGGTGAATTCGGTGAATGTGTTATAAAACGCACCGGGCCATTATGACCCAGTGACATTAGATTCAAACGACCACCATTGCGTGAATTCCAAGAACACAACGAAGTGGTAGCCTCATCGGGGAAGAGAACATAATCTTCGGTATGATTGAAAACCGCTTGGGTATTGTGCTCCTGCTTGCCAGTGGTGCCAGCGCCCGTGTAAGTTTGTATGGGACGACTAGTGCAGAGTTCCCAAAGATATACTAGAGAATCTTTGCCAGAAGAAAGTAAATACTGTTTCCGAAGAGAGAAATAAATATTACATAAAAATTACATCTAATTTAAACATTCATGCCATATGTACTATTATAAAAGAAAACTGTTACCTTGCCATTACGCGTAAACTCAAGTGAGCATATCTCTGCGCCTGCATGCGCCTCTGGTATCGTATTTATGCAACGTCCACTTACTCCATCCCAAATTTTGATAGCACCATCCAAACTACCAGTCGCATAAATTTTGGCAGTCGGTGCAAATTTAACACAAGTCACTGCAGCTTTATGCTGTTGCGATGGTATGGCACTAACGAAACATTGCGACGTGTGTATGTCATAAACACGCAATACATAATGTTCCGTGCCGATGGCCATGTAATCTCCGGTTGGATGGAATGATATACAAGTGACGGGCTCACAATCGGTATAAACTTTGTGGGCTTTCTTCACCGATGGTTTGGCAATATCGAATAGTTTTACAGTACCATCACGTGACCCGGACGCTAGTATATGCTCTTTGGGATGAAATTCTAAGTATGCCACCTCATCGGTATGATCGTACAGCGTCCGTATAACGGGGTGACCTTGTTGTTCACGTCCTGGCTCTAGATCTTCGGGTGCTGATTTGGCTAACATACGCTCTACATCAAGTATCTTGATGCTAGCATCAACACTGCCAGTCGCCACTAAAGTTCCATCATGACTGAAGGCACCTGCGCGGCACGATTGTTTGTGCGACGTTACATATGCTGTTTCATAAGAGGCAGGCTCTGGCGCCAACGCAGAGCCTTCTGGCTCAAATTCAAGATCAATACCTGGCAGCACGTCATCCGTCGGTGCTACCTCTTTCTCCGAGAGTGCTTGCATCCCAGCAATCATTACGTGCAACAAACGTTCACTTGGGGCGCACTCATCGGCCTTCACCAGCATCGACAGCTCCATGGCGAATTTCTCCAGGCCATCATACATCAGCTGGCTGCAAGGAATGCGAAAATTATTGAAAAACTTTTCCTCTTTTTTTTGTTGCGGAAGATGTCGTGATAATTTGATTTCTTACCTTATAACCAGCCTGTATAGAATTTCACGATTCTTAACCAAATTGCGAGGATCTAAGATTTCAATGTTACGCATATTTGCAATTTTTCTCGGTTACAACTATTTAAGCGATAATATTTTAGTATTAGTAGTTTATTTCAGAAGTTTAAAGAACTTGACCGGCTACAAACAACACAAATAAAGTGTTAATTCACAATGGATACTGTTAAGAGAGTTGCCCGATGATTTGTTTTTTTTTTTTTTGTAATTACGCAAAAAATGAAAAAGTGATTAATTGAGTCCAATTATATAAAAGAAAAATTCAGAATTTATTACAAAACGGAACTTTTTTAATCTTTCACGAATATACATATCTCTAATACAGCAATATTATTACTATTTGTTTCACAGATTTTCTTACATATTAATGTAATAGCAAGGACCCTGACCCTTACAACCCTGTATTCTTTCACCGTGAACTACGCTGAAAAAGCAAATACAAACAAAAGAAACGTCAAAATAATATCGCGTTCATTTGAACACGTGTGAGTAGAAAGCAGAAAAATAAGTTAAATAAATTCAGAAATATAAACATAAAAACATGAAAATACGCAAACAACATACTCGAAAACGTTATCGGTACAATGTTAATCGGAAAACATTAAACAAAACAAGAAAGTCAACGGGAAAGATCAAGGAGTAAGTTTAAAATGTTCTTGCAAACAAACCAAAACAAATTTTGATTAACTTTTCCTGCTTTAACTTTTCTTAGTCCCACTTTAAAGAAACTCTGGGAAGACAATAAAAAACCAAATCGGAATTTCTATGAAATGGGACTCTCATCGAATCCCAACAAAACGGTGCCCATACCAAATTACAAACAGAATCGTCTAAATATTGTCAAAATAGTGAATGGATTTGTTGAGGAAGAAATTAACGAGCAGGATAAATCTAAGAAGGCGATAGAAAGACCTAAAGGTTTTGTGGTACAGCAATTGGAAGTACAGGCTAAAGAACATAGGGACTCGTTGCTAAGGTAATTATTCTTAATAAAACAGAAACGATAATGCAAGTATTCGTGGTAAATTAATTTGATTTTTCTCTTTTCAGATTACCCAAAGGCGTTGTTAGGCATCTGTCATATTTTCTCGATAATTATAAATTCAACTACAAAGCAATGGTTACTGATCGACGCAATCACGATCAATGGACATGGAAACAATTTCGACAGAAAATACGTAAATTCATGTCCATACCAGAACAATTTGATGAATATTTGAAAAAGAAAAATTTCCAGCCAGGTGAAAAGTTGTCGTGGCCCGAATATGAATCAGATAGTGAGTGGGCGTAGGAATTGATATAAATTTGTAATCTTAAATTCTTACCAATTAGGCTAATTTAATGGAAATAAATAATGAAAATAAAAGGTATTTAAATGGCAATTTACAATTTAGAATTTTAAAAGGGGTTTAAAATACTTTTTGCTGTAAATTTAATCAGAGAATCATCATGAAAATCCAAAGGCAACTAATCAATTGAACTCGAAGGCGTAATAACTAATCAATATTTCAATAGAGCCATTAATTTTGGGCTTTGGCCTCTATCGATGTAATACTCGAATATTGACTTTTGTGAGGAAGTACTTAAGTTTTACGCATGGCAAGCATCAAGATACTTGATGTAGAGCGGGAATTCTTATTTAAAAATGTATTCACGAATGACTCTAGGGCTTTCTGAGCTTGTAGTCTATATACATGATGCCATTGTGTGATTAATTATTTCCCCGCAGAATTCTCTTATCACCAAACTAAATAACGGGGGGATTAAAGCTTTTTGGCCATTCTCCATAACAATGACGGACTCCATACCAGGATTAATTGTCAATCAAAAAAAAATGAATTACAGTACGAACCCTTTAACGATACAACTCAATTGCGACAAAATGCGCAATGCCAATTCAAAATAACGTCAGTTTTATGGTTACTTTAGAAAGCAATTGAAAATTTTTTACCACAAAAGTGACAATTTGAACACCAATAACAACAACAACACTGCAAATGAAATTCGCCATGCTGCATACATGCAATTTACATGTGCACACAAACAACCACAATGACAAGTGGAAAAGAAAGCAATGAAAATGCAGATTGGAAGCAACCACCAGCAAATATGTAGTACATAGCTGCAGCACAAATACAGCCAGCAATAGTATCGACAACGTCGATATACCGACCTCCCCAGCCCTTTACTCCCTGCACATTAATTCGGCGCTCGCAGTTGCATGCGAATTTTCCCGCTTGCACTTATGAGAAAATTCGACGTTTGCAATTGCTAGTGCACTCACTTGCCGGCACAGTTTCACTGCCGCCTCATCGAAAAACGAGGTAGTAGTGGAATAAGGTAATAGGTAGTGATGACGCCGTACTACCACAATTGCATTGAGTTCGGTTCTCTACTTGCTCTATGTGATGGTGATATGGTGTTGGATGTGGATGTTGGTGCTATTCCAGCGCATGTGCATCATAGCCATTGTGAAAATCGGCCTTTCCGTCTTTTGTGCTCGAGGTAAGTGGCAGGAATTTCTCCTCAACTTTGTGAAAATCTTAAAAATTCAACAGAATTTGTAAGCATCATTAGGAAAACTATCTCAAATCATTAAATTTACATTTCAGGTAAGTTGTGGGAAAAAATATTTTTCTATATTTAATACGGCAAGTGTGAAAATATTCAAATTTCCGTGTTGCGTATTTCATTTTAATGCGACAAAGTGACAATGTGACAAAGAATGTCAGCTACTGCTGCTGCTGCTGCTGCTGCTGCTGCTGCTGCTTGGCGGAAGTTAAATTTAAGCCGGCCGGTTAAATTGCTGAAAACGAATTGCATTTCAATCTAACAGTTTTTATTGTTGTCTTCATCGTAGAAGCACAAGAATATTATGTATTCAAATTGCAACAAACAAAAAATCGTTATTTTTATTGTGTGCAGTTTCAAAATTTCAATATGGCGTTCAAAGTGTGCCAGCCGACATTTTCTTATCTAACAGGAAGTGCACAAGATACCATACTTACGAGTAGATACTTGTATATATTATTCAATATTTATATTTTCCATAACATTAATACATTCGTTCCTTCCATGGCCATCCTAGTGATCTTCACTGGAAATATTCTCTACTACATACATACATACATACATACATACTCGTCTTTAGTTGTTGTAGTTATAATTATAACTTAGGAATCGATTTTTAGTGAGCGTGATAAAATAAATCTTTGCTTTTTTATTATTAAAGTGGAGTTTTGTCACCTGAAGCGGTTATCTTTTGCTTGAAATTTTCTAAAGCTAAGGTTTTCCTTTAAGGTTTGATATTTTTTCCAAAGCTATTCTTGCTTCCTTTTAAGAATTTTCGTGATCTTGTGTAATTGTCTAATGAATCATACTAAATAAAAAATAACTTGCAATGTAGGCAAGTTCAAAATGACACTAAGTACATGTAAATATAAAAAGTATACAGTGATAAATAAAAAAACTATAATTTCTTGAATGAAAAATTTACAGAATATTGCGAAACTTGTTCCATTCATGTACAAATATAATATATCAGACAAATATCAGACAGAGGATGCGAGAAGCTCGGCCTTTGGCACTACATGCAGTCATAGTGGACACTGATAAACTGACGTTCAGTGTGGTACAGGAGGTAGGAGGTGTTCCTTTTTTCTCCTGGATCACCTGTTCTTTCTTCTTCTTCTTCTTTTAATGGTACAACCACTCATGTCATAACACTTGCCACAATGGCTGTCTATCTCCTTATCGGTGTCCTGTGTGATTGCATTCCCTCTCTAATTCTCCCTCCTTCTTCCTCCCACCTTTCAATCGTCCTTCCTTTCAACACAACGCTCTGCATTCATAGGGGTACACCGAGTTTGTTGAATGTATCAATAAAAATAAAAACACAGATTGCTGATGATGGAATGGTAGTGGTTCATGTGAGTCCCTCGAGTATACTATGTACCTATATTAAATTATTCAGTCTACTAACTTATCAATATTAATTCTTAGATCCGATCAGGCGGGGGGGGGGGGGGGGGGGGGTGTTTATTGATACGAGCACGTGCTAATCAGATTGTGTTGACTAAACTTTGATTGATTGGGGAATAGAGTCGTTTTTTTTATTCTAGTTATTCTAGTGGTCGCTGAGGTATAGTGGTAGTGCGTTGGACTGATACGCAGAGTGTCCGGGGTTCGAATCTCGGCACAGGCAAAATAAAAAGTAGAAAAAATAATTTTTCTACACGGCACCACCTCTTGGCACTTGGCAGGCAATGGCAAACCTACAAGGGTAAAAATTGCTATGAAAAGCTTTTCACTTCGCCGTTCGGATTCGGCATTAAACTGTAGGTCCCTTCCATTCATGTACAAATATAACACGCACAACATGAGTGGATGCGAAAAGTTCGGCCTATGCCCGCCATGGGCTGATGTGCCGTTAAAAGTAAGTAAGTAAGTAAGTACAGTTATTCTAGTTGGCAAAGTCCTCAAGAAATATCAAGATTTTGTCCACAATGATCTACAACCGTTGAGCGAAATAAGCTACGTAAAAGCGCATTAGGCGGTGTCCCTTTTTTCTCCTGGATCACCTGTTCTTTCTTCTTCTTCTTTTAATGGCACAACAGCCCATGGAAGGCCTAGGCCGAGCTTTTCACATCTGCATTATATTTATACATGAATGAAATGGGGACCTACAGTTTTATGCCGAATCCGAATGCCAAAGTGAAAAGCTTTTCATAGACAATTTTTACTCTTATAGGTTTGCCATTGCCTGACAAAAACAGGTGGTGGCGTGTAGAAGAATTTTTTTTTTTTTTTTTTTTTTCTTATTTGTGATAGAACCGTGAAACTAAAAAACATCCCGAAACATTTTGCCGGGAAGGTGCCGATATATTTTCAATAGAAATCACTAGATAATGAACTACGATCAGCCAATTTTTTAGCCTATCTCTCATATAGGAGAATCCTAAGAATAGTTAAGCACAACCTAATGTTGAAGTAGTTTTTATTCTAGTTATTCTAGTGGTCGCTGTGGTATAGTGGTAGTGCGCTGGACTACTACGCAGAGTGTCCGGGGTTCGAATCTCGGCACAGGCAAAATCAAAAAGTAGAAAAAATCATTTTTCTACACGGCACTACCTCTTGGCAGGCAATGGCAAACCTACAAGAGTAAAATTTGCTATGAAAAGCTTTTCACTTCGCCGTTCGGATTCGGCATTAAACTGTAGGTCCCTTCCATCCATGTACAAAAATAACACGCACAACATGAGTGGATGCGAAAAGCTCGGCCTAAGCCCTCCATGGGCTGTTGTGCCATTAAAAGTAAAGTAAAGTAATGTTGAATGTAGGCCAAAAAAGATTCAGTGGAATCATATCCCATCCTCCATATCCCATCCTCCATATCCCATCCATCCAACATTTTTATCGTAATGTCAAGGCGTATTTTAATATGAATGAATGAAAATAAGACCAAGCAATAATCAATAGCCTAATAGTTATACTTAAGTATAATCTAAAGGATTGTTTCCTCTCTCCTACGATAAAGATTCAAGAGCTGCATGCTACTTAGTTACAACGATCAGTGATCACGTATGTTGTATTCAAGTGCTTACCAAACTCCTAATAAGTTAAATCTATAATTTGTTGAAAAGACAACAAAAGATGCTTGATATTAAACTTGGAGCATTGAAGCATTTCCATTTCTAATTTCATTGCTTTCCACTCATAATTGCCACAGCTATGTACCCATATGAAAAAATGGTCTTTGTTATTTTTCTCTCAAAATATATACCTTCTGAACCTAGGTGTGGGGACTTTTCATATTTGTATATATATATATAGATTTTTAAAGCTTGTATTGCACGATTAATTTCGTCTTTCATGCCCATGGTATAAAGACTTCTAAATTTCCATACATTTCAAAAAACTTTTACTTTTGATAAGGCAAACTATTTATTTGATAATGCACGGGCAACATTTTATGTACATATGTATGTATGTATAGTATGTAAGTGTGGAAAAATTATGTACATTTTCTTTATTCAACCACATGTGATTCCATAAAAGAATTTTCCCACAATCACAATTGCGAAAATAAAATGCGCCAGAATAAAACCGGACGAGTACATTCAAAATTTGTTGTTATTTTAATTCGCACAAAATTAGCAAGATGCTAAAAAGAGAAAAACGAATATCGACAAAAAAAAAAAAAACAAATACAATATTTATCGGCATAAAAACCTTAAAATAAGAATGGAAAACAAAAGAATGAATTATATCATAAACTCATGCATGTGCATACAGTTACGGACAATAATATAGGGTCACCTATTTTGCTTGGCCATTATTATATGGAAAATTTATTTCGTGAATTCATTGCAAGTACAGGGTGCGCCATTTTTATATCGTCAAATCAAGTCATAAGAAAAAATAATTTTTGAAACATCAATTCAGTACAATTTTAATCCGTCCGTGAATCCGTCCACGTCGCTAGAATGGTTGACACTGCTGAACCTGATTTTTGGAAGGAAATTTTAATGACCGACAAGGTCCATTTCAAAAAATTGCTGCATTTGTGGAACGAAAAATCCACACGAGATCCATGAAACACCATTGCATGACCAAAAAGTGTTGATTGTTCCGGCATTTGAGCCAAAATCATCACTGGGCAATTTTTCTTCACTAGTCGAAGGCGAAGTAGTCGATGGGAATCGATATCGATAGGTACTGGCTCATTATCTCTGCCCACAAATGTGTGAAAAAGGTCTGGACAGTTACTGGTTTCAACAAGACTGTGCGCCATGCCACACTGCAAATCAAACAATGTAGTTTCTGCAAAACAAATTCCAGTTCCAGCAAAACACGTCCAGTGTGGTGTAAAAAAATGGCGCCATTGACTGTCCACCCAGATCTCCAGATTTGACCCCTCCGGAGTTATTTTTGTGGGGTTATTTGAAAAGCAAAGTATAGCCCAGCAAGCCTCAGATCATTGACGAGCTCAAGGCAATCATTCGTGCCGAGATCATCACACTGCCGCCCGAGATGCTCAATGTATTCAAAAACTAGTAATAATAAATTATTAAGGACTAAATTAAATAAAAATATCTCACATATAGAAATCGGTTATTTTCTTTTAAGTTGTTCAAATTTCACATACCGACATAAAAGATGGCGCAATAATACATGGTAGAAAAATATTAGAAAACCTAAATTATTGATCGAAATAGACATTGTCAATATTTTATACCTCCATTTGAGTAAAATAGAGAGTTGCTACGCAGAGTGTCCGGGGTTCGAATCTCGGCACAGGCAAAATCAAAAAGTAGAAAAAAAATAATCTTTCTACACGGCACCGGCACCACCTCTTGGCAGGCAATGGCAAACCTACAAGAGTAAAAATTGCCTATGAAAAGCTTTTCACATCGCCGTTCAGATTCGGCATTAAACTGTAGGTCCTTCCCATTCATGTACAAAAATATAACACGCACAACATGAGTGGATGCGAAAAGCTCGGCCTAGGCCCTCCATGGGCTGTTGTGCCATTAAAAGTAAAAGTAAAGTAAAGTAAAGAATTGTTTTAAGAAAACTATCAGTGAAACTGTGAAAATCTGACTCCTGCAAAGCATTGATATTCGTATGTTAACGAATGCTCTAGCATTAAGAAGTTAAGAAATCGATGGGTTTTGAAAGAGGGCATTATCCTGATCAATTCTGTGCTGAGAAGGAAGGAAGTATATTTTCGAGTTTGATCGATTTGAATTCAAATTTCGTATTATAGTCAAAAATATATGTGGAAATAAAATATTATCCTTTATTTAACTACTTTTCCTTACCACCATAGAATTACTACAAAGGCAAAATAAGACAGCTTCGTCATAGTTTTTTGTATAATACGTTTTTGTACAACAAACAAAGTTGCTCGTTATGACAATTCGATTTGTATAGATTAGATTATGAAATTGATAATTCCAACATAGTTCTTTTGTGGCCAGTCAGTGTGAGAAGTGCATACAAATTAATCATAATCATTTTCCAAAGACTAATCGATCTAATCACGTCTCGCCAATATTAAAATCTAAGACTTGAGTTTCGAAAACAACCAGTTCTGTGATAGTATGTAGATATAACAGATCATCATTGGTAGGGTGTTGATTATTATAATACATTGTGACCATGTCATATAGCAATCGAGATGAATACTAACTACTGATGCTTTGAACTCAAAGTCTATAGCAGTGATGGGTACCCACATATTATAACATGTTGCGTTTGAGTGTGAAACGTAGAAAAACGAAGTTCAACCTGTCGTTTCTCTCTGTATTTGCACAAAAATTGCGCAGCGTGGTTCTACTTCAACAAGTGCTGAACAGCAAGTAACTGATTTGATTTGCTTGGCCGAAATGAAAACAAAACAACAGCTGAAAGTCACACGAAGAAGCTTATGGTATACGTGTGTCGACGTCATGGGAATTGAAAATGTGCCCATCGCTGGTGTATAGGCGTAAGTTGCAGTATCACGTTAATTGGGTCTGTTAAGGAAGATCTTATACATGTTATTGGTGATTTTTACAAGTACTAATTCCATTTCTTCATTCTTGTTTTAATGGTACAAGAGCCCATGGAGGGCCCAGGCCGAGCTTTTCGCATCTACTCATGTTGTACGTGTTATATTTTTGTATATGAATGGGAAGGACCTAGAGTTTTATACCGAATCGGAACGGCAAAGTGAAAAGCTTTTCATTCTTGTTTTAATGGCACAAGAGCCCATGGAGGGCCCAGGCCGAGCTTTTCGCATCCAGGTTTGTCATTGCTGCCAAGAGGTGGTGCTGTGTAGAAAATTTGTTTTTCTACTTTTTGATTTTGCCTATGCCGAGATCCGAACCTTGGCCCTCTCTGCGTAACAGTCCAACGCACTACCACTAATTCCATTCCATACTCACATTAGTGAGTATATTCCAGATTAAAATAATCTTGATTTGCAGTTTGAATTCTCCCTAGAGTCACAAATTATTGTAATTGTAAAAATGGGATCCAAACAAAAGAAGCTGATCATATTTTATTGCCCGTAACTGTCTCTGTACGAAATTGAAAAGAGAAACATGATGTATGCCACCACATGCATGCATGCCACTCTATTTAGCATCCAAAAGAAAAAACAAAAAATCATCGTTGTCGTTTATTCTTGTTGTTTCTAGGGAGAAAAAATAAATCACTGTACCGAATACACTCAAGTCAGACGACGACAGTATCGTATCCCCAACTATGTATGTATGTGTGGTATGTAGCTAAAAAAGTATTTCTGATTTGTGTTTCACATGCATCGATAGACACACACACACACACACCCATACTCCTACATTGAATATCTGTGCACTTGTGTGCACTAGTATTCCCCATGTACATAAAATGAAAACTCACTCAGTCACTTGCTCGCTTTTCACTTGTCGTATGTACACTCTGAGAAATCATTCGTTCGTATTCGGTGCACTTCGCGAAATTGCAACCACTAAGCTGCCCCCTCCCCCTTCCCTCATCCTTCCCAGAATGATGTGCTTCGTACGACTGACTATGATAATGAAGCTGCATATGATGGCCCCGTTTAAATTGCCGGAATTGCATACATACACATGCCGTGGAATACACAAGGAAGAGTATGAAAAGGGTGCATGGTGCTTGGTGCTTGGTGCTACTTGGGAGGGAGACAACCTAGGCTGAGCTGAGCTGAGCTGGCAATGTATTGGTTCAGTGGCGACAATATGAAAATTGATTTTTAACGTGGAAACCCGAAGATGAGAATATTGTGCACGAAAACTGAACGAACGAGCACCGGAGCGTCGGAGAAGCCGGAGAGCCGTCGCCGCTTCCAATGCAAATGCAGACTAATAGCAGCTACCCAAATAAAAAACAAACAAAAATATATTGTAGTGTACTGTGAGGAAGAAATGTGTCGGTACTAGTGGATGGAGTACAGACAGCAACTCCATCGTCAAAGATGGCTATTGATTTTTCATATAGGGAAAACGCGAAAACTTTTATACATTGTGCAGCGTAGCGGTGTAGACGTTTAGACGGTGTTTTTCCAACGAAAAAATCATTTAAAAATTAAACGGTAATAAAAATGAATATGAATTGATTGCTAATAAGTAACACAACAATAATGTGAGCTACAAGCAGGTTTTAAAGTGTCAAAAAGAGAAAGTGTGAAAGTATTTCGAAGAGAGCTTTCGAGATTTTGTGCAATTTTCCAAAACGCAATATTTCGCATTTTATAAAAAGCAAAAATTTAATGTGCGTTTAACTACAATTTAATTTAATTTTCAAATATTGCAATGCAATGCAATGCAATTTCTGTTGAGTACTTTGCCCCACCCGCATATATTTTTAAACCCTATCCCACACCATGAATTGTTATACCTACTTATAATTTTCGCCAACTACTTAATTTTGTAATTTAATTATGGTGGATTTTCTTTGTTTTGCCATAAAATTACAGAGTTTTCTTCAACTTTTGACACAGTGAGCATAGGAAGTTTTTACTTTCAGTACCGGCGGCGCTACAAAAAGTAAGTATGCCGAAGAAAATATTGTAGCACAGGAAAGAGCCGAATCGGTCGTTTCTAGTTTTCGAGATATTCGCGGACTAACTTGAAATAACTGGTGCTTAAAACTTAACACCAACCAAAAATGGACTCTTTCTTGTGGGACAGACATAATACATGACATAATACATACTTAAATTGCATAAATATTTAACTCTTTCTTTGTTTCACTTTTATTAGAAAAGCTAATCTATCTTCTTAACGTTTTAATCAATATCCAATAAAAGAAAAATTAAAAAAAATTAGAAAAATTATAACAACGTAAAGCACCAAGTTTTACTTCTTCTTTGTACGAGTATACTTCTAAAAATTCTACTACTTATACAACTACAATTACAGTAACACCCGCCGCCCGAAACGCACGCACGCTAGTACAAAATTCAGAAGTTGAGTGTGAGTGTGAGGAGTGTGACAAGTGTGACGAATTGTTGACGAAGTATTGAATCATCATGGGCAAGGAAAAGACTCATATTAATATTGTGGTCATCGGGCATGTCGATTCTGGTAAATCGACTACCACCGGCCATTTGATTTATAAATGCGGCGGCATCGATAAACGTACTATTGAGAAATTCGAAAAGGAAGCCCAAGAGATGGGTAAGGGCTCCTTCAAGTATGCCTGGGTCTTGGACAAGCTGAAAGCTGAACGTGAGCGCGGCATTACCATCGATATTGCTTTGTGGAAATTTGAAACTGCTAAATACTATGTGACCATTATCGATGCACCTGGTCATCGTGATTTCATCAAGAACATGATTACCGGCACTTCGCAGGCAGATTGTGCGGTATTGATTGTTGCTGCCGGCACCGGTGAATTTGAGGCTGGCATTTCGAAGAACGGACAAACACGCGAGCACGCTTTGCTCGCCTTCACGTTGGGTGTTAAGCAATTGATTGTCGGCGTCAATAAGATGGATTCAACTGAGCCACCGTACAGTGAGTCACGTTATGAGGAAATCAAAAAGGAAGTGTCGTCGTACATTAAGAAGATCGGCTATAATCCAGCTTCGGTTGCATTCGTGCCAATATCTGGCTGGCATGGTGATAATATGCTCGAACCGTCGGAGAAAATGCCCTGGTTTAAGGGATGGACGGTTGAACGTAAAGAGAGTAAAGTTGAGGGTAAATGCTTGATTGACGCTTTGGATGCTATACAGCCACCGCAGCGTCCCACAGATAAGCCGCTGCGTTTGCCATTGCAGGATGTGTATAAAATTGGTGGTATTGGTACTGTACCAGTGGGACGTGTAGAGACCGGCATTTTGAAACCAGGTGAGTGGAGGCGAGGGTGTGTGGAGAAGGTGGGTGAAATAATTGAGAGAGGAGTGAGCAAAGGGGGTGGAGATATGTACACGGTTTTGCTATTGGGCACATTGTTATTGTAGCCGGGAAAGTGGTGGTGTGAAAGCGGTAAATACAGTGGGTGGGGGTGTAAAAATGGGTCGTTTATTCGAGCAAAGTTTTCCGATTGCGCTCCGATTTGCTTTTAATTTTTGGGTTCGGGTGTTCTTAAAACGGGAGAATCGTAGAATACATATGTACGAATGTGTAAGAAAAGTATACTAGTGGGAAGGTATTTCTGGTTTAGTAGAAATGCTAATAGTTTTTATTCGGCTTGATGACTGTATCCTAAATAGATTAATTTATAAATATTATCGATTTGTTTATTCAATAATAGATATTATTGTTTGGTTAAGGTTTTATGAAGAGGTTCGTTCTTCTCTGAGGTTCACTTTTCACAGAGTGCAATCTTGATGTAAGTGAATTGAGTACGCCAACAAGAAGGTGAAAGGGCTAGTGCTGCATTCAAAGAGGGCCTGAATTTCGATGTCAATATTGGTTTAACTGGTCTGAGTTTAGTCTCTTTGTAGTGTGCATTTTTTTAAAACTTTGTCGCCGTTTGATTTGAGTTCTGATTTGTGTTTAAAATTGCTCAATATCAAAAGGAAAATTTATATGTAATACATTTATCTGAAGCCTCATAAGAGGTATTTAAATATTTTATCGTTGCTATTTTCTTCCAATTTTTTAGGCATGGTTGTCAACTTCGCACCAGTCAACTTGGTAACTGAGGTCAAGTCCGTTGAAATGCATCATGAGGCTTTGTCGGAGGCTATGCCCGGTGATAATGTGGGCTTCAACGTTAAAAACGTTTCGGTAAAGGAATTACGTCGTGGCTATGTAGCTGGGGACTCTAAGAATTGTCCACCAAAAGGTGCTGCAGACTTTACTGCACAGGTTAATAAATTGATACTAAAATAATGAACATTTGCGCACAGAATTAAATTAATTTTTTTTTTTTTTTTGTTTCTCATTCTTCCATACATCAACAGGTTATTGTTCTCAATCATCCTGGCCAAATCGCCAACGGTTATACTCCAGTTCTGGACTGTCACACCGCTCATATTGCATGTAAGTTTGCTGAGATTAAAGAGAAGTGCGATCGTCGTACTGGTAAAACTACCGAAACTGATCCGAAAGCAATCAAGTCTGGTGATGCGGCCATCATTATGCTGGTGCCCACTAAGCCGCTGTGCGTTGAGAGTTTCCAGGAATTTCCACCGCTTGGCCGTTTTGCTGTGCGTGATATGAGGCAGACAGTGGCTGTGGGCGTTATAAAATCGGTAACATTTAAAGAGACGACCTCGGGTAAAGTCACAAAAGCCGCTGAGAAGGCACAGAAGAAGAAATAACTAGAGTGCCATCAGATTGAGAAGCAGCAAATGCAACAAATGCAATTTGTATTGTCGTCATCGTCGTTGTGGTGGTGGTTGTTGTTGTCGACATCGTCGTCGTTGGCGTCGTTGGCGTCGTTGGCGTCGTCGTCATCATCGCCAACAACTGCCGCTACTGCAATTGAAGAACTACATAAAATTCAAAAGAAAACATTTAATAAGCATAAATTTAAAAAAATACAACTACAATTTAATATTATGGCTATCAAGAATGATATGAATAATAGTAATTATAATAACAATAATAATAATAACAATAATAATAATGATAGTAATAATATAAATTTCAATGTGAGCATAAACAAAAACAAAAGCAAGAAATTATACTCCTCCTATTCCTACTCCAATAATTCCTCTTCTTATGTCATTGTTATCATAAACTGCATAAAAAAGACGCCATTACCATTATCGTCATCAATGTTGTCAACATCATCGTCACTAATACAACAACTAATACAGCCATTAGCAGCAACAACAACAACAATAACAGCAATACCAACATCATTTAAACCATTCAATAATTTATCATTCCTTCAGCAGCAATTCATGGAAAGTTCATTGAGTTTTTATCTTTCGATTGAAGAGATTAAATTATCATTTACTTCATCATCAGCAACATCAGCAGCATCAGCAGCATCATCATCATCGCCAACATTACAGCATAAACGCATATCAATTATGCTATGCCTGTTTTTAATCATTTACTATTATATCTATCTTTATCTCAATCTATATCGTCATCGCAAATCGTTTCGCAGGAAACCGCAAATTGCAATTATAAAGTCATCATCATCATCATCATCATCATCATCGTTAACACCTACAGCCACATCAACATCAACATCAACATCATCAATCTCAAAACAACTTTTTCATACATTTGAACAAACAATCCCATGCAAATTATGCATGCAGTATTTGCATCATCGACGCCACCAATAACTAAATAAATCACAAACGATATCAGTTCCACCATTTATCATTCAATCAATTTATCATTCATCAGCTAAAATGCTCTAAATCTCTAAATTGATATTACTTTTAATACGAGTAAATATATGAATACTTAAATCTTTTGATTTCCTAAAATTCTCTTCTGCATAATTTGCATTCAACTTTATCGAATTGAAATCAAAAAAACCAAAAATACAAAAATACTAATTTGTTAATAATTAAGTTTTTTTTTGTTTATATATATACACTATATATGAAAATACACACTTACAAATCATTTTTATAATACCCGCAAGGTTGTTCTCAATGCTCCGCACCTCTCCGCTCCTTCTGCTCCCACAACCCTTCCCTCTGGGTTCCCACACCACAGCCACAGTTTTTCCTATATTATTGCTACGCAAGGAAATAAAATTAAAGACGTATGTGTGCATCAAGAAATCATTTATGTCAAAAGATTGAAAAAAAAAACACAAAAAAAGCCCCCCTCTCCCCCCCAAAAAAAAAGAAAGAAAAGAAAATACTAATGAAATACATACATACCTACTTATAGACTTACTCGTAAAAGAGTTTAAAATTCTATCACCGTTCGTTGTAAACCCGTTTTGCGATAATGGCAAAGATTCAAAATCTTTTTAATGTTGGCACCAATTTGTAAAAGCCAAAGTTGCTTGAATAATAAAAATACATATGTACGAGACATTTTAATTGTATGATTAAAACACTATCAAGTTTAAAAATAACGAGAATAAAGAAGGCTTAACCAAACACAAATAAAAGAAAACTCTTACCATACACCATAAAATAAGTAAATGTTGTAGTCGCATTTCATTTTATGTAATACACTGTGTGCTCCATTTCAGGTTTAGAAATGCAGAAATATCATCATCATCAGTAGTTATGACACGGAGGCTTGATAGAGGCTTCGGAGGAGGTGATAGTTGGATAGTTGATGGATTCCGTCACAATTTCGGAAACATTTTTATACATTTTGATTTTGTTTTTAATTTGGAAAATTAAAGTTCCTACTTTCCTCCGATCTTGTGAGATTGACGCCCCAATGAACGTTAGGTTTGTCAGAAGTTATATAAATTTTAGTTGAATTATATAACTTAATATACTATCGTGTATATGATTGCGTTCTTAGTTTTATCTGATTGCTTTACCTTGCCAAAAATAGGTGCCGATCTTAAGACCTTCTATCGGTCATCTGATGTTTTTGAAGAAAAGTCTGTGGTCTTTTAATTCATGGTGGTCGATTTATACAAGATACGTGAGAGTAATAATGCACTAAATTTCCAGTGTACTACATATACTCTTTCTTAGTTGGTAGGTCGTTGAGATGCTGCGCAGTGTGTCCGGGGTTCAAATCTCGGCACAGCCAAAATCAAAAAGTAAAAAAAACAGTGCTGCGCTCTTTGCAGGCAATGGCAAACCTATAAGAGTAAAAATTGCCTATCGCTATGTCAGACGGATAAGCCATAAAACTGTAGGTACCTACCATTCATGTACAAATATAACATGCACAACATGAGTGGATGCAAAAAGTCAGCCAAGGCCCTCCATGTGATGTTCGTTCGGGCAGTACAAAATAATTCCTTGTCCCTATTGACATTCCTTGTCAATAATACCCGAGTTTACATAAAAAGTTTACATTTATTTAAATACACCACTCACAAACTAGTGTATTCCTTCCATTCATGTACAAATATAACATGCACAACATGAGTGGCTGCAAAAGCTCAGCCTAAGCCCTCCATGGGCTGTTCTGCCATCAAAAGAACAAAGAAGACTTACAAACTATTATTACTCGTATACTTATACATATTACATTCATACTAATTCCGCAGAAAGCTTACAAATGATTTGCTCTCATGAGTAAAAGTTGTTCAAAGCTCGCATTGGAATGATTTTTTCTCCAAGGAATATTCATTATGTCGGCAAATGGAAATAAACGTTCAACTGACGCAGCGAATGCAGGAATTGGAGTGTTGTATTTTATGAAGACTTGTCGAACTATCGGATAATGCTGAAAACACTGAAACGAGGTGTCTGAATCAGCTAAATACATTTCCAGCTCTCTATACACACCTAGAACATTTAAAAGTAAGTAAAAGCAGAATTAGAGTTTATAAACAAATTAAATTAAAATAAACACTTACTTTCGTCTTCGTCGCCAAAATCTAAAAATCCATCATCTGAGTTGTTTGTGAATACTTCAGTCTTAACTTTTGAACTAAATACTGCTTTAGCGTGCCGAATGAACATTTCTTTTATATTTTCCATTGTCATTTCTGGTGCAGTTTGCAGTAACACTGGAACAAATCTTAATTTTATATTGGGACAGGATATAGCAGCAACAATTGCATCTTCTGCCTCCGCATCAATATGAAAGTAGGTTTCAAATCGTTCCAGCAAGCAGTTGATAAGTTCACCGCAAACATGTCTCCAGTCATTTAGTTCACCGAGGGTTTCAATTCTAATTAGTTTAACTTTCAACGACACTATAGTTGCAATAAAATGCCCAAAGTACATATTGTCATTGCTATGTAAAAAATCTAAGGCCCTTGCTATGGGTGACATTAAAGTTATGTAGCTCTGTAGATATTCAATATCAGAGGGCGTGAATTCGGAGACATTCAAATCTGTGCACAATGCAGGCAATTTATCCTTGTACAAAAGCAAGTGTTTAATGCTGTCGAATAACGAATTCCAGCATTTCGCCGTTGGCGTTTTCAGGGCGCAGCATAGTAGATTTTCAGTGATTTGAGCGGATTCAGGAAGACAGCATTTATCCCATACTTCGAAGAAGCTATATTGAGATGGGAGTTAATTAGAAATATATGCTTCAATAGATTTATTGTTTCCTTTTTTAACTAAAAATAATAAATCTCAACGCTCCTAAGCTTCATGAGCTTAAAAATTAAGCGAAACGTTGAAATAAAAGCTACTTGACTGAAAAAACATGATTAAGAATTTATAGTTTATTATTACCGTGCAAAAGATTGCTGGTGTTGAGAAAGATGTTTCTCATTTTTTTCAATAATATGCTGTAAATCCATTGTGGCCAACAAGTTCAGCGTACGACTAGCACTTTGAAAATGCTTGGGAAGTTCATGTAAGCCAAGAATATCATTATATTCTGCCATATCTACAGCATTTGAGTCCACTTCGATTTCGATATTCATACCCTCAACTTGTTCTGCGTTAAAGATTCAATATAATATTAGAAAATTTTAAATGCTTAGCTTAGACTTTTCACTTTCCGCAAAACTACAGCCGTAACATGTAGAGTATTTGTAGAGTTTTACCTGCGGCACTATATTCCCTTTGCGTTTTACAAACATCCGATTCGTTGTCAGTTATAGTAAGCAAAATCTTGTTATTACTTAATCCAAACTCTGTGTGTATGTTATTAATAATCTTCAGAATATTCGCATGACGCCTGTTAAATTGACGGCACGCTAAAGCTGTCGTCTTCCTTTGAAATGTATTTCTTTCTATCCAATGGCAGCTGTACCCGAGGAAAGTTACTTGTCCAGCAGGCCAGATATGAACGGTTGTGCAACAATATGGAACTTCATCTAGAGTTTTTCGAATCGCACATACCCATTTACAATGTTTGTCCCTCAAATGATCCGACATCACATGACTACTATTCAATTTTAGATGTGTGCCCTCGAATAAGTTTATAAATGCCGGATGGTCAATCATACTTAAGGGCGTATAGGTGCTGGCAAGAAAGTTTAACATTCTGTCGTTAAAGGAAACTGTCATTTTCTGTTTTTCTTGGGTTTTTCTTTGCTCTTTATTTCTGAGATATTCTGGTTTCAATCTTCCTTTTTTGAGTTTCTCGTATTTAGAATATTCTGGCGGATGTTGCTGCCGCAAGTGGCTTATAAAATTTGAGCTTACACCCAAAGAACCTTTTATTTTTGTCGTACAATGCAAACATTGCGCTACTATACCTCCCATTTTTTTTAAATGTGGAGTTTCGTCTCTCTAGAAAGAAAATTTAAAAAAATACATTACCTTGTGTTTGTAAACTTTTTGTTACCAATTTACTTCATTTAGAAAATGAACCTATTATAAATAAAAGTTCTTGGCAAATGCATAGACCGTATTCTACCTTTTGCAATACTTCGAAAAACGCGTTATCGAAGAGAAGCCGATTTGCTCCTTTTATCTCGCTTGAAGACAAGTCAATACTGGTTGAAGCATCACTTTCATCTTGGCTACCACTGTAAGAAATTGGAAAAGATTAAGATACATTGTACATTGAATGCCATTGGCAGATAGAGACGTTAAAAAGCATAAGGCCGGGCTAACAGCTAACAGCTAACCGTAAAGCCACTTCCTTTTTAAACAAAATCTACATATTTATTTTTACTTAACGCATATATTGTTTATATGATAGTTTTTGCTAAAAAATTACGGCATTCATCTATATATTTACTTACTTTTCCCTAATTCTAAACCCTCATGTTGTATGGGAGGCTAGTTGGGACTAAAAATCAAGCACTTACTAGTTCCATGTAATTAACTATACATACTATACAAAGAGCGTGGTATTCCATACCCCAGGCTACTTGCGCGTCTCTGGTTTAATCGATGCCTAGAAGGTGTAAGGTGGTTTTAATTAACAAAGGATATTCCACAAAATATTAGCACTTGTGAACAATTTGAGTTAATATTTGATAAATTTCTTTTTTTTAATTGAAGTGTTCTTATGTTTTTGTCCTTTTGAAATGTGATTTTATGTATAACTTTTAAATTTCTTTTTTTACACTGAATTGAATTTGTTTTTGTTTTAAATAAAAATTAAACTTATGTAATAAATGAATAAAAGTAAATACCTTTTAAATTTATCGTAAGCCTAGGGAAATATTTTTTTTAGGTTTTGGTTTCAGAACTTTACTTTACTTTTAATGGCACAACAGCCCATGGAGGGCCTAGGCCGAGCTTTTCGCATCCATTCATGTTGGGCGTCTTATATTTGTACATGAATGGAAGGGACCTACAGTTTAATGCCGAATCCGAACGGCGAAGTGAAAAGCTTTTCATAGCAATTTTTACTCTTGTAGGTTTGCCATTGCCTGCCAAGATGTGGTGCCGTGTAGAAAATTTTTTTTTACTTTTTTGATTTTGCCTGTGCCGAGATTCGAACCCCGGACACTCTGCGCAGCAGTCCAAAGCACTACCACTACGCCACAGCAACCACAGAACAAGGTGTTCTTATTTTATTGTCCGACACTGTATACTTACAATTTTTCTGGTGAAACTCCATTTGATGGCTCAAACCTCTTATCCACACTACGAGTATCTTCTTCTATTTTAAGAAAATCTGAAGAGTAGGTGGCTTCTTCAGCTACATCGTACGGCTCGAAGTCCGTTGTTGCTTTTGCATTTTCAACTTCGTTTATCACATAAATGACGTTTTTGTTACACGCAACGGAAGTCTCCAATTCGTATACTTCTTGTTTTTCTTTCTTTTGCTTTTCGTATTTAATATAATCTTCCGGATGCTTATTCCGCAAGTGGCTTATAAAATTAGAACTGACATTCAAAGAGCCTTTTATTTTAGTCAAGCATGTTCTACATTGAGCCACTATACCTCCACTTTGCTTTAAATATGGAGTTTCATCTCTCTAAAAAATTAGGAATATTTCAACAATAATAACAAAATATGGGCAAAGGGTTTGATGCTTGAATTTACCTATTTCGGGTCCAAGGAATTCAATGGTGCCAACCGTTTTATAAGATTGGTTTGAGTTTTCGGACAAAATTTTCTAAAATATACCTAGTATGGCAAGCTATATGCTTACTTTACTTACTTTTAATGGCACAACAGCCCATGGAGGGCCTAGGCCGAGCTTTTCGCATCCAGTCATGTTGTGCGTGTTATATTTGTACATGAATGGAAGGGACCTACAGTTTAATGCCGAATCCGAACGGCGATGTGAAAAGCTTTTCATAGGTAATTTTTACTCTTGTCGGTTTGCCATTGCCTGCCAAGAGGTGGTGCCGTGTAGAAAAATTAATTTTTCTACTTTTTTTTTATTTTGCCTGTGCCGAGATTCGAACCCCGGACACTCTGCGTAGCAGTCCAACGCACTACCACTGCGCCACAGCGACCACTATGCAGTTGCGGCAAAAGAAGCAAGTCATTTGTTATAATGGGCTCTATAAATACCGAAATATACATCAAAGAATGTTTGAAAAGAAAGGCTTCTTCCTTTCATAAGAGAGCACAATGTGTCCACATATTTTTGGCCCGATTTGGCATCATGTCACTACGGCAAGAAAGCTCTGGAGTGGTACCAAAGTAATAACATAGTTTTTTCGATGACCCAAACTGAAAAATCTATTGCCACCGTAAAATTCCTCGTCAGAATCAGGTAAGATCAGCTTTCAAAACCTTTGTTAAAAAAAGAAAAAAGATTCGAGCACGCAATAATAACTTAACGTAAACTTACTGGAATCACTGTTAAAAGAGATTCTAAAGTTTTTATTAATGTTTTATTGTTGTACCGCATCCATACCTTTTGCACCACTTCAAACAGCCCATTATCGAAAAGAAGTCGGTTTGCTCCTTTTATCACAACCGAAGACAACAAGTCAGTATTGGAAGACGCGCGGTCAAAAATTGAGGGAGCGTCCCCTTCTACTGTGCTACTGCAATGAGAAATTTCGCACACGACCATGTATACAAATACGTATATGTGTGTATGTGTGTATGTATGTATGTATACATTTACTTACAATTCCTCTCCTCTGAATTTTTTAATGCTTTTATTTGCACAATCTCCTCTTCTTTTAATAAACTTTGTGGAGCTGGTGGGTTCTTCAATAATGTCGATTGCTATTCCGTTTTCCATTTGTTTTCAGCAAATCTTAGCAAGTTATAGTGAAATGAATGTTTAACTACCACTAAATTTTATTAATGACAATGGAAATATATTCCATTACCATTATGGCCAGTGCTGCCATCGGTAATAGTTTTTGAATCAACCCTAGACCAAAATACACATTAACAAAAAAGTGAATAAACGCTTGCTTACATTGCAAAAACGTTTCTTTATTTTCAAGAATTCGTCCAGAAATTAATGTAAATAAAACTAGGATTTATATGATATATACATAAATCCATATAAAGGGTTTACCATTAGCGACAATGGTACCAATAACTGTGCAGTAAATTGTCCGCCTAGATCGTGTAATACTTATAAACACCGTTGGACAATTTATTGTGTAAGTTCAAGTCTATGAGGCTAATCCACAAACCATTCAATCCTTGGAAGTCAACATTGAACGTGTCATTCGTGAGATAGATCTCGAATTATGCCAAAATGTCATTGAAAAAAAATGACGTCTGTAGGCGTGATAGCGATGGGCATTTGAAAGATATTATTTTTCACTCATACATGACAGGCAAAAATTTAATTAATGTGCATGTCAAGTGCAGTCTGGTTTATCCTGTTTTATCTTGATCATTTGCCTATGTCAGTGTTGGCGTACGTCTCATAGAGCTCATGCTTGCATTATATATCTTTGTGTTTGATGCGTCAACTCGACATCTATCGAGCAAATTCTCCCAGCTGGATAAAGACACCTACTCTGTAAGGCATTCTTAAGTCCTTCTTATTTGAGCGTTTGCAAGCAGATAATTCAAATGGAGGATTTCCTATCCGAGCCTTAGTGTGGCATTTTATTGGACAAATTAAAGGCTATGGAAACTCGTCACACAAATTAAATAGTTTTCTATATCTATAGTTTTAGCGATCACTATATAGAAATAAATAATTTTTTTTTAAATTGAAAGAGAAGAGCGCAAGCACCGGATAAAGCCTCACGCTATATGAAGTAGTCATAAATTTCAGGTGCTGGCACATAGAATCCGTTGTGTACTTGAGAGAAATGAATGCAACTGACAACTTAGACACTTTACTTTACTTTTAATGGCAAAACAGCCCATGGAGGGCCTACGCCGAGCTTTTCGCATCCACTCATGTTGTGCGTGTTATATTTGTACATGAATGGAAGGGATCTACAGTTTAATGCCGAATCCGAACGGCGAAGTGAAAAGCTTTTCATAGCAATTTGTACTCTTGTCGGTTTGCCATTGCCTGCCAAGAGTTGGTGCCGTGTAAAAAAATTATTTATTCTACTTTTTTTTTATTTTGCCTGTGCCGAGATTCGAACCCCGGACACTCTGCGTAGCAGTCCAACGCACTGCTACTACGCCACAGCGACCACAACAACTTCAATAACTTTTATACATAACTCACACAATGTATACTTTGAAGTAACGCAAAAAGTTGGTCATCTCTCAACTTTTGCTGTATGTTGAGAGCATGCGAGAGAGAGTAGCAGATATAAGCTGGCTTGCAAAAATATCTGTGGCAACGTAAGCATTGTGTTGCCTCTCTCCTTAATTTCCTTCGTGCCAGTTGTTCACTTCGCCTTCAAGTACACAAAATCTTTCCATTAACGATATTCTTTATAGTCCTTAAGTTTTGTTTTGTTGGACTGTGAACAGATTGAAGTATTAAGAACAAAAGGCAACCCTGACCATATGACAAGGGAAGCATATAAATATTGTGACCGCTTACAAAAGATAAGAGTTAAACATAAAACATCAAACATCAAACAATTGAATACAACAAAAACACTCTAGTTTCATTGTATTAATCATACAATTTAGTTTATTTCAAACAATTTACCAGTAAGTTAAAATATGTTCCAAGAATTCCAGAACATTTTACTATATAACAATAAAATTCGCTGCAGGAATGGCCGATCCACGGCTCATACAGCTGACAACTAAAACGGGTGTTGTAAAACGTTTGACCAAAGAAAAGATTATATACGAGAACAAAGTGATTAAAGAGAACAAACGCCTGGAAAACTTCATAAACGAAGGTGCCGATGCGCACAAGCTCAAGGAACAAGGAGAAGTTATTATGGAGTATCTAATGATGCTGCCTGATACATCGAAAAGGTAAGAAGTTAAGAAGTGTGCGTCGTCAGCTGGTTCAACTAATATCTTTTACAGACTTAAAAGAGAGTATGACATACTAGATAAATTTGTGTCGGACGAAAAAGATTTGGAATATACGCAAGACTACGCAGACGCTACAAAAGTATTAATTAACGCCAAGGAGGCCTTGGCAACTGAAGTACATCTGAAACTACAATAAAAACAATCTTTGAACTCTAAATGCATTAATTGCTATTCTATCTCCTCAAATTACCCGTATAAAATATAATTAATTACTGTTAAAAATTAAAGAACTTACAAATGAGAGATTTACACTCAAAACCAACAAACAAAAATTTATTAGAAACTTTTTCCAATTGAAAATAATTACACTAAATGTAAAAGTTTTGGAAGAACTGGGCAGTAAGAGGGCAGAGTAAGTACCAAACAAACAGTAGGGATAATCGAGCAAACTAATAACTTACTAAATCAAATAGAAAATCAGCTAGTGGAAAACCTTGAGAAACTTCTACAGAAACTCAAGAAGAAGAAACGTTAACGTGGAAAAAGGCGAAAAGGACATAAAATTGTTGCGACACAAAATAAGAAATAAACTTTTCCGACATTGAAACCAAATTGTTAAAAATTATTATATCAAACAACAAAACAATTTACAATACTTTTTAATTAAGAGAATGTTTTTTTTTTCTGATATGAAGTGCTTCCTTGCAGGTCTTTGTACAAATAATTGTGCTGAATTGAGACGACGCCGAGCAGTACGGACACTCATATCGAGACCCAAATGCTCACTGCAAACTTTTTCACATCAGTTGCAGTTGTCCTGGGATCATCTTTCACTACTTGTACCATGACCCGGTCTTGACGTTCGGTAGAAATTCTTTTCCGACTACTTCTCAATTTTCTGTTTTATTAGATCTATATCTACTAAAAATGTGACTAACAGTAGTGAATGAATACCAAATTGCAAAGCCATTTCTCGATTGGTTTTCCGGAATCATTTGCAGCAAAAATATTTTATTTTATTCATTTTGCATTTGTTTTGTTTTTTTTTGCCGACTACATCTACGGCGTGTTTGATTTAGAAAAAATATCAAAAATATAAGTGTGGATATGTTTCTTTTAGATTGAGTCAGAAAAAACAAATGGTTCGGTTTTTGAAAACCTTTTTTGGTTTGAGAGTAACATAGCTTTAAAGTAACTATGATTGGATGTTGCATTTTTTTTGGACGCTACTGTAGGACAACCAGAAGAGCTTTCGACACACGAATAGCGGAACACAAAACGGACATAAGAAAAGAGATAACAAAATGCAACAACAGCGCTAGCGCAACACTTAATACAAAGCGGTCACAGAATCCGTTGTGCACTTGAGCGAAAAGAATGCAACTGACAACTTAGATAACTTTTATACATAACTCACACAATGTATATTTTGAAGTAACGCAAAAAGTTGCTCATCTCTCATACGTTGACAGTGTGTTATAGTGAGCTGGCTTCCAAAAATATCCGTTGGCAACGTAGGCATTGTGTCGCCTCTCTCCTTAATTTCCTTCGTGTCAGTTGTTCACTTCGCTTTCAAGTACACAAAATCCTTCCATTGACGATATTCTTTATAGTCCTTAAGTTTTTTTTTACCACACTGAAAACAGATTATAGTATTAAGAATAACAGATAAACTGATAAATATTGTGACCGCTCACAAAAGAAAAGAGGTGAACATAAAACATCAAACAATTGAATACAACAAAAACACTCTAGTTACATTGCATTAATCATAAAATTTAGTTTATTTCAAACAATTTACCAGTAAGTTAAAATATGTTCCAAGAATTCCAGAACATTTTAATATATATCAATAAAATTGGCTGCAGGAATGGCCGACCCACGTCTCAGACAGCTGGCAACTAAAACGACTGTTGTAAAATTTTTGACCAATGAATTGGTTATATACGAGAGCAAAGTGCTTACAGAGAACAAACACATGGTAAAATTATTAAAGGAAAGTGCCGATGCGTACAAGCTCCACGAAGAACAACAACTTGGTCTGGGGTATCTAGGGTTGCTGCTTGATACATCGAAAAGGTAAGGAGTTAAGAAGTGTGCGTCGTCAGCTTGTTCAATTAATATCTTTTACAGACTACAAAGTGAGTATGAAATGCTCGGTAAATTTGTATCGGATGAAAAAGATTTGGAATATGCGCAAGAATACAAAGACGCCACAAAAGTATTAAACGACACCAAGAAGGTCTTGGCAAACGATATATATCTGCAACTAGTATAAAAACAAACTTTGAACTTTAAATGCATTAATTGCTATTCTATCAAATCAAATTACCATATAAAATAAAATTAATTACTATGACAAATTAAAGAATTTAGAAATGAGTCACTTACACTTTTTTCTTATTGATACATACAACACACAGGCTGTACCCCTATGAATGCTGAGCATTGTGTTGATTGGAAAGAAGATTGATACTGGTAGGTGGGAGGAAGAAGGACGGAGAATGAGAGAGGGAATGCAATCACTGGACACCGATAGAGAGATTAATACGTTTCCCAATTGAAAATAATTATAAGAAATATAAAAGTGTTAGATGAACCGGGGCAGCAAGAGGGGAGAGTACCAAACAAACATTACCAACAGTAGCGGTAATCGAGCAAACTAATAACTTACTATGTAAATGAAATAGAAAATCAGCCAGTGGAAAAACTTGGGAATCTTCTACAGAAACACAAGAAGAAGAAACGTTGAACAACACGAAAATGACATAAAATTGTTGCGACACAAAATAAGAAATAGAATTCTCCAACGTTAAAACAAAAATTATTATAGGATGCAACAGAACAATTTACAATCCTTTTAATTTTTTTCAAATTGTCATACGTTATCTGGAAAACTCGATCCAATCTAATAAAAGTGTTGGCACCATTAATTGATTGAGCCCGAATTAGGCAAGAAATATCTTGTAAAGGTAGGTGGGTGGGAGAAGACTGCACAAAGAAAAATATGGGGACAACAAAGAGCGAAATTTTTATGTTTTACATATGAATAAAAAGAACCAGACGTCCTAAGGATATTGGCATCATGTATGTCGAAAAGTGGAGGAGAAAATGAAAAATCGTTTTTCTTTAATTTGTTTCACCTTAATAACGACCAAGAAAGCCTGTGAACACAAATGACAATAAAAAACGAAAATCAATTTTAATTACCTCTTGAACCACTTCAAACACTCCATTCTCGCTCAAAGTTAAGGCATCATCTCCTTCTACTGTGCTGATGTTATTTGTTATCTGCTCTTCTTTTAATAAATAAATAATAAATTTTATGGAGCAGTTGGGTTCTTCAATAATGTAGTACTTAGCTTCCGAAGCCGATTGCTTATTCCGTTTTCCGTGGTTCGAATAAAACACCCTTCTAGCCGGAGCGCTTTCTTCCATTCGCTCAACATGACCCAGCCAGCGAAGCCGCTGGAGTTTTATACGCTTGACTATGTCAGTGTCGGCGTACAGCTCATACAGCTCATCGTTCCATCTTATTCGATACACGTTGTCCACGCATACTGGAACGTAGATCTTACGGAGTATCTTCCTCTCGAACGCTCCTAACAGCCTCTCATCATTGATGGTCAATGTCCACGTCTCTGCGCCATACATTAGGACGGGAAGGATGAGGGACTTATAAAGCGTTATTTTCGTCGGTCGAGAGAGGGTTCTACTTCTCAATTGCCTACTGAGCCCGTAGTAACACCTGTTGGCAAGAATTAGTCTCCGCTTGATCTCAAGGCTGACATTATTGTTGGTGTATATGCTGGGTCCTAGATATACGAAATCATTGTCGACTTCAAAAGTATAATTGTCAACAGTGACATTTTGTCCAAGACGCCGTGACTCTTTGTTTGTTGACACAAGGTATTTCGTTTTGTCGTCGTTCACCACTAGACCCACTCGACGAGACTCCCTTTCCAGGTTGGAGAAAGCTGCACTGACTCGAGCGTTTTTGCCAATGATGTCAATATCATCAACGTATGCTAGCAGCATGACACTCTTGTAGAAGATAGTGCCAGAGATGTTCGCAGCTCGAATTATTTTCTCCAGCATAAGGTTAAAGAAGTCGCAAGATAGGGAGTCACCTTGTCTGAAACCTCTTTTGGTATCAAATGGTGCGGAGAGGTCTGTCCCAATTTTCACTGCCCTGATGGTGTTGGTCAGTGTCATTTTGCAAAGACGAATGAGCTTTGCAGGGATACCAAAATCAGACATTGCGGCGTACAAGTGATCCCTAATCGTGCTGTCGAAGGCGGCTTTATAATCGACAAATACATGATGGGTGTCGATCTGTGTTTCTCGGGTCTTTTCCAGGATTTGGCGTAGTGTGAATCTGGTCGATGGTGGATTTACCAGGCCTGAAGCCACACTGATAAGGTCCAATCAGTTTGTTGACGATGGGCTTCAGTCTTTCGCCCAGTACGCTCGATAGAACTTTATATGCAATATTAAGAAGGCTTATCCCACGGTAGTTGGCGCAGATCGTGGAATCACCTTTCTTATGGATTGGGCAGAGTACGCTGAGATTACAATCACTTGGCATGCTTTCATCTGACCATATTCTGCATAGAAGCTCATGCATGCGTTTTTTGAGCTCTTCGCCTCAGGTCTTAAACAACTCAGCAGGCAGGCCATATGCACCTGCAGCCTTATTGTTTTTCAGCCGAGCAATGGCTGTTGAGACCTCCTCATAGTCAGGCGGCGGTGAATACAGCTGACAGCTTAGATAATTCTTATACATAACTCAATACACAACGTATACTTTGAAGTAACGCAAAAAGTTGGTCAACTGTCAACTTTTGTTGTACGTTGAGAGTGTGTGAGAGAGTGTCAGATATCAGCTGACTTGCAAAACTATTATTCGGCAACGTAGGCATTGTGTCGCCTCTCACCTTCATTTACTTCGTGTCACAACAGATTCTGTGTGCCATGTTCATCTTGTGCTATTTTCAATTAACAAAATCATTCCATTAATGGTATTTCTTTATAGTACTTTAAATTTGTGTCACACTGAGAACAGATTAAAGTATTAAGAAGAGTCGGTAACCCTGACCATATGACAAAGGAAACAGAAAATAAATTGTGACCGGTTACAGAAGAAGGAAGGTGAGTCATAAAACATTAAACAATTGAATTACAGTGAAGCTACACTCTAGTTTCATTGTGTTAATCATAAAATTTAGTTTATTTCGAACAATTTACCAGTAAGTTATAATATATTTTAAAAATTCCATGACATTTTAATATGTATCAATAAAATTCGCTGCAGGAATGGCCGATCCACGTCTCCGACAGCTGACAATTAAAACGGGTGTTGTAAAACGTTTGTCCAAGGAAAGGGTTATATACGGGAAAGAAGTGCTTACAGAGAATAAACGTTTGGAAAAATTCAAAGAGGAAGGTGCGGATGATCATAAGCTCAAGAAACAAGAAGAAGTTATTCAGGAGTGTCTAATGATGCTGCCTGATACATCGAGAAGGTAAGAAGTTAGAAGCGTTCGTCACATGTCAACTTCTTCAGCTAATATCTTTTACAGACTACAAAAAGAGTATGATATACTAGATAAATTCCTGACGGACGAAAAAGATTTGAAAGATACAAAAGAATACGAAGCGGCTACACAAGTATTAAATGACGCCAAGGAGGTCTTGGCAACTAAAGAATAAGTGCAACTACAATAAAAAGAAAATCAACAAAAACATTTCCAATAACTAACTTTGAACTATAAATTCATTAATTGGTAATCTATCACCCGAAATTACCGTATAAAATATAATTAATTACTGTTACAAATTAAAGAAGAATTTAGAAATGAGTTCCTTACACGCAAAAAAATCTATTAAAAACGTTTCCCAATTGAAGTTGCAATTGAAAATAATTATACAAAACATAAAAGTGTTGGAAGAACTGAAGCAGCAGGAGGAGGAGTCTACCCAACAAACAGTACCAGCAGTAGGGATAATCGAACAAACTAATAACTTACTAAGCCAAATAGAAAATGAGCCAGTGGAAAAACTTGCAAAACTTGTACGGAAACACAAGACGAAGAAACGTAAACGTAGAGCAAGGGGAAAAGTGCATACAATTGTTGCGACGCAAAATAAGAGATTAACAACTCCGACGTTTCAACCAGCAATGGCAACTAAAATTGTTGAAAAAATCCAATTTCCGCACTCAGTTTTACCCACTGCTCAGAATCGTGAATTACATCACCAACTGCGAAGCCACCATGATGCACAACGCTTTCTACGCACATTTGAACTACTGAAAATGTTACATTTAACACGCAGCGGCGGTGGGCAGAGTGTTGAAGAAACTCAACGTTTTGCAGCAAAATTCAATAATTTGCGCGCGATCTGGAATAATATTTTGTTGGAAAACACGCCACAACGCACGCAAGAGTGTAAACTTGAAGATCAATGGAATGAGGTATTGTTTGGGGCTAGAGAGAAAACCTTCTATGGAGCCGCAGAACGAAAAATGACTGATTTGATACGTATACGGTAAATAACTTAACTTTCTATATTCCAAGACGCGTTCGATTCCATATTCACTATTCGCTTAAAAGTGCCAGTCCTTCAGTTTATATAATAACAATGCTTGTACTATAAGTGACTTGTGGTTTAAAAATTTGAGATTAAGCAGGTTTATGGTAATCGCACATAGTATACTGAATCAAACGAGCTTATAAATTTGCTTTTGAGATAATTGTAACTAATTTTTGAAATTTAAATTATAGCCGCATTTGGGATTCATATTTAACACGCAGTAGCAAGAATGGTTCTTCTATACCTATTGGATGGGTACTTCCAAAAAAAGATGCTGATGACCGTTGGTCCTTCTACCGAAAAGAATAAGCACAGCATTATATTTAAAAGGAGATTGTATAGTTATTTTCATAATTTTAGTATTACTTTTGTGCATTTTAATTTAAATACTTATATTAAAAATATCTTAAAAAAAGGAAGACGTTTTGATTTTCAAATGTGAGACATGGCCGGATGATATGATGATTTAAAGTGAAAATACTTCCAAAGAACAAAAAAAATTTACTTTTGCAGTTTTTTTTATTCACACATTCATATTTGTGTCAGTAGCAAAGAAATGCCTGCAGTTCATATGAGAATTTCATCGGCCTACAAGGAAACCATCCTCCAACCTTCAGCAATCACGCTGCATGTCAATGCAACATTAAAAACTCAAATTTCATGAAATATCAAATTTTACTGGAATTTTATTTTTTGTTTTTTTCAGAGTATGTTCTTTTTACTTAATAGAGACGTCAAAATTGCTGCTGTTCTACATCATAATTCCCTGATATTTTATTTATTCATATACCCATCCCTCGGCAGCAGGAGTCCAGGATACGAGTTCCTTCTCGTTGAACCATAAAGCGATTTCCTTATTGGCAGATTCAACAGCATCTGAACCATGGAGGATGTTGCGTCCGACTTGAATGCAAAAATCACCGCGAATAGTACCGGGCAAGGAGTCAGCGGGATTGGTAGCACCAAGCATTTGACGGCCAGTTTTCACAACATTCAAACCCTCCCACACCATGGGAACCACTGGACCGGAGTTCATGTAGTTAACCAAACCGGGGAAGAAGGGGCGGGCAGACAAATCGGCATAGTGTTTTTCGAGCAATTCCTTGGAAGCCTAAAATATAAGAATTTAATATGTATGTAATATAAATGCGCAATTACAATATGATTACGTGCAAGCTAAACGCGTACATTTACCCCTTCTTCCTTCCCACAAACTTGAAACAAATCAACTTTACTAAATATAACCTTAAATATTAACTATATGCAGACCATAACCTCACTTATGCCGTGAGCATATGCACCATTCTCACATTGGAAAGTTCGAATTCCAGTAGGGCCCCCCCCATTTAATACCATAATTCGATTAGTCGCCGACTTCGTTATCTACAAAAGTACGACTTACCCAAGTGAATTTCATGGCCACCAATTTGAAGCCTTTCTGCTCGAATCTCTCAATAATCTTACCGACGAGTCCACGTTGGACTCCATCGGGTTTGACCATGATAAAAGTACGTTCCTTATTTGCTGCCATCGCGTGTGAAACCAACGAGAAGAATGCTAGAATCGTCACAATCATTGCCGACTTTTTATAATGCATGATAGAGGCGTATAGCAGATGAATTAAGAGGGAGATGGCAACTAAATTATGCTCTTTAGCAAAAGGCAGCCAAATTCGAAAAGTTGACATTCAAATGCCGATTTTGCAGTGTTGGCATTAATAGGCAGAACTTATTTTATGTATGTATCTCTAACCACATGAGCTGAAACTTAGGATGGAAGCCAGCAGGTAGCTAGTGGAAGAAATTTTACAGAAATTAATCAACCTGTTAATGGTTTTCGAAATTAACATAAAAGTTAATCGTAAATCAAAAATTTAACGCCGTTAATTAACAATTAACAGATTAATGATTTCCTGTCCAGCTCTAGACATAATTGTACTTTCATTTCTATGATAACATGAATAAAAAAAGAGAGTTCAAAGAATGTAATAATCGCGAAATTCTGGGAGTGTAAAAAAACATATTACTAATACGCGTGTGATTGCAGGAATTCTTAAAACTTGTATCACTTTAGCGCGGAGTAAGCTTTGATGCTTCATTCGAATTTTATTTATTTCAAATTAATTCTAACTAGCACTTCAGGAAGTAACCACCCGACAGTAGGTCCAACTATGTCCAACATCTTTCAACCAAACCAAGCTCCTCATCCAAAAGACATAAGTAGTCGTGGTGGAACATTTAATTTCTGACGAAAAACTACGTGTTTTGTTTGAGAAACAAATTAAATCCACAATATCAGATCAGCCAATTGAAAATTACGATGAAAACCATCTGCTTAATGTGTAAATGCCATCTCGGTAAACTTTTTTTTTTACACTAAAAATAACATTTGACATTTTATAGTCCATTACAAGTGGTTGCAAACTGAATATAATATCGTAAGTTTTTTAGCTTAACATTGCTATTATTTTAAGGACATACAAATTTTGTTCATTACTCACGTATTAATAAGTTTTTTTTATTACGTTTTTGTTTATATTAGTACCCATATATTAAGCGTTTTGATTTTAAATTGTATGAGGTTGGAATCTAGTTCGATAGCCACCTTACAGGGCTCAACGAACAAAGTTGATTTTCGAGTAAACTTTTAAAATTAAACTTTATGAAATTTTTTTAAGTTGGACTGAAGTTTATACTAATACATAGTTACTGCTCATGTAACATCGATTTTCTGAATGAAATATTAAGTGTCGTTTATTGTTTGGAAAAACAGATCGACACCCATCATGTATTTGTCGATTATAAAGCGGCCTTCGACAGCACGATTAGGGATCACTTGTACGCCGCAATGTCTGATTTTGGTATCCCTGCAAAGCTCATTCGACTCCCTATCGTGCGACTTCTTGAACCTTATGCAGGAGAAAATAATTCGAGCTGCGAACATCGACATCTCTGGCACTATCTTCTACAAGAGTGTCATGCTGCTAGCATACGCTGATGATATTGACATCATTGGCAAAAACGCTCGAGCAGTCAGTGCAGCATTCTCCAACCTGGAAAGGGAGTCTCGTCGTGTGGGTCTAGTGGTGAACGAGGACAAAACGAAATACCTTGTGTCAACAAACAAAGAGTCACGGCGTCTTGGACAAAATGTCACTGTTGACAACTACACTTTTGAAGTCGTCAAGGATTTCGTATATCTAGGATCCAGCATAAACACCAACAATAATGTTAGCCTTGAGATCAAGCGGAGACTAACTCTTGCCACGTGTCTTGCTAACTCTGAGCCCGTGTTACTACGGGCTCAGTAGGCAATTGAGAAGTAGAGCCCTCTCTCGATCTCCATCTCCCGACGAAAATAACGCTCTATAAGTCCCTCATCCTTCCCGTCCTAATGTATGGCGCAGAGACGTGGACATTAACCATCAATGATGAGAGGCTGTTAGGAGAGCGTTCGAGAGGAAGATACTCCGTAAGATCTACGTTCCAGTATGCGTGGACGACGTGTATCGAATAAGATGGAACGATGAGCTGTATGAGCTGTACGCCGACACTGATATAGTCAAGCGTATAAAAATCCGGCGGCTTCGCTGGCTGGGTCATGTTGAGCGAATGGAAGAAAGCGCTCCGGCTAGAAGGGTGTTTTATTCGAACCACGGTGGAGGAATACGCAGAAGGGGATGTCCTAATCTCCGTTGGAAAGACCAGGTGCAGGGCAACCTGACTGCACTTGGCAAATTGATAGCACAGGCGACTGGCGAATCTTGGTAGAGGCGGCCAAGACCAATTATCGGTTGTAGTGCCAGTTAAGTAAGTAAGAAATCAAATAATGATTTGGGAACAATACAAAAAAAAATAAAAAATTGGTTAAAACATGTGATGTCGCTCTCAAATGGAAATAAAGCAAAATAAATGTAACAATGGTTAAAACATTTAATAACGATCTCAGATTTACTTAGGGAAATAAGTGATAAAGCAACACATTTCGTTTTTGATCCCAACAACGAATAACAGATAGCTTCCATCCAGCGCAAGTTTATTGGTAACGTGTTCTTCAATTGATGAACGTAATGTATTACGTTATTTTTAACTGCTTAATGAATGAATATTTACGCACCTTAAGTTTTTATCCAATAATCTTTGCAAAGAAATTGTGCAATATTTTTTTTATCAGAAATTAGCTTTAATATTCCTGTTGTTTCACTCTACATTAACTCATTCATGTCACCACACTTACACCACAGCGTTGGCAACTCAGTACGCGACTATTGTGAATAATTGATTTGCATTCGTAAATACACTGAGCTCCTTCTAAAGTGTCAAAATATTAGCAAAGAATATTTTTGCACACAATTTTTAGATTTCCAAACAGAATTATTGCAAAAAAAAAAGAAGAAAGCGGTTGGCGAAATAGCACATTTATAATTTTATTATAAACATTACATACAGCAAGAGTTACCAAAATAACTTGAAATCTACAATTTCAAACAAAGAAAGAGTAAGATTTTGAGAAGACCTCTGTGCTATAATAAATATCCTTATCCCTTAGTTGTATGCAGCTTTTAAAGTATATGCATAAAGTTATTAATATATGTTGCATTTTATTTAATTAGCAACTGCAGCTCGCGACCACACGCAATGGAAACCATCGATATTGCCCGCCTAGAGGAGGCTGTGGTGGTTTTCTATCGTTCCACATCACAGGAACAAGCCATTACACATGAATGGCTTACAAAGGCGCAAGTAAGTCCACAAGCATGGCAGTTCTCATGGCAGCTGATGGAGCTAGGAAAGGTAAACATGATATGAGCATATTTATTTAAATACTTTTACTTATTCTTTTCCCGCTCTTTTTTCACCCCAACTCTAGAGTCAAGAGGTTCAATTTTTTGGTGCTGTAACGCTGCATTCAAAATTAATGAAATTTTGGCATGAAGTTCCTGTGGAAAACCATGAAGAGCTAAAGCAAAAGATTCTTGAAAAAATCATCCAATTTGCATGTGGTCCGAAATTGGTTTTGAATCGTTTATGCATTGCGGTTTGTAAATTAGCTTAGCTTTAAATTATGTTTTTTTAACTTTAGTTTGTTTTTATTTTTGTATTGCAGCTAAGCGCTTTTATTGTGCACATGTTAGGCGGAGAATGGCCGACGGCAATCGAAGATGTCATCAATACATTTCAAAATCAACAAATACCAAATGTCACAAAAGAAATGCAATTATGGATTATGCTCGAAGTACTGCAAGCGATACCAGAAGAGGTAAATATGCCATAAGGATTATCTGTTACTAACTTTCTACCATAATTTGAATGTTAGTGCCTGGATATGAATCTAATAAAGCCATTATATTTATTGTATAATTTCAGATGCAAGCTATTTACACTTCTGTGAAACGTGCTGCATTGCGTGGCGAAATTTCTAAACGGACACCATTGGTGATGAAAACAACTGAAGCGTATTTGCAAATGCAATTAGATCGGGAATGGGATGCCGAATGTTTTAGTAATATGACACGTGCTGTACAATGTGTGGGGACATGGGTCAAGTAAGTCGAGATTGAATTTGTATTTACTTATTATTTGAAAAAAAAGTCTTCTTCCTCTAACACATAGAATAATCTACTTTCAAATTGAACAATGCCTAAGTATTACAGCGATTATGTTGAAAATAGTAAATAAATGCTACTGGCCCTGCATACAGGAACATCCGGAGGGCGATGGTTGCATGTCGGTCGATGAAATTGAATTGGCGGAAGCATGTTTGAAAACAATGCTTACCATAATTGTACAGCCGGATTGTCATTTGTACCCGAAAACTGCACTTACATTGATAAAAATGTATTTGGATTCACTATGCGATATAACAAAAATGGAATGGAAACGTGATAACAACAATGAGGATATTGTTGTCAATATTTATACCCTGTTTGTGTCGGCAGTAGAAAGGCATTCACAAATGTTGCTCAGTGGTATTTCTTCCACCGATCCGCAATTATGTTGGCTCTACGAACGTATGGTCAATGAAATACTGCAATGCACCGGTAAGCCAGGCATATATCCTGTAGAGGAATCATGCAGCAGCATGGCTATGGGATTCTGGTATTTGTTACAAGATGAAGTTAGCTCCATGCGTGATAGAGACGAGAGCAGAAAACGCTTCGAGCATATAAAACCATTGTATGCACATTTGACACGTATTTTGGCGCGCAAGGCACAACAACCCGATGAAAGTTCAATTACGAAGTGGACTTCAGAGGATTTAGAGGCTTTCCGTTGCTATCGCCAAGATATTTCCGATACTTTTGTAAGTACAAGGGTTCAATGAATCATTCGCCAGGAGAGAATTTTGTTTCTTGAGTGGATGAATACGATTTTTCCATGAACATTTAATAACGACTTTTCATGATTCGTTAGTATTGCATGAAAATAGAATCTCGTTGTATTTATTATCTTCCGAATTAATCGAGAGGATTTAATTTTTACACGAATTATGTTAATTTATTTTGAACGATCATTACTTTTCCACAGTATTGATTTTACTACGATTTCTTGTATATTTCTGTTTTTCATCATACACTTTCTAGATGTATTGCTATGATGTGCTACATGAAAGCATTTTAGATATACTAGGAGTCATATTGGATGAATCAATTGCAGACTTGCAAACGAATCCCACACAATGGACAAAACTTGAGGCATGCATTTATTGCTATCAATCGGTAGCAGAACATTTCAGTGCCGATGATTCGAAGCAATTATCAAAACTGATGGGTGTACTTGCCGAAATACCCTATGACAAGCTTAATGAAAAACTACTCGGCACTGCACTTGAAACCATAGGTTCATATTGTCAATGGTTTAGAATGAATCCTGACTACATACCACCGGCCATAGATTTACTTGTACGCGGCCTGAATTCAACAATGTCCGCGCAAGCAACGCTCGGCTTAAAAGAACTCTGCAATGATTGCCAAATACAGCTGAAGCCGTATGCTGTGCCGCTATTGAACGCGTGCCAGGCATCCTTAACGTCGGGGCAAATACAAAATCAAGAATGTGTACGTTTAATGTACAGCGTTGGTAAATTAATGAGTCTACTGCCGCCGGCAAACATTCCCAGCTACTTAGATACTATTGTGAGCCCATGCTTTGAGGAACTGCAAACAATATGCCAGAGTAACGCTGTAAGGATATTGAATGATTTCCCATTTAATTTTACGTTGAAATCGACACATGAGAGATGTGTGTTGTTTTCGTGCTTTCTCTTTTATCATGCAATTATATATTTATAAATTTTTGCTTTGGTTTGTAGCCTGCACAATTTTCTAATCGTGGTGCCAGTGGTCTGCTGCCGATACACCGCACAATATATCGCTTACATATGATATCGACACTTTTCTCTTCACTCAATACTGATCTCGAGGATGATGATAATGTAATCGATGATATGGAGAACGTGCAACCGGTGCTTATTGTTATGCAAAAAACGATGCCAATATTTCGTCAAATAGCTGAGAAATGGATTGACGAATTGGATGTACTGGAGGTGAGTGAGTTAAAACAATGACTGAGTCATTATGTGCGGTTAAAAGAGTTTACTACAAAAGACATATTTTCTTAAGAAAGTATACTTAATTTCGTTTCGTTTCGTTTCAGGTCGCGTGCCAAGCTCTTAAGCATGCAATAGTCAATTTAGGATTAAGTTTTAAACCAATGTTACAGGACTTGTGCTATTTTGTTGTGTCAATATCACGAACAAGATGCTGTGCACCCACATTAGAAATCTCGAAAACTGTAAGTTTCAAAGTAAAAACAACCAAACATCAAATCATTGGCAATGAATTTGTATAATTACTAAATGTAAAGGTAATTCAGAAATGTGGAAATTTACAGTGCTAATGCTAATGAAATGAAACTGAAACCGACATCAATATTCAAAGTTTTCAATGCTAATGAAACTGAATGAGCATTAGTAATAGAATTAACAAATTCTAATAAAACTTATGACAATTGAGTGATAATACTGAAATAAGCCACAATTATGCCCTACACTGAATCTAACCTCATTTTCATCCTTATTTTAGGCTATCATTATATTCTACAAAGACGAGTCTTGCAAGCCATTAATGCAGCAGTTGCTGGTGGAATTTGTTTTACACAGTTTCAAACTATTTGAGGTGAGTGGTGGCACTGCCGCTTAACTTTAAATCAATCAAGTACTTAAAATTTGTATTTTCCCCAAGCAGTCGACACCAGAAATTCATTTTTCAAATATTGCTGACACTATTGAAGTATTTTATACTTGTCTCATGCAAATCATTAAGAAAATTCCACAAGCCCTGGATGACAAAGCGATTGCATACGATAAATTAATATTTTATGCATTGAAAGCGATGACATTACCCGAGACTGGTCCCATACGTACCAGCTTACAATTTCTATCACATTTCATTATGCAATCGCGCAATTATCCCGGCATGACCCATGCGGTACAAAATTCGGGTGAGGAAATTCTACGCACTGCTATTCTGTGTGTTGGCTGCATTACACCCAGGCAGCAAACTGATAAATTTGCCGATGTCATTATGGCAATCAATAAGAAATATCCTGCGGAATTAGTTGCATGGTTAAAAACAGTGATGATGGTGCCAAATTTCCCGACGCCCCTGCTGAACGATGAGGAAAAGTCTAAATTCATAGCACAAATTATAAGGTGAGTGGAACATGAATATGCAGTGCAAAACGCAAAAGAAATATTTACTATGCATGTTATTTGTAAATCTACTCTTTTTTTTGCACACAGAGAAAAGGTAAACAAACGTATGCTACAAAATCATCTCAGTGATTTTGCCATAAAAGCGCGTGGACTCAGCGAGAAATATCATTAGAAGAAACAGCACACTGCAATCCTACACTTGTGTTGCAGGTCTCGAAATTGCCATTATTATGAGAAACGGCATTAGCACAAACTCTTGAATTGCAAGTGGATGTGCGGATGTGTGGATGTGGATTGCATGTCAAATATACTTAATACTTATAAATTAACGAAGAATTTTATCAATGTGTGTGTCTGTATTTGCCAATAAGTATGTATGTATGTAATTGTGTTTGTAGAGCGGACGCGAATCCTGAATATTGCTCAAGAGGACGTGGTGTAGTTCGGGTTCGATACACGTTTCTTAAATTACATAGTTTGCTTTATAATTTGTAGAAGAACCCAAAGGCTTCTTCACCCCTCCAAAAGGATAGCCGTTGTCATTGTCGCTGTCGCTAAGGATTTAAGTATATTAAATTATTTGCTAAATGTTTTATGGCGAATATGTTGTTTTTTGTTTTGGTTGGTTTTTAATTGAAATATATCTGTTCTCGCTGCTAGAACACACGGAAATGCACACACAAGCAGACGCCAACTAAGAAACAAATAATAATTTTTTACGCTTTACTTCTGTTAGTTTAATTCTATTTTCATATAAGATTTTTTCTAATCTAAAAATATTTAAAAATTAAACTTTAATTTTAATATAAAAAAAAAAAAATCAATGCAATACAATATTGTGTTGTGTATCTGTGAATAAAAAACAAACAAGCAAACAAACATAAAATAAAATAAAGAAAATTAGAAAAAAGTTTCAAGAAAAAATTAAATTAATTGTTATGAGATTTTATTTTTTTTTTTTTTGGATTGAATAATTAGTAGAAAGTAGTGTACCTTGAAGTAGAAAAAATAATTTTTCTACACGGCACCACCTCTTTGCAGGCAATGGCAAACATGCAAGAATAAAAATTGCTATGAAAAGCTTTTCACTTCGCCGTTCGGATTCGGCATTAAACTGTAGGTCCCTTCCATTCATGTACAAATATAACACGCACAACATGAGTGGATGCGAAAAGCGAAGAGCTCGACCTAGGACCTCCATGGGCTGTTGTGCCATTAAAAGTAAAGTAAGTATGCCTTGAACCGCGATTTTTCAAATTAATTTCTTCTTTGATGTACAGTAGTATCAACAAGAAAGCAATCGGCTTAAGTCACTGAACAAATTAAGGTATCTTAAAAAAAAGTCCACAGCATCTTGAAATGATTAATTATTCATTGCGCAAATATATTAACATGGCGTCCAGTCGCCACCATTCTTTGTAATTTCATTACAACGGAAATGCATGCTATAGACTAATTTTTCAGCATATGACCGTGTTAAACTTCGCCATATTACCCTAAGAAGCCGTTTCAAATGATTTATTGAACGTATCTTTTTTCCACGTAGTTTTAACTTTATAAGAACCCAAACATTTTCGATCGGATTCGCATCTGGCGACTGCGAGGGCCAATCCAATGAAGTTATGCCGTTTTTCTCTTTCCAACTGCTACACAAGCGACTTCGATGGTTTGGGTTGTTGTCCTCTTGAAGAACCCAATCTCGGTTTCCTGCCCCAAACCACATATCCATTGATAGCAGAAGTCCACGACGGTATATCGTGGTCATGAAGTTGGCATCCAAATTACTTGTGAACATGATTAATTTGCCAAATCCTTGTTTTGTGAAGCATCCCAAAACATGATCCTTTCCTGGATGTTTCACTAATCGCTGGAGCATCTTACCGTCTTTAGTGGACCAAGCACGCTTTATAGTGTTTGTCATCCAAAAGGAGGATTCGTCTGTGAACACCAATTGGCTCCAATCGCCATCCACATGTTAAGTTGCCCACTCTTGACGTTTTTCATTTGCTTTGCAGTTAGTAAGGGTTTTACCGTCGTTGCTCGAAATTATATCTGAAACTCCCTCAAACGGTTTCTTATTTTATTCAGAGAGACATTTATGCCCTTTCGAGCCAATTTTTGTTTAGCTGCAAGGATATGGCTGGATTAGCTTCGAAAATCCTCTTTATAACCAAGTCCTCCTGTTTCTCGAGGTTGCTCTGCAAATGCCGCGATTCGGCAAGTCGTCCAAAAAGTGTTGGTTCCAATGCTGGACAAACGCCTTCGACTTTTTTAAGTAATTCGAAGCACTCATATGGGACATATTGGCGCCTTTTGGATGGGAACAAAGAAAGACTGCTGCAAAACGTTTCGCGTATACGGAACTCATTTCTTAAATATGCTCTTGAGACGAAAGCGTATAATGGACTGTTTCTACAATTACATTGCGAAATTTACAATGAAATCAAGTTTTTGGAAAATCAAATTATTTCATGCAAAAAAGCCGATTGCTTTCTTACTCAAAGTACTGTATTATCTACAGAAAAATAAATTTCTTCCCCAAAACTCGCTTTACCGCAAATTTCTTCGCCAAACTTGCCCTAACGGTATATTTTCCAGTGTCCTGTCCTGAAGAATTTTTGTCCTGCCTTTTTTCTTCCATGCTTCTTGCCAATTTTGCTTTACAAATTGCTACTTGTGTTGGAAAAGTTCTTTAAAAAAGTTTTGCGTTGCTCATGAAAATATATTTAAAAAAGTTGAACGAAAATAGGTTTGAAAAAGTTGATTACAAAATTTTGAATTACGAAAACCGGGTCGAATTGGATGGAATTTCTCCAAAAAAAAAAGTAACTTGAAAATGCTAATTTACTTTACTTACTTATAATGGCACAGCACAACAGCCCATGGAGGGCTTAGGCCAAGCTAATTAGAAATTAAAATTATTAAAAAACAAATTAGCAGCTCCAATAAAATGTACCAAATTTTAGAAAAATCGGCAAATTTAATATTTTTTAATCCATTATTCTAGTTTTTGGTATCAAATTCATAGCCCATAACATAAAAGTAGAATTTGTTCAATTCTCGCTAATATTTTAGGTCCTTCAACTTTTATTTCTGAGGCAGAGTTCAACGTCAGAGAAAAAATTACAGCATTATTTTTTTACAGCATTCCTCGACTCACTATCTGGACGACTTTTATTTTGTTAGAAATTTTTCTGAAAAAACATATAATAAAATCAAAAAACATATGGCAAGTATTCGGAAATAGAAGAAGTCCAAGACATTTGAAGCGTTGAAAGCACAAATGGCCCAAACCACATTAATTTTTAATCAATTGGGCCGATTCCGAAAATATGGTAATGAAAAAGTTTGATCTGCATCTAATGGAGGTGAGACCGAATTAAGCGTGGCCTGACCATAGTCCACTTTGACCATTTTTGCACTCAACGCCTTTTTTCTACCATATAACTATTAATGATCAAAGGTAGAATTATTGAAGTAAACCAAGCTTCTTATGAAGATCACCGTCAATGCCAAGTCGAGATTGAATTGGAAAAGCATCTAAAGCATCCAGATTTACCAGGAAAATTTTTTTTATACATTTCATAACAGCACCCGTTTTTGCCAGTTTTTCAATAAGAAATTACAAGAAATTATTATTTACGTAAACAAAAAATTGTGTTTGTGGAATTACTGGATATTTTCTACTTAAATGTAATGTTTACTTACCAGCGTTCCTTTTAGAAACTGCAACTTTTCTGTCTTCGGAGTCGCAAATTCGCTAAGCGTAAATCTGAATTGTTGAAGTTGACGAAAACTGCGTTTATTAGTAAGAGTATATCGTTGGTTTTGTTTTTGTTTTTGCAACGAAATCTATTGTGACCGATTAGGTTGTTAGCTTCGCGCTTAAACCCTTCAACATTGAGGTTATGTTGCTCAATAAGAAAACTAAACGACATTGAATATTTTTTTATTTTATTTTCTTTCAATAGGACTTTCTAGTAGGTAAAGTGAAAAAGAAGATACGAGTACAGCTAATCCGGAAAGGTTTCCAATAAAACAAGATGGGCTACCATAAATATAAAGCTTATATAAGAAAGCTGGTCTTATGAATGAATTTAATGGAAGTACTTGCAAATTCGTTTGAGATAATTAATAAATCGTTGACAAACCTAATCCATGACATCATCGTTCTATTTTGTGGTGTAATGACATTGTAATTGAAAGAACGTTTCTTATAAGTTGCCTTCGAGGATTAGTATCGGCGACGGGTATAAGACATTTGAGCTATTTACCGGTTTTTTTTTTACTAGGACTCAAAAAAAATATTTTCCTTCCCTTCCCTAAAGTTAAAAAAAAAGAAGGAAACATCTAGGATATATATTCATAGTCTGTATTCTTTTGTTTTTATTTCGTTTCTTTTCATTTTTTCCATAGTTTAAATTAAGAATTATTATTTTTCTACTCCTCCCTTTTGTTCATGCACTTTTTGTGAAGAGAAGTTTGAGAAGCATTGTAAAATTCACCACTTTGCCAGCTTCGGACGTAGAACTTACGAATTCGTAACGATATTCGCAAACCAGAGAAAAATAAGTTATTTTCGTTTTCGTAGGCAATCATCAATGAAATTGAATTTGATTTCTTTATGTGCGAAATGCTTCCATTTCGATCGAATGTAAAATCGAAACCGTGTAAATTCCTACGTTGCATTAAAAATTCGAAGCGGAATTGAACGGCAGAACATGTCTATCTGTACATTTTAGAATCTAATCGATGTTAAATTTAGTATTGCCTTGTTACAAAAATCAGTAGTCAGTGCAATCCGCTTTCCGAGTTAAGAATTGGTAAGTGTCACGGCGGATTCTGGCAGGGCGGTGAGTATTGACGCATAGTTATGCATCCTTTATGTTATATATATATAAAAGTTATATATAGTACGTATATAAATATATGTATAAGCATTATAACAGTGACAACAACAAACGCTAACTTATTTCATAATAATCTTCTTCTTTCTTCATGTTTTATTTGTAAGCAAAATTTTTGTACAATTAATTTTTAAAATTGAAATTAAAATAAAGTAGAAAAAAAAATATTTTAATAAAAAACGTACGGTGAGAAAGCAGCAGATATTTAATAGAGAGAAGATACTCGTACGCAGTTGATGTGATGCACAGGTCCAAATCCCGGTGGTGAAGGCAAAAGTAATCAAATGGATTTTTAATTTCAATTGATTTATTATATATGGTAGCAACTTAGAACTAGGCTAAATAAAATAAAGTTAAATAAACAAAAAAAAATAAAAGACTCGTCATATAATGAAATCTTTTTTGTTGCACACTAGAACTTAAATTTAGAAGCTTTAATATTTCATGAATGAAAAGGCAATTTAGTTTTCTTTTTATTGTTCAATAATAAAATTTAAAATTATCATAATTTTAGTTTAATATGTATTGTATGTATGTATGTATGTATGTAGTATTTAGTATGCAGTCGTATTTTGTAATTGAATGATCAAAGAATTTAATAGCAAATGTATTAGTTAATTTATAATATTTTAATAGTTCATACTTTCGTTTTTTGTTTTTTTTTTCATATTAACAAAAGATTTAATTAATTTTTCAATGCAATGAATTTTGGTTTCCACATATTTCTCCTATTCTCCCTCCTTCATCCTTTTCGTCCTCTTCTTGAGTTTATCAGCAATTTTTTCCATTTTTGCTTTTTAGTACAAAGGGTTTATTATATTTTTATTTTTATTTTATTTTGTGTTTTTTATATTTATATTTTATATATTATATTTTAAACTTATTTTATTTTCTATTTTTGTTTTTTTTTTTGGGTTTTCTTTTTTGTTCATGTATAAATACAAATAATTTATGATTTTATGATTTATGCATATGTATGTATGTATATAAATTAAACATAATTTAATTTCTTAAGTTTAATTTTAAAAAATAGTTATTTCACTGAAAGGAAAAGAAAAAAAGAAATAGAATAGCATTTGAAAATGTTGTTCAATATTTATTTTGTAAGTTTTCATACATATTTCTAGAGTTCATATAAAATAATTGCCACTAGAATAATGATTTTAAGTATATACTAATGGCATATAGACATGGATATTGCAAAACTAGGGACCCTTAACGATGTCCACTTCAGTGAAGGCCAATTTATCAAGCCGCTTTTCAGCAATAATTGTTAGTAGTTTCAACTTTTATTGATTATTTATTCGTTTCTCGGTCTGGTCGTCTGAAACCAAAAAATAACGCGTTGTTTCTAAACCACTTCCAGGTCCGGTCCTATCGTAGAGGTTCTTAAAACAGACATAAAAATATGGTTTTGAGAAATCTACAGTTTAACGTTTTTTAACAACAACGAATAATAGATAGCATCCATCCAGCGCAAGTTTATTGAATGAACGTAATGTATTACGTTATTTTTAACTGCTTAATGAATGAATATTTACGCACCTTAAGTTTTTATCCAATAATCTTTGCAAAGAAATTGTGCAATATTTTTTTTATCAGAAATTAGCTTTAATATTCCTGTTGTTTCACTCTACATTAACTCATTCATGTCACCACACTTACACCACAGCGTTGGCAACTCAGTACGCGACTATTGTGAATAATTGATTTGCATTCGTAAATACACTGAGCTCCTTCTAAAGTGTCAAAATATTAGCAAAGAATATTTTTGCACACAATTTTTAGATTTCCAAACAGAATTATTGCAAAAAAAAAAGAAGAAAGCGGTTGGCGAAATAGCACATTTATAATTTTATTATAAACATTACATACAGCAAGAGTTACCAAAATAACTTGAAATCTACAATTTCAAACAAAGAAAGAGTAAGATTTTGAGAAGACCTCTGTGCTATAATAAATATCCTTATCCCTTAATTGTATGCAGCTTTTAAAGTATATGCATAAAGTGAAGTGAAGCTAGCTTATTAATATATGTTGCATTTTATTTAATTAGCAACTGCAGCTCGCGCACACACGCAATGGAAACCATCGATATTGCCCGCCTAGAGGAGGCTGTGGTGGTTTTCTATCGTTCCACATCACAGGAACAAGCCATTACACATGAATGGCTTACAAAGGCGCAAGTAAGTCCACAAGCATGGCAGTTCTCATGGCAGCTGATGGAGCTAGGAAAGGTAAACATGATATGAGCATATTTATTTAAATACTTTTACTTATTCTTTTCCCGCTCTTTTTTCACCCCAACTCTAGAGTCAAGAGGTTCAATTTTTTGGTGCTGTAACGCTGCATTCAAAATTAATGAAATTTTGGCATGAAGTTCCTGTGGAAAACCATGAAGAGCTAAAGCAAAAGATTCTTGAAAAAATCATCCAATTTGCATGTGGTCCGAAATTGGTTTTGAATCGTTTATGCATTGCGGTTTGTAAATTAGCTTAGCTTTAAATTATGTTTTTTTAACTTTAGTTTGTTTTTATTTTTGTATTGCAGCTAAGCGCTTTTATTGTGCACATGTTAGGCGGAGAATGGCCGACGGCAATCGAAGATGTCATCAATACATTTCAAAATCAACAAATACCAAATGTCACAAAAGAAATGCAATTATGGATTATGTTCGAAGTGCTGCAAGCGATACCAGAAGAGGTAAATATGCCATAAGGATTATCTGTTACTAACTTTCTACCATAATTTGAATGTTAGTGCCTGGATATGAATCTAATAAAGCCATTATATTTATTGTATAATTTCAGATGCAAGCTATTTACACTTCTTTGAAAGGTGCTGCATTGCGTGGCGAAATTTCTAAACGGACACCATTGGTGATGAAAACAACGGAAGCATATTTGCAAATGCAATTAAATCGGAAATGGGATGCCGAATGTTTTAGTAATATGACACGTGCTGTACAATGTGTGGGGACATGGGTCAAGTAAGTCGAGATTGAATTTGTATTTACTTATTATTTGAAAAAAAAGTCTTCTTCCTCTCACACATAGAATAATCTACTTTCAAATTGAACAATGCCTAAGTATTACAGCGATTATGTTGAAAATAGTAAATAAATGCTACTGGCCCTGCATACAGGAACATCCGGAGGGCGATGGTTGCATGTCGGTCGATGAAATTGAATTGGCGGAAGCATGTTTGAAAACAATGCTTACCATAATTGTACAGCCGGATTGTCATTTGTACCCGAAAACTGCACTTACATTGATAAAAATGTATTTGGATTCACTATGCGATATAACAAAAATGGAATGGAAACGTGATAACAACAATGAGGATATTGTTGTCAATATTTATACCCTGTTTTTGTCGGCAGTAGAAAGGCATTCACAAATGTTGCTCAGTGGTATTTCTTCCACCGATCTGCAATTATGTAGGCTCTACGAACGTATGGTCAATGAAATACTGCAATGCACCGGTAAGCCAGGCATATATCCTGTAGAGGAATCATGCAGCAGCATGGCTATGGGATTCTGGAATTTGTTACAAGATGAAGTTACATACTCCATGTGTTATAAAAACGAAAGCAGAAAACGCTTCGAGCATATAAAACCATTGTATGAACATTTGACACGTATTTTGGCGCGCAAGGCACAACAACCCGATGAAAGTTCAATTACGAAGTGGACTTCAGAGGATTTAGAGGCTTTCCGTTGCTATCGCCAAGATATTTCCGATACTTTTGTACGTACAAGGTTTCAATGAATCATTCGCCAGGAGAGAATTTTGTTTCTCGAGTGGATGAATACGATTTTTTCATGAACATTTAATGACGACTTTTCATGATTCGTTAGTAGGATTTAATTTTTACACGAATTATGTTAATTTGTTTTGAACAATCATTACTTTTCCACAGTATTGATGTTACTACGATTACTTCTATATTTCTGTTTTTCATCATACACTTTCTAGAGGTATTGCTATTATGTGCTGAATAAACGCATTTTAGATATATTAGGAGTCGTATTGGATGAATCAATTGCAGACCTGCAAACGAATCCCACACAATGGACAAAACTTGAGGCATGCATTTATTGCTATCAATCGGTAGCAGAACATTTCAGTGCCGATGATTCGAAGCAATTATCAAAACTGATGGGTGTACTTGCCGAAATACCCTATGACAAGCTTAATGAAAAACTACTCGGCACTGCACTTGAAACCATAGGTTCATATTGTCAATGGTTTAGAATGAATCCTGACTACATACCCCCGGCCATAGATTTACTTGTACGCGGCCTGAATTCAACAATGTCCGCGCAAGCAACGCTCGGCTTAAAAGAACTCTGCAAGGATTGCCAAATACAGCTGAAGCCGTATGCTGTGCCGCTATTGAACGCGTGCCAGGCATCCCTAACGTCGGGGCAAATGCAAAATCAAGAATGTGTACGTTTAATGTATAGCGTTGGTAAATTAATGAGTCTACTGCCGCCGGCAAACATTCCCAGCTACTTTGATACTATTGTGAGCCCATGTTTTGAGGAACTGCAAACAATATGCCAGAGTAACGCTGTAAGGATATTGAATGCTTTTCCATTTAATTTTACGTTGAAATCGACACATGAGAGATGTGTGTTGTTTTCGTGCTTTCTCTTTTATCATGCAATTATATATTTATAAATTTTTGCTTTGGTTTGTAGCCTGCACAATTTTCTAATCGTGGTGCCAGTGGTCTGCTGCCGATACACCGCACAATATATCGCTTACATATGATATCGACACTTTTCTCTTCACTCAATACTGATCTCGAGGATGATGATAATGTAATCGATGATATGGAGAACGTGCAACCGGTGCTTATTGTTATGCAAAAAACGATGCCAATATTTCGTCAAATAGCTGAGAAATGGATTGACGAATTGGATGTACTGGAGGTGAGTGAGTTAAAACAATGACTGAGTCATTATGTGCGGTTAAAAGAGTTTACTACAAAAGACATATTTTCTTAAGAAAGTATACTTAATTTCGTTTCGTTTCGTTTCGTTTCAGGTCGCGTGCCAAGCTCTTAAGCATGCAATAGTCAATTTAGGATTAAGTTTTAAACCAATGTTACAGGACTTGTGCTATTTTGTTGTGTCAATATCACGAACAAGATGCTGTGCACCCACATTAGAAATCTCGAAAACTGTAAGTTTCAAAGTAAAAACAACCAAACATCAAATCATTGGCAATGAATTTGTATAATTTGCTAATGCTAATGCAAATTCACAATTTTAATGCTAATGAAATGAAACTGAAACCGACATCAATATTCAAAGTTTTCAATGCTAATGAAACTGAATGAGCATTAGTAATAGAATTAACAAATTCTAATACAACTTATGACAATTGAGTGATAATACTGAAATAAGCCACAATTATGCCCTACACTGAATCTAACCTCATTTTCATCCTGATTTCAGGCTATCATTATATTCTACAAAGACGAGTCTTGCAAGCCATTAATGCAGCAGTTGCTGGTGGAATTTGTTTTACACAGTTTCAAACTATTTGAGGTGAGTGGTGGCACTACCGCTTAACTTTAAATCAATCAAGTACTTAAAATTTGTATTTTCCCCAAGCAGTCGACACCAGAAATTCATTTTTCAAATATTGCTGACACTATTGAAGTATTTTATACTTGTCTCATGCAAATCATTATGAAAATTCCACAAGCCCTGGATGACAAAGCGATTGCATACGATAAATTAATATTTTATGCATTGAAAGCGATGACATTACCCGAGACTGGTCCCATACGTACCAGCTTACAATTTCTATCACATTTCATTATGCAATCGCGCAATTATCCCGGCATGACCCATGCGGTACAAAATTCGGGTGAGGAAATTCTACGCACTGCTATTCTGTGTGTTGGCTGCATTACACCCAGGCAGCAAACTGATAAATTTGCCGATGTCATTATGGCAATCAATAAGAAATATCCTGCGGAATTAGTTGCATGGTTAAAAACAGTGATGATGGTGCCAAATTTCCCGACGCCCCTGCTGAACGATGAGGAAAAGTCTAAATTCATAGCACAAATTATAAGGTGAGTGGAACATGAATATGCAGTGCAAAACGCAAAAGAAATATTTACTATGCATGTTATTTGTAAATCTACTCTATTTTTCGCACACAGAGAAAAGGTAAACAAACGTATGCTACAAAATCATCTCAGTGATTTTGCCATAAAAGCGCGTGGACTCAGCGAGAAATATCATTAGGTAAAGTGAAAAAGAAGATACGAGTACAGCTAATCCGGAAAGGTTTCCAATAAAACAAGATGGGCTACCATAAATATAAAGCTTATATAAGAAAGCTGGTCTTATGAATGAATTTAATGGAAGTACTTGCAAATTCGTTTGAGATAATTAATAAATCGTTGACAAACCTAATCCATGACATCATCGTTCTATTTTGTGGTGTAATGACATTGTAATTGAAAGAACGTTTCTTATAAGTTGCCTTCGAGGATTAGTATCGGCGACGGGTATAAGACATTTGAGCTATTTACCGGTTTTTTTTTTACTAGGACTCAAAAAAAATATTTTCCTTCCCTTCCCTAAAGTTAAAAAAAAAGAAGGAAACATCTAGGATATATATTCATAGTCTGTATTCTTTTGTTTTTATTTCGTTTCTTTTCATTTTTTCCATAGTTTAAATTAAGAATTATTATTTTTCTACTCCTCCCTTTTGTTCATGCACTTTTTGTGAAGAGAAGTTTGAGAAGCATTGTAAAATTCACCACTTTGCCAGCTTCGGACGTAGAACTTACGAATTCGTGACGATATTCGCAAACCAGAGAAAAATAAGTTATTTTCGTTTTCGTAGGCAATCATCAATGAAATTGAATTTGATTTCTTTATGTGCGAAATGCTTCCATTTCGATCGAATGTAAAATCGAAACCGTGTAAATTCCTACGTTGCATTAAAAATTCGAAGCGGAATTGAACGCCAGAACATGTCTATCTGTACGTTTTAGAATCTAATCGATGTTAAATTTAGTATTGCCTTGTTACAAAAATCAGTAGTCAGTGCAATCCGCTTTCCGAGTTAAGAATTGGTAAGTGTCACGGCGGATTCTGGCAGGGCGGTGAGTATTGACGCATAGTTATGCATCCTTTATGTTATATATATATAAAAGTTATATATAGTACGTATATAAATATATGTATAAGCATTATAACAGTGACAACAACAAACGCTAACTTATTTCATAATAATCTTCTTCTTTCTTCATGTTTTATTTGTAAGCAAAATTTTTGTACAATTAATTTTTAAAATGGAAATTAAAATAAAGTAGAAAAAAAAATATTTTAATAAAAAACGTACGGTGAGAAAGCAGCAGATATTTAATAGAGAGAAGATACTCGTACGCAGTTGATGTGATGCACAGGTCCAAATCCCGGTGGTGAAGGCAAAAGTAATCAAATGGTTTTTTAATTTCAATTGATTTATTATATATGGTAGCAACTTAGAACTAGGCTAAATAAAATAACGTTAAATAAAAAAAAAAAATAAAAAACTCGTCATATAATGAAATCTTTTTTGTTGCACACTAGAACTTAAATTTAGAAGCTTTAATATTTCATGAATGAAAAGGCAATTTAGTTTTCTTTTTATTGTTCAATAATAAAATTTAAAATTATCATAATTTTAGTTTAATATGTATTGTATGTATGTATGTATGTATGTAGTATTTAGTATGCAGTCGTATTTTGTAATTGAATGATCAAAGAATTTAATAGCAAATGTATTAGTTAATTTATAATATTTTAATAGTTCATACTTTCGTTTTTTGTTTTTTTTTTTTCATATTAACAACAGATTTAATTAATTTTTCAATGCAATGAATTTTGGTTCCACATATTTCTCCTATTCTCCCTCCTTCGTCCTTTTCGTCCTCTTCTTGAGTTTATCAGCAATTTTTTCCATTTTTGCTTTTTAGTACAAAGGGTTTGTTATATTTTTATTTTTATTTTATTTTGTGTTTTTTATATTTATATTTTTTATATTATATTTTAAACTTATTTTATTTTCTATTTTTGTTTTTTTTTTTGGGTTTTCTTTTTTGTTCTTGTATAAATACAAATAATTTATGATTTTATGATTTATGCATATGTATGTATGTATATAAATTAAACATAATTTAATTTCTTAAGTTTAATTTTAAAAAATAGTTATTTCACTGAAAGGAAAAGAAAAAAAGAAATAGAATAGCATTTGAAAATGTTGTTCAATATTTATTTGGAGTAAGTTTTCATACATATTTCTAGAGTTCATATAAAATAATTGCCACTAGAATAATGATTTTAAGTATATACTAATGGCATATAGACATGGATATTGCAAACCTAGGGACCCTTAACGATGTCCACTTCAGTGATGGCCAATTTATCAAGCCGCTTTTCAGCAATAATTGTTAGTAGTTTCAACTTTTATTGATTGTTTATTCGTTTCTCGGTCTGGTCGTCTGAAACCAAAAAATAACGCGTTGTTTCTAAACCACTTCCAGGTCCGGTCCTATCGTAGAGGTTCTTAAAACAGACATAAAAAATATGGTTTTGAGAAATCTACAGTTTAACGTTTTTTAACTTGGTTATCATTGATCAGATCTGGCGTCTTCCAACTTACGACGTCTTGGCCGAATTCATATAAATCCCTACTAAATTAGAAATCAATTTCTTGAAATGCTCTCACAGGTGGGTGGCCCGTTAGTTTAGAGATTTTATCGCACGAGATTTTGTTACTGAAAATATAGTTAACCACTTTCATTAAATCTATGCAAGATACTACATTTTTGACACTCTGCAAAAAACAAATAGGAGAATATCCTGTGACTTCCCTAGAATGTCTATAGGATTTGGTGGACGCAGGCTTTGCAATATGATATGTAAATAAACCGCTCATATTAAATGGAGTCAGTGTATTTAACTTAAGTAGGTAGAACGATTACTTTAAAATAATTATAATAAAAGAAGAGAACGTAACACCTTTTTTCGACTTTTTCCCTCTTTTTCTCTAACCCCTTACTTGCTGTCACCCCTTCTTCTTTTCCTAGGCCTTAAGTACAATGGGCTAGATAGCCGGAGTGCTTGAGGAACTCTCCTGCAGTTGTAGGTCAGGTTCTCGGCCTTCTTCACATCCATCCATCCATCCATAATACTTAAGGAGTAAAACTGTGACATGTACTATAATTAATGCCACTAAACTCATATCAATTTCAACAGAAAAAATTAAATTTATCAAAACTTAAATGGCCAAAAATCAATTTTATCAATCTCAAATTTGATGAAAAAAAACTTAAATTTGCTATGTTTTATAGTAGAATAATAGATAAAAAAATATTTTTCACTTTACCTTTCTGGAAAAAAATGTATAGCACGCCAAAGTACAGGGTGTTTTTTGTTTAGAAGTGTGGTTTTCAAGAAGAAATAAACGCATATAATTTGATGTTATGGCCAAGAATTTATCTTTATTATAAAGATAATGATTTGCCATTATGTTTTAAAAACGATTTCGGGCAAGTGCCGCCTCGGCTGGTTCGAATAAATTCCAGCCGAGAGGCCCAATTTTCGACCACTTTTTGCAGCAATTGGGGCCGGGCCGTATGCCAGTAATAACGCGCCGAATATTCTCTTCCAAGGCGTCAGTCGGCTCGGGCTTGTCTGCGTAGACAAGCGACTTCACATAACCCCACAAAATATAGTCAAGCGGTGTTAAATCGCACGATCTTGGAGGCCACGCTACAGGCCCACGACGCGAGATAATGCGCTCACGCTCACCAAAAGTTTCCTTCAATCAATTGATTGTTTCGTTGGCTGTATGGCATGTAGCGCCGTCTTGTTGCAACCAAAGGTCGTCCACATCAACATTCTCCATTTCAGGCATGAAAAAGTCATTATTCATGGCTCTATAGCGTTCCCCATTGACTGTAACATTATGACCGGCTTCATCTTTGAAGAAGTATGGACCAATGATTCCCTCTGCCCATAGATCACACCAAACAGTGACTTTTTGAGGATGTAACGGCGTCTCAACGGTGGTCGCTGTGGTGTAATGGTAGTGCGTTGGACTGCTCTCGGCACAGGCAAAATCAAAAAAAGTAGAACAAATTATTTTTCTACACGGCACCACCTCTTGGCAGGCAATGGCAAACCTACAAGAGTAAAAATTGCTATGAAAAGCTTTTCACTTCGCCGTTCGGATTCGGCATTAAACTGTAGGTCCCTTCCATTCATGTACAAATATAACACGCACGACATGAGTGGATGCGAAGAGCTCGGCCTAGGCCCTCCATGGGTTGTTGTGCAATTAAAAGTAAAGTAAAACGGCGTCTCAACAATGGCTTGTGAATTATGATCACTCAATATGCGACAATTTTGCTTATTAACGTACCCATTCAACCAAAAGTGAGCTTCATCGCTGAACAAAATGTTCTTGTGAAAGTCTCGCGAACCGAATCATTATTTTGGTAATAAATTTGCACGATTTGCAAACGTTGTTCAGGAGTAAGTCTATTCATTATGAAATTGCAAACCAAACTGAGCATAAATCAAGTAACAGCTGTCAAAAAGACCAACTCCAAAAAAAGTATTGCCAGATTGAAAACCACATTTCTAAAAAAAACACTTACTAAAAACACACAAGTAAAATATAATTACGTGCTGTTTGGAGAAGTGCATACTTAAAAACTAATATTTTCTTCTCAAATTTAAAAAAAAAAACACAAATAATTATGTAAGGATTTGTAATATTTTTGTTTGTTGATTTTTATGGGAATTTTGGAAACCCGAAATGTTTTTGAATACATGCACGTGAAAATAGAAATTTCGACTTTATGGAATGTATTATATTACTTATATTATATTTAAATATTATTACAATTCGCTTTATTTTTTAAAGATTATAAAATCCCAAAGCTGGAATATTAGATTTCGAATACATGTTTATATCTTTAAATATATAGGGTGGACCATGGAATCTGATTTTCTTTTAAATAAGAAACGAATAATTTTTATTCAATGTGTTTTCTATTATTCGAAAGTACAATCGTCCCGGTTAATTGTGTTAGATTACTTCATTCGAATGACTTCATCGGCTGGCCTTCCAGTATCCCATACTATTAACCCAATTTTTCAGTACATTTTGCGACTGTACGAAACTATACTTGACCGATGACTGCACCAATTTCCTTAATGTCCTCACTCGTTGCTGGATAGTTAACGGCTCCCCACAAATAATAGTGCAACGGAGTCAAATCGCAACTGCGTGGTGGCCAATGTACATCATCAAAACGGTTAATAACGCGATTTTCAAAGTTCGCATATTGGAACCAAATGTTGTCTAAGTCCATATACTCTAAAATTGGCCACAAATAATCAGTTATCATTGTGCGGTAGTGCATACCATTCACTGAAACGCATCTTCCTTCCTTTGAGCAACAGCTGCCATTTTTTCGGTTGTGTTCAGTTTAGAAATACGAGAACGTATCGTTTTATCCAATAAAGATCCAATTTGACGCATACGTTTCACAAATTGATCAACAAATTGCGTGCAAGGCGCTTGTTTTCTACTGAAAACACTTTCGGTAGAAGATCTACCATTTTGCAAGTAAATTTTTAGTATTTCCCAATGTTGTTCAAGCGTATATCGTCGACCCATTTCGTTTACCGAAAATACAAAACTAATTTTCAGTCATAAAAACTAATGACATTAGAGTTGCCACACGCAAAATAACCAGTATTTAAAAATCGAAATTTTAGATGGACCACCCTATATGTATATCTTTTTTCTTTTCTTGTATTTTTTACTTGCTTTTTGTGCTATCCCCGTTATTAATAAGTGTGACAATTTTTCATGTTTTTGTTGTTGCATCAGAATGCCCTACTTTAAACGGGGGAAAGTCGTTATGTCCACTTGCCATAAGTCGCAAATTGCTTTATATTGTTAATAAAAAGCTTTAGCAATGCTTTTACCAGCACAACCGGCTTACCAGATAACGAATAGAACTTTTACCATTTACCACGCTATTATTCACATTCGTTATTATAACAGTTATATAACGAGTTCGTAGTTCATAAGTTTAGTAGTTTATAAATTGAAAATCGGAATCTAATTTTAGGTTGCCGCATTAAAAACGGGGCCTTATTGCATATTCTCCCGTTCGGATTCGGCATAAAACTGTAGGTCCCTTCCATTCATGTACAAATATAACACGCAGAACATGAGTGGATGCGAAAAGCTTGGCCTTTGGCGCTACATGCGAGAATGCATAGTCGACACTGATAAACTGAAGTTCATTGTGGTAAAGGCATAACACTTGCCACAATGGCTGCCTATCTCTTTATCGGTGTCCTGTGTGATCACGTTCACTCTCTCATTCTCCCTCCTTCTTCCTCTCACCTATCAATCGTCCTTCCATTCAACACAATGCTCTGCATTCATAGGGGTATACCCTGTGTGTTGAATGTATCAATAAAAAAAAAAAAAAAAAATCGTTCGAATGCATAAATGGAATTCCGAATTCGCAACTGTAACGACGGATTCACGCCAACATACGCAGCAAAGCAGCAAAGGAGGAAAATATTTAATCAAAGTGATTAAAATTCCGTTTAAAATATTATAACAGCTAAAGCTTCTTGGATGTTTTTATTGGATCATATAAAAAGTATCCGCGGTGTTTTTGGTGTTGGTACCCACAAATCTGGCAACACTAGTCCGATTATGTCAAACGATTACATGTTTTAAAGGTGGCATTTCAAGCTACATTTTGTGTAATTCGTCGCTAGTGTAATAAGTAACATTGATTTGAAAATTAAATTAAATATCAGAAGATATACGCTACTTAGCTGGCGCTACAACCGTTGATCGGTCTTGGCCGATCTTTCTTGAAGAAATACGCTATGTGATGCTTTATTACTACAGAAAAGAAAAGATAAAACTGCTGGAAAACCCATGCCGACCAATTTGTGCGGTTACGTTGAGGATGCTGTGAGTGAACGCTGGACCCAAGAGCGGTTGCTCGATTCCGTTCAGGAAATTTCGATATCAAAGATACACTGAAAGTCACTGAAAAGCCGGAGAAATTCTGCAATTGGTAGAGCAAGATCGACACGCAAGTTGTCAGGAGATAGCGGAGGCACTAAACACCAACCACATGACAGATACTTTTTATATCGCCCAATATTTCTCCTTGAAATTCAAGTTCTCTTTCGAACCTGCACAACACAATACATGTTTGTAAATATTAGAAAAATTATGCTTGGAACATTGATAAGGGGTGTAATGGAATTTTTCCTAAGGGGTTAAAAGAAATCTAATTATATTTTCAGACGATCAAGATCATGCTAAGTACAAATGATTTATGCATAGTTTTTTGTTTTTAGCTTAAGCAAGTGTATTTTATACAAACGAAAATACCAAAAAGTTTTTAACTCATGCAAAACTGTTAAAAACAACTAAAAAATAATAATAAATAGTAAAAGCAAAGCTCTTGCAATAAACAGGTATAAAAAAATCATTAAACACTAGGGAGTTTGTCTTTTACTTATTTATTTATTATATTCAATTTAATTTCATGTTTTACTTTTACATATTTTTTTAATGTACTTATGTATTTATTGGTGTACAAAATATTTCCGTTTCTATTTGGAATAAATATTATGTAAAATTAACGACGATCACTTTCGGTATTTCAAATCAAATCCAATGTTCGCCTACTTTGCATGTAAAGTTAGCGACCAGTGACGCGCTAGTTTCATTTGAAATCGTTTGAAATATAAAAAATGGGCGTTTCTTTTTCGTCGTTCCGTTTGTAGCGCAAGGAACGTGTGGGAAGAATTAAATTTGTATTTAATTTCGATCCATACCGTTGCCATACGTTCTTCGAAATTTCTTCGTTTTTAATAAGTTTTCAGAGTACAACAACAACATATCAATTTTCAAAATTTAAATTTTATTGAATAAATTTGTGTAGCATATAGTAATGTTTTCTGTGTATTCTTTAATATTTTTATAATAATTAAATCTTAGTAATTTTTGTTTTCCATTTTAGTCAATTTTCTTTTGCTTAGGAATACAACAAATTTTGCTGATTTGTTAAGAACAAAACAGAATTTTCAATACAATTTTGATGACAAGTTAAATATATAATAAAAAAAAAACCAAATGTAGACATAATAACTAATAATATATTATTATATTTTTTAAAGTGTAACTTTAAAAGAAAAGTTTACAATACAAAATAGTTATACCAAAAATAAAATCTATAATAATAATGCATTTAAAAGAAGGGAAAAACGTACAAAAAAAAAAAAAACAAACTGGTAGATATAAATGAGAATTATGTAAATTGTATTTAAAGTTCTCAAAATTTCAAAAGGAAATTGTTTTTAATTACAAAAAAAAAAAATAAAAAAAATAAGTTTGCCTGTAAATTGTAGCAAAGCAAGTACAATCATTTTAGGTATGTACTTTTAAATTATAATATTATTATTTAATATACATTTTACTTGCAGCAATTAATCAGAAATACAAATAAAAAAAAAAAAAAAAAAATTTAATAAGAAGAAAGTAACAAAAAAGAAAATAAAACTTGAATGCAAAAACAAAAGTCTCTATAATTAGGCACTGAAGCTCTCGCAATGTATTTTAGTTGTTTCTGTTGTTATTGTTATCGATTAATATAATAGAATTTATACTTTTTTTTTTGTTGTGGTGTGTTATGCTATTTCTTTATATTTAATTTAATAATGATAATTTTATATTTCTTTTATTGTTTTCATTTAATGCTGCATGCATGCATACTACAAAACTAACTTATTTGTGTTTTTACTTCATCTTCATATCATCTTCCTGCTCATCCTCTACCTTCCCATCCTGCCTCTTCGTTCTTCATCCGCTTCTTATATTTCTAGTATTTTATTTAATATTTTCATGTTTTACTTTGTGTTTTTGTTTTGTTTTCAGAGTTTTATTTTATTTTCATAACGCCAGCGTTTGCTTTCGTATCCTCTATCTCCGTTTCCAGTTACCCGTCTCCCTCCCTTCTCCTTTCCGCTCCGCTCTTAACACCTAGAACTTGTTTACATCTGGCGGCGTCTTCAAGTATTCATCGGTTCGCTTGTGTTCGATGAGTGCACGAACTGTTCCACCGTCACTGGGTAAATCGGATTTTCGCCGGAGCAATGGTTTCTCCTTATTGCGTTCACCGCGTATCTATTGAGTGGGAGAGTGTGAGTGTGAGTGAGAGCAAGCAAGCGTTTTTCAAGGAGAGTATAGTTGTTGGTTGGTTGGTTGGTTGGTTTTAGTGTGAAGCAATATTGTTTAAAATGATATGTAGTTAATGTGTAATTTAGTAGCATACAAAAACAAATATACAATATATAAAAAAAAAAAAAAATTATAAAAATTTAGAACAAATAAATGCAAGTGAATGTTTAGAAATTTACAAATGTGTATTAATTAGCGTGGTTTTCTCTTTAGGTGCTTCTGTGAGTCTTATTAGTTTTACATTAATCTGCAACTTTACAATCACATACAAATAAACCTGAAGCTCAATAAACGTAAAAGCGATGCACAACGCTTTGTGTTTATGATTTCATACGCTAAAACTAAGCGATTGATTAAGCGAGCTATATGATTTATCAGAAACTCAAGCATTTTTGTATAGTCAAAAGTTCTAAATGTAAAGTTTTCTTTTGAGAAACTTATACTCGTTTAATCAAAAATAATTATATTTTTGATTGAATGAATAAATATTTTAATAAATAAATAAATAATAATAAATAAATATAAATAAATAAATAATTTGTCAGCAGTATGGAACGGATCGAAATAAACTAGAGCCCCCAAACAATATTTACTTTGAAGAAAAAAAAAATGTGCATTACCTACGTAAAAGTTCTAAATGTAAAGTTTTCTCTTGAGAAACTTATACTCGTTTCCAATATTATCAAAAAAGATAACGCTTCCGTTCCTTTGGGAGCAGTATGAAGCTGAAATCGTATAATTAATTCTTGAAAAAAAAAAAAATAATTATTTAATACAAATGCATTATCTTCCACAAGGGAAGAAATAACTTTGTATTTGTTCCATTCCAGAAAATATTCTAACAAAAATTGTAAATTGAAATGAAATGATCTAAACACAATATGTATCAACCTGATTAGACCCAGGTGCAGGCCATTAAGGTGGCTCCACGAAAATGAGAATATAAACTACACTTGAAAGTTCTAATTTGTATATACATATAAAGGGTGTTTGCTACTTGGTTTTTGACGTTTACATTTCTGACAGTTCACGCGTGAAGAAATGCTCAGTTTGGTTTGCCATTTCATCATGAATAGACTTACGCCAGAACAACGTTTGCAAATTAAGTATTGTAATTTATTAATAATTTTTATCGTAAAATTGTCTTCAGCGACCACGCTCATTTTTGGCTCAATGGATACGTGAATAAGCAGAATTGTTGTATTTGGAGTGAAGACCAGCAACAGGAAATTTAGTAGCTACCATTGCATCCCAAAAAATGCACTGTTTGGTGCGGTTTATGGGCAGGCGGCATCATTGGGCCGTCGTTCTTCAAAGACAATGAAGGCCGCAACGTTACGGTCAATGAAGAAAGGTACCGGTACCGTTCGATGATAACAGATTTTTTTTTTTTTGCCGAAAATCCAAGAATAGGACTCGGCCGACATGTGGTTCCAACAGGACGGTGCCACATGCCACACTGCATGCGAAACCATGCATCAATTGAGAGGCAAATTTAGTGAGCAGTTAATCTCACGTTTTGGTGCAGTCAATTGGCCACCAAGAACGTGTGATTTGACCCCGTTAGACTATTTTTTGTGGGGCTACGTTACGTCTTTTGTCTATAGGGACAAGCTAAACACGATTGCTGCTTTGCAAGTCAACATTAAACGCGTCATTGGTGAGATTCCGGCCGAAATGTATGATGTGAAATGTCAAAATTGGACCTTCAGAATGGTCCACTTGAAGCTTAGCCGCGGGCAACATTTAGATGAAATTATCTTTAGAAAGTAAATGGCAGGAATAGATTTATCGATCGAAATAAAAATTTCATTCACTTTTGTAAAATGTATGTATTTTTTTGAATTTTCAAGAACCAAGCTCTTAAAAAATCAAACTTTATTTATTTGGCACTGCCTGCAAATTCATTTTATCTTCCTCAAGCTCTTGCATAAAAATAAGACTTGGCATTTTTAAGGTAACTCTCTTTCAACAATCCAACATATGTACCTTGGGTCTGCTAATACATATCTGACGTTTAGTGTGTTAATTGATTAACCAAGAAACTTGCTGTTAGGCAATAAAATGATGCTCTTGATATTGAAGGTTTGGGATGCAATAGCAAGCATCCGTCAGAAAATTGTTTAAAACTATCACTCGGGTAAACTGAATTGACTTGAAGAGATCGGCCTAGTCCCATCATGGAATATTGTTCCATTAAAGAAGCCAGTAAACTAGACAGTCACCATAGAAATTTGACCAGGATATATGTATGTATGTATACCGCGAAGAGTTTTCAGAGGGTGAAACTTTCGAATGAAAAAATATTTGGAGAATAAAACCCCTAAATTTTAAAGTGAATGTTTTGAGGAATACATAATTGTTGTGGGAATGACGTTGAATCCTCTTTCGTATGCGAACAACTCGTCATGGACTATCCGACACATGGTTTTTACGATTTCCTTCTTTTCAGCTTTAACAATACCAGAAAATCATAGGGAAAAGCTCAAATTTAAAACCAGTAAGTCCGATATTGAGACCATTTCCGCGTAAAAGCAACTTTTATTCATAATACCTTTTTTTTTTTGTAATTATGTATGTAAATAGAAACTAAAACCACATTCAGAACGTTTTTAATACCAGATTTTCTCCGGTAGGGTATTATTTTCTGATCAGTTTGACTGGTCCATGATTACCTTGTTTATTATCACACTTTAGACTAGTGCAACAAGAATGTGACTACAATCAAATTTTTAAACAACCTTAACTAAGCAAATGCTTGCTGTGATCTTCTCAAATGGAAGAAGTTTTACAACAATAATAATATAATATTTATTTATGCAAATACAATAATTTTAATATTTACAACCGATGACGAACTTTTAGCCACATTGGGATAGAAAATTTAAAAATGATTGTTGTTATTTGTGTATGTGTGTGTGTGGGTAAATGTGCTTTTCCATGGCATTAAGATTTGATGACGAGTTTTTTTCTGTATAAACATTATTTCTGTAGTATTTTTTGTGCATATGGAAATACGTGTACATGAATGTGCGAGTATGAATCAAAACATTGTACATCTGTTTGTTATATAATTGTTTGTATGTTTGTTTTAAATTGCAATGGGTTTTAAAATACAGAAACTTACTCATTATTATGTAATTCATTGATTTTAATATTATTGGGTATTACAGTCTGTTACAGTATGTTAATAAAATTTCAGAGCCCTTCAGCAAAAATGTTAATTAATTGTGATTTTCTTTTAATTTGTTTTACATTGAAGTGATTAACATTATAATATTATAATTAATTATGGCTTAGTATAATGTAATAAAAAACTTAAAATATATACATATGTACATTTCGAATATTTATACTATTTATTTTTTCTAAATTTTATTCTTTGATTTACATGAAATACCAAATATATGAAATAAAAAAATTAAATAAATAAAGTAAAAAACAAAGTAGATGAATAAACACACAACACCTTCAAAAATGTAAATTTACAAAAGAGATACCATCTTCAATATCATGAAAATAAATTTTGTATATGTTCGAAAAAATATGCACTCAACAAATTATTAAGAAAAAAGAGAAAATCACGAAAAATATATCTACACAATCACCAAAGGAAGACGGGAAACAATCCGAACAAGTTAACAACCTTATTTCAGTTGGAGGAAAATCAACATACAGACACACACACACACACACACACACACACATGAACTACACAAGGAAAGTTGCGGAACGGTAGTGGGGTGTGGGTGACAAATATGTGAAATGATCGAAATAGTAAAATACATACAAAGAATAATGAAATAGGCAAATCACCAAGAAAAAAAATCAAAAGAGTCCACACATAATAAGTTTGTTATATAATAATTAGCGATATAATGTATTAAAAATGGAATAAATTACAAATTTATGTAGTAGTTGAGAAAAAATCGATTTGATTTCTTTCTTTCTTAAAAAATCCGTTTGTTTACAAAAATGCCACCAAATATTTAGGAGAGAAATCATCAACTCACCTCTCTAGTTTCCTGTGGTGCCTGTTGCTGCAGCTGTTGTGGTGTCTGCTGCTGCCAAGAGGTGGTGCCATGTTCCAATTTATCGTAGGTTAAATCACAATTTTCATTATTATATTGATCGAATTCAATTTGACTACTTGAAATACTTAGACAATCCATTTGTCCAACCAATTTCGGCCATTCTGGATTAGTTTTGGCCAAACTTTCAACTTGTTGCCAAAGTTCTTCGCGTTGTGACATTTTTTCACGTTCCCTGAAAAGAGTGTAGATGAAAAGATTTTACTTTCAGTTTACGCAATCCAGAGAAAGAAGTGTGCTACAACCAATCTAGCTATAGGACCATGATAAATCGTTAGTCTGAAATTTTAGAATTATTAATTCTATTGGTTGATCAGATCATTTGAAAATGCGATTTTAAAAGATCCTGAAATATGGCGAACCGATTAATGAAAAACCAAACAACAAATCATTATCAATCATTTCTTCCCCTCTATACACAATTTCTTCAACCAGCTTAGCCAACCCTTTCTATGGATAATTTTTTAGTATTGCTTTTTTACGAATTATTATTTATCAACGATCTTTGAAGAGAAATTAATCTTCCTTTGTGTTTTTCAGCTTCTCAGATTTCTTTATTTTTTGACCGCTTTAGTTTTTCCTTACTTGATTTTTTTTTTTTTTGGATTTTTTGTTTTTGTAGTATTTAGTATACTTTGTCTATAACTTCCTTAGAGCTCTTCTAAACACGATTTCCTTAGTTCGCTTCATCTAAAAATGCTTCAATTCAAGGTTAGATAATCTAATGGATTCATTTATAGTAGGATCCATTAGACTTCAGTTCCCTTCATGATTTCTTAAGTGCTTTTATAGGTATTTCAATATCTATATCTCTGCAGACTTCAGAATTTCTTTACTTATGACTTTTTAGTTCTCATGCCTACATTTTCAACCAGTCATAATTTTTTAATATTTCTTTATAACCCTCCAACAGTGATTTCTTCACCTTTATGTATCTTCAATTTCCTTTTTGGTTTCCTATATTCCTATATTTCCTAATTTCTTCAATGGAAGAAAGAAAAGTCTAGTTAATGAATCGTAGGGAAAAGAAATAAAATGTTGTAGGCAAGGAAATAAATATAATAATAACATTTATGGACTTTGATTCCTTACACACAATCCTTATTAATTTTCAGTTGCGTATAGCAATGAATTTAATACTTAGTTCCTTTAATCTTTGTTTTCTTAGCTTCCTTTATGTATTCTTCAATTATTTCCTTGCCTACAACATTTTAGTTCTTTTCCCTACGATTCATTAATCAGTTTCTTAGTTTATTCTAAATATGTGTGATCCCTTTAGTTTACTGTTTTTATGATCTTCAGTATTTTCTTAAGTTTTTAGTTTCCTATGTGTATGGTTTCTTTCTTCTTTTAGTGGTACAACAGCTTATGAAGTGCCTAGGCCAAGCTTTTCACTTTTCGTTTACGCCAATTATATTTTGTTTTATTAACTAATTTTTCCAATCCTCTTCATCATTAACTTTTCAAGAAGTAAAATCACATACATTCTCAATTTCTAATTAATAGATTATATAACTCGATTATAATCAGAATTCTAATTATGAAAATTCGGCCAAAATTAATCAATTCAATTAAATTTTCCACTACTTCAAACTTACTGCTGTTTCTCCTGTCTATAATTTTTACTACATTCATCGAATAAACGTTGATTCATTTCCATAAACAATTTTAATGCATTGTAAATCAGTCCATGTATTGTTTTATTCCAATGTGTTTTTGAATTACGATTTAACGCTGGAAACATTATAGGCAGAATCACTTGTGAATTATCCGCAATCAATGACATAATATATTCATTATTCCAATAGTATAATGCACGTTCGGCCACTTGAAAATGTGGCGACGACACACATTTGGCAATTTGTCGAAACAGAGGATCCATGACTTTTTGAAATTCAGCCGGTTCGATAACATCGAGTAACTCTTCAAGTTCATTTAAAAACATCACCTCTTTGGGACTATGAGTTTTAGGCCAGAATTTCAAGAGGCTCCTGGTGCAAAAAACAAAACAAGAAATTAATATAATTATTATTATTCATATTGTATTAGGGAAATCGTAAGAAAAACTCACTTGATTACTGGCTCTGATAAACTGGGATCCTTTTCCAAAAATTGCACCACACAATATGTTAATTGCGGATGATAGACAGATAAACTTTTCGCTTTGTGCAATGGTAACAGTACCTTGAGTAGAAATTGTTTGTGCTCCTCTTTGAGCGGCAAAGCAAAACCATTAATAATACTACCCAAAATCTCTAAAAGTTCAGCAATGCCATTATGATGCTCAGTTTCATAGATGAATCTAACAAACAAAAAAGGGAAATGTAGAATAATTAAATTGATTGATTGATTAATTGATATTATTTTTTATATGTGGTTAATAAAAAAAATATTCAATTCGGCAATTAATCAGGCTCTTATTCATAGCCTGCGAGTCCTACAAAACTTACCTATAAAACACATTATTTATTTGCTTTCTAATAAATGCTCTCAAACCCAAAAATTTTCCATAGATCCGATGCAAGACAGTCTTTAGAAAATCACGTTCACGTGGATCCTCCGAATCGAATAGATCCAATAGTTGCAGCACAAATTGTTGATCAATATACCGTTTGGCAATATTCGGTTGAAAATCTGGTGATTCCAGAAAACGTAAAAATAGCTCATATACAAATTGTAAGTGTGGCCATGATGATTCCAGTGTGGGCTCATCTTCTTCTGGATCAAATTCAGCACCATTTGGATTGGATGATGGTGGCAGAGTGCGAAACAGATTAACTGCAAACTGTAATGGCAAAAGAAAAGAAATTGAATCGAATAGATCGAAACCAAAAATTAATTTTAAAATCCAATCAGAATTTCACCCACCATATTTATTGCCTCCGAATAGATTGTTTCAGTTATGACGCCATTTTGATTTGATAAATATTCGACCATTTCGTGCAGTGCCGCACGTTTTACTTCCTTCCATTTTAGGTCGCTTAATGGTTCCGAAAAATCGAATAGTGTACAGCATTGTCTTAGTTTTTGTATGAAAAGCTCTTCGCGTTCATTAGCAGGAGTTTCTTTATCGTGGGAGGAAAAACAAACCAAACAAATCGAATAATTAATTTACAAATGTATATAAATAACTTTTGAGCTATTGCATACTTATATAGAATAGAATATAGAAATAAATATGTACATAGGTACGTGAATAAGGCATAACACAAACAATGTTACAAATAAAATAAATATTTGTATTTTGTAATCAATAAAAAGAATTTTTACCATTTTCCTTACTTTTAGAAGAGTATATTTTTTGAGGTAAAAAAAAATAAATAAATTCATTAAAAAAAATCTTAGCAGTAAACAAATGTTATTGCTATGAAATTGTTTACAAATTAATTAATAATACGTTACCACAATTTATTCACATTTAAAGGAGCAACTGAGCAATAGATAAAAGTTATGGTAGATAGTGATTCAAGAAGTGGCTTAGATAAATTTTGGGTCGCTGATCAGGAAATAGCGCGGTTATAACAATTACGCTGTCCAAATTCAGGCGATACTTTGGCGAAATATTTTTAAGCGATTTTTTGGTATTTTCCCCACGTTTCGTTATTTAAGAACCGGCAAAAAAAAAAGGAGAATGAACAGAACACTAAGCGAGCAGCATTAGCATCGTGACTGCCTACTTCAGGGCTGCCAAATAGATAGTCCCCCATCGACCCTCCTTCCGTATTAATTGGCAATAATTTAGAGCAAAATTTAATTTTTATTATTGTTTCGATATCACAAAGAAAAAACAAACCAAAAAGTGAAGTGAATTGAATAATAAAATAATCAATAACATATTTTCTTATAAACATTTCATGTTCGCATAGACGAAATTAATAACAAACAAACACACCACACACACACACACACACACACACACACACTGAGGGCATAAAAATAATAACGAAGAAAAAGTACAAACAAAATACTAAAATGTGTTGTTGTTCGCTGCATTGCATTTTTGTTATTTATTCCTTTAATAAATTATTAACTGAATGCCATAGAATATAATTGGTAGAGAGGAAGAAAGAGAGTGATTAGGGTGATGAGGGAGAGCAGCAAAACCAAACACACACATGCATATATTCGCCTTGCCGAAAACATATAGAATTTAAATCATTAATTGTTGGCAACGCGGTGATGGGGTGGCATTCTTTGATTATTGACAAACAATTTTTGTTTTGCGTGTGATATATACATAAGTGTACATACATACATACATACATATGTCTGTAAATAATTAGGGATGATGTATGTATTCATATTTACATAAATATATAAATTTATTTGCATGTATACAAAACACGAAAGCATATAGAAATAGAAATTCAATAGAAAAGAAAAGAAAATTAAAAATATGTCTGCAATACGTTGAATGAAATTGAAAATATTTTCATAGAGCATCACCATTACATCGATTTACTTGTAGATTATTGTACTCAAGGAGATTGGGGCAGGGAGAAAATCTCGAAAAATTGCATGGTATAAATTTTGTTAAATGTAATGCATTGAACGTTTTAATGCTAATCACCCACCAGTTCAATTTCATTATCATCAAATAGCAATATTCATTGGGTTAAACAACAAAGTGAAATTTTTCGTTCCCCCGACATTGTATTTGTGTTTGTTGATCTTAATTTTTATTGTTATTGTTATTGTTATTCTTTTCTTTTTTTTTTTTTTTTGCTCTGTGTGCGAAACACATTCTTGAGTCTACATAAAATTTATTTTTGGCAACTTACTTGTATCTCAATTTGTTGGCAGTTTGAAAATTTTTTTTAAATTAGCAAAGCTATAATAAAAACAAGATAAATAAAGTCATCGAAAAGCCGACCATAAAAAAAATAAATTTAGGCGCTAGTGAACTGAGTCTGCTGTTGATGATGATAGTGCCCCTCATCGATATGCCTAGTATCAGCGATGAGTGTCGCACAATACTCGAAAGAAAATCAAGAGGAGGAGGCGGGATATCTAATTGAAAAAAAAAATGTATATATTAAAAATTAAAAACACACGTAATTTAGCTAATAACAAAAATACACTCATCATCATGTAGGAAAAACTTAAGATTTGACAAAATATTTTGTTAGCTAAATACTTCATATTTAATGCTTGAGATGAGAGAATATGAGAATGTGTGCTTATTTTAATTTTTTTTTTTTTTTGAGTAAAACTATTAGCAAAGTGTGACGAAATATGAGATGTTAAAAATATGGCATCAAAAGCAAATGCTGCAAAAAATTGCAAATACAAAATTACATTCATTAATTCAGTCATTAAGTTAATTTTTTTTTAACCCTAGAAACGGTAAATATTGTTTGTAAGTATCTCTTTCTTTCACTCTCTCCATTCATATAAAATTAAGAAGAGAGGCAGGAGAGTTAAAATAGCTAAGTTCATGCGGAATTTGTATAACCTTGACATTAGTGAACATTTTATTGATAGTCTATTTTCATACCACATATATAATGTTTTGTTTTGTTGAATTGTTATACAGTTGTAAAATTTAGAAGGAGAAATGAAAGAATTTACATCAATTGAGAGGTTTACGGCACTGAATAAGACACCTTACCTTGTGAACACCCCAAATAAGCTATGTTTTTATGACTGTCAATAATTTACTGCTTTCCCTTTAGCCTCTCCACAAAAAAATACCATATTAATTAAGTTGATAGCAAACTGTACGAAGAAATACTTGATAGTTTAAAGATAAATGAAAAACTAATTGAGCAATGTCGTAAAAAGCTTTTTGTGGTTTTTTTTTTTGGTTTTTTAAGTTGGTCAGTATTGAACACTGAATTTTGTATAACACGCACAACTTGTTTGACATTATTTTTGGACTAACAAGTTGGCCTTGATTAAAGGGGAGAAGGAGCCAGGTCATTTGTGAAGTGTTTCAGCAGAACATTACGTTCTGAGTATAAAAATAAATTTGATAAAAAATAGGTTTTTACCTATAGAAGTACAAGCAAATCACGTATCAAGGGTTAACGAAAAGGAGAGAGCTGGATGTACTCGTTTCCATTGTTTATGAGTAAATTGAGAGAATAATATTTACAGCTTTATTGTGTTGAGATAGGCAAAGTGTATAATTATATGTGGCATGCTCAATAACAATTATGTATGCGAAAAAGAGGCTGCCCTGCAATGCTTTATTGTGAACAAATTGAATCGGTTGTCGAGATTGTCGAGGTAAACTCACACACTTTTCTCCCTTTCAGTCCGATAGAGCAGTCTAGTTTGTGCATGCTCAATGTAAACCGAAGTAGTAGTAGAATACTCTCTCTCTCTCTCTCTTTCTTTGTTTTCACATGTTTGTAAAAAGACGGACCCGAAGTCTTACCAACTTTTAAAGTGCTTACAAAAACATGCCGTTTGGCTTAATACTAAATTACGACTTACGTCGAAGTACAAACAAAAATAGAATAGGATACACAGGAAAAATGGATATCGAATCGTGGGGAGTTGAGAAGCATTACATTTACGAATGAGAAACTTTTTACCTTCCACAAAGTGATGAATAAATAATACCATCATGCTGATTGGTTGAATGGCTGCCCAGAGAACACGCTTGAAAAGGCATCCAAGCGCGAAGGCTAATTGAGAAATTTTTACCTTGACTGTCTAGAAATAAATACCACAACATCAGTTTAGGGCAGCTTATAATAATTTCGAAAGCCGTCTAAACAAAGTTATTTGACTAAAGGGTAAGGGTCGAAATTGATGTTGTGGCATTTACCTAGTCTTGCCATAAGTTTTGTTACAAGCTTTTCAAAGTAGTAGGCTTTGAAATTTTAAATTGTATGATCCGTTCGCATTTTTTGGTACAATTGCAAAACAAATTCAAATAAGTTTGGTTTCAAATTTTGCGTAATTAATATGGAGTGGGGCAATAACGAAAATCGCATCGCGGTGATTGCATTGCATAAATGCGGAAATAGCGCAAGTCAAATAATCACGTTGCTAAAAAAAACTCGAAATATCGAAAATGTTTGTTTATCGTACCATAGGATCGTTTCTTGGAATCGTCTCAAGTGGAAGACAGGCTGAGAAGTGGTCGACCTCGCGTTGTTCGTACGAGTGGAGCTATGAGAGCTGTTCGGGAGCGGATTCGCCGAAATCCCTTAAGAAAGCAAAAGATAATGGCTAGAGAAATGGATATGTCTTCCAGATCCATGTCACGACTAATCCGTGATGACATCCACATGAAGGACTTTCGCAGGTGCACAGGCCATCTTTTAATTCCACGGCTAAAACAAATACGATTGGAAAGATGTAAGAAGCTTTTGCAGTGGCACGCAAGAAACGGTCATGAAAATATCCTTTTTACGGATGAAAAAGTTTTAACGGTGGAGGAAGTTTTTAATAAGCAAAACGACAAAATCTATGCGAGAACATCTGAAGAAGCTAAATTTATTGTGCCAAGGGGTCAGAGAGGTCATCATCTAACATCCGTTATGGTCTGGTGGGAAGTATCCCATAAAGGCGTCAGTTCCTTGCATTTTTGCGAAAAGGGCGTTAAAACTGGAGCAAGAGTGTACCAATAAGATGTCTTGGAAGGCGTGGTGGTGAAAGACTTGACAATAACCCTCTTTAATGGAGAGTACTGGGTCTTTCAACAAGATTCTGCACCGGCACACAAAGCCAAAACAACTCAAGAGAGTGGCTACGTCAGAATATTCCAGCCTTTATTAATGCTGAAGATTGGCCCTCGGGAAGCCCAGATTTGAATTGACTTGACTACAAATTGTGGTCAGAGCTAGAGGATGTGACCTGCAAAGTTCGCCACCGAAATTTGGAGAGTCTTCAGAAAGCTCTTATTTCAGCAGCGTCATTAATACCCATCGAAACCATACGTGCCGCTATAGCCCAATGACCTGATCGTCTAAAGGCGTGCATTAAAGCGAGAGGCGACCATTTTGAATAACCTGTTGATTTTCAGAAACACTATAATTTAATAACAAAATACAAATTACAACACATTAAAAAAAATCGTTTCTTTAATTTTTACTTACTTTACTTACTTTTAATGGCACAACAGCCCTTGGAGGGCCTAGGCCGAACTTTTCGCATCCACTCATGTTGTGCGTGTTATATTTGTACATGAATGGAAGGGACCTACAGTTTAATGCCGAATCCGAACGGCGAAGTGAAATTGTAACAGAACTTATGGCAGGACTAGGTAGTTTTAATGAAATTTCATTGAGAATGAATAGAATAGAGGGAGTGCTGAAGACTGGAGTCGTTTCTCTAGCCTCAGATTCGATTTCCACACAGAGAATTGCAAAAGTAAATATTTTTGTAATAATCTCGCTAGCACATTTATGGTAGTGTGAATAGGTTGATCAGAACTTATAAGCACTTCATGGACGCCAACCACACTCGAAAAACATTTTAATTTATCCTAAAAATCTTCTTATATTCTTGAGTAATAAGTTTCAAATATAAGCTTATGAATAATGCATAAATGGAAAAGTTACTACTCGGTGTTTGTTGGTAAATTAAATTTGATATTCATAACAAAAATATTAAACACACATAGTCTTTATGTATAAATATAGTGCAGCAGAAGAAAATCTATAAAACTGAATCATTGTGGTGAAAATCAAATAAAAATATTTAAGTGGATTTTCCAAAAACATACATACAAATTTACTCGTTGGTATAATAACATACAAAAGAATATAATCGTCACAAAGAAAATGCCTGTTTAATAACCTTGGTATTGAAACGAAATATATGTGCATAATGATGTCTAGAAAAGCTAAAGAATATTCTTGTTATAGAGAAAAAACTGTAGCAAAACAGAAGAAGAACATCAACATCAAGAGTCAGAAAGTCACATGCCATATAATTTATTACCAAATAGTTCTTTTTTCACGCTAGAAAAAAGAAAATGATTCAAAGAAGCACATTGGATGGATGCAAAATACATACTACATACATATACTATACACCGAACAAACAATCAAACAAATAAATAAATAAATAAAGTATCCATTAAGAAAAAAAAGAAGAAAAATTAGGGGCGAAAATATAATTTTACAAATGGGTAATTGTGGTTATGCTAAAGTTTTGTTTTTCGAGAATTTAAGTGAAATTTACGAATTAAATTTCACTTTGATAACTCGCCCTTTTGATTTTCATGATTGATCTGTTGCAAAATATTAAGAAATGAGAAGCCTCCATCCAGCAAACAACAATCGAGAATAGTATATTTTGTGAATAACTTACAGCTAGAAGAGAGCTGTATTGAGCTGCCCAGGAGCCAACATTTCCTTACCATCTCCTCCCCAAAACCCATTACATAATTGGCTGCAGCACAACTAATCACATTTTAATCAGTAAACATTTATTTAAAGAATCACAAGCCCATGCCAATACGAAATATACCTGCCATGCACTATACACCATCCAACCATACACTATTTCTTCCCATTACCATACCATCTACCACAAATCAATAAAAACAAAAAACAAACATGTCAACAAAATGCATTCGGGCGTGAATTGTTAAATCGAACATCTGCTTAAAAGCACATTTTCATTCGACTATATTCCACATGTTTAACAAAAAAAACTTGTGTTTGCTAGTAACACAAAAAGAAAATTATAAATACAACACAAAGAACAGTGTGGTTGTTCAGGTCATGCACACACATAATAATACCCTACGATTTGAGTGCATCAAGAGCGAATGTTACATAAATAAAAAAACAAATATTATCAACTGTTTGATCTCAGCTTCCAATATTTTTGTAAAAAGTTACTACTCAGCTGTCAGGATTTAAGTTGTAAACTCAAAACTTTACCAAGAGACATGCGATTTAGATGAATAAGATTTTTATGTGAATTTTTGAACTATTGTTTCGATATGACGATAAAATCCGTGAGAGGATTGAACTGAATTGCTGAATGCATTCTTCGCCGGAATCATTAATTCCAGTGGGGGGACTCTTTAAATCTTTATTCCTCTATTCCTCTCTCTATTCCGGCTCGTTTAAGATTTTATAGCGGCAAGTGAAGTATAAAGAAAGAAATGAATTGATGTCAGTAGGGTATAAAAAAATACATAAATTTATGATTAAAATACAAGTGAATACAGAATACTATGAAAATGGTTTGGTAAAAAAAATAGGTGGCCGTTGGCTTGAGCTGATTCGGTGGGTGTTTAACGGTTTGTCATGACAGTCTCAAAATGTCGACATGTCTTTGGCATTAACATTTTTTTTCCATCGATAAATAACAATAAATAAGAAAGGATCTTTAATAAATTTTGCTGTAGCAATAAATGTTATTTAAAAGATTTATTTTTTATTAATTAAACTTTAGTGGACTTTGTTATACTTTGTTGTTGGTTGTGCTGTTATTGTTGTTGTTTTTTGTATGGCAATGCGCTAAATTTGAAATAGCTCAAAAATGCACAATTTCAAAAAATGAAGAAGAAAAATTCACATTTCAATTAAAAATAACAAATTGAGATGACTATGATCTGAATGGCGCAAGCAAAGGTTGAAAAGTATAAATAATTATGTATGCTTGTCAGTCTATCTGTCCGAGTTTATAAAGATGCACATATCAAGGGTGATTTTTTAAGAGCTTGATTTTTGAATTCAAAAAAACGCAGAAATTTTACAAAAGTTAATAAAATTTTTATTTAGATCGATAAATCAATTCCTGCCATTTACTTTTTAAAGATAATTTCATCTAAATGTTGCCCGCGGCTACGCTTCAAGTGGTCCATTCTGAAGGTCCAATTTTGACACACTTTTTCACACATTTCGGCTGGAATCTCACCAATGACGCGTTCAATGTTGACTTCCAAAGCAGCAATCGTGTTTGGATTGTCCCTATCGACAAGAGTCTTAACATAGCCCCACGAAAAATAGTCTAACGGGGTCAAATCACACGTTCTTGGTAGCCAATTGACTGCACCGAAACGTGAGATTAACTGCTCACCAAATTCGCCGCTCAATTGATGCATGATTTCGCGTGCACCGTCATGTCGGAACCACATGTCGGCCAAGTTCAATTCTTGCATTTTCGGCAAAAAAAAAAAACGTCTGTTATCATCGAACGGTAGCGGTACCTTTCTCCATTGACCGTAACGTTGCGGTCTTCATCGTCTCAATGGTGCCGCCTGCCCATAAACCGCAGCTGCTGAATTGCCTCTGACTGGTCTTCACTCCAAATACTGCAATTCTGCTTATTCACGTATCCATTGAGCAAAAAATTGGCCTCGTCGCTACATGGACGTAGCTTGCGAAACATAATTTTCACAGCGCACGAATTTTGATAATAAAATTCAATAGTTTGCATGATGAAATGGCAAACCAAACTGATCATTTCTTACTTTGACACATGTCAAGAATCACGCGTGAACTGTCAGAAATATAAACGTCAAAAACCAAGTAGCAACAAAAAATCACCCTTTACATATAATACATACATATGAGGGTAGAGGTAGATCGCTGTGATCTTTCTTAGCAGAAAGTTAAGAAAGAGCTGTGAAAATTTTAAATTTAACGCTAAACGTCAGTAGGGTTAAATCCACCTTAAAGATATTACATATTAATTCTGTTGCTGTATCTGTTCTTTTTTCTCGACCTGATCACCATAACTTCTTTACGTTTCCTGAGCTCAAATACAGAGCTGCAGTGAGCGCCATAGCCTGTGTCTGAGACCTTAGAGTAAGTAGGCCCTCCACCTCTGAAAATTTTTCAAAAGCAAAGGTAGGGGCGAACCCTAAAACCATTTCTCGCGTTATTAAACGTTTTACTGCATTACTGTACTGCGCATTGATCGGAAGAAAGGTTCTGGTAAAAAGAAGGGGCCACATGACTGTGAGAAGGCGAAGAACGTTGTGACCATTTTAAAGAGATATCCAAACATTTCGGGAAGGAAATTGGCGGGGGAGGCTGATTGCTCAGAATCATTCGTGCGCACGACTAAGAAGGAAGCTGGGCTGAGGACGTACAAAGTTCAAAAAGTTGCGGATAGAAACGTGGTGAAGAATGAAACCGCAAAACAACGAGCGAAAATGCTGAGCCGAGATTTTGCCAAGCAATTTGAATGCTGCATAATGGACGATGAAACTTATGTGTTAGCGGAATTTTCCCAGGTACATGGCCAGGAATTTTATACAGCTGATTCTCGAGGAAATGTCGCTGAAAAATTCAAAGACAAAAAAATTACAAAATTCCCAAAGAAATTCCTTGTTTGGCAGGCAATTTGTAGTTGTGGCAAAAGGAGCAGCACATTCGTGACATGGAAATATATTTGAAGGAATGCTTGCAAAAGAGATTGCTTCCATTTTTATGCCAACATGAAGTGTCCACGTCTTTTTGGCCTGACCTCGCTTCATGTCACTGCAGCAAAACGGCCTTAGAGTGGTTCCAACGGAATGAGAAGTGATTTTGGTGCCTAGAGAAGTCAATCCACCAAACTGTCCAGAACTAAGGCCGATCGAGAGGTACTGGGCTTTAGTAAAAAGGGAGATGAAGGTAACAAAAAAAAGTGGCCAAAGACCTTCAAGATTTCAAAAGAAAATGGTCTGAAGCAATTGTGAGGGTGTCGGACACAACCCTAAAAACATTAATGGAAGGGGTTCCTGAAAAATTAAAACTCTTTATTAAAGAATATGATCTAAAAGAGGTGGCCAGAGGTGTATCCAGATATATCTTTCTACTTTACTTTGGTGTATATTATTGTTTGAGATAAAAATGGATCTGTCATTGGTTAGGTTAGATTATAGTGCTTTGCCTCAAAAATGAGACTTGCCTAAGCCGATACGGTTTGTCTAATTTTTGGGCTACTCCCATAGTCTTTTTACATTCTTCAGCTTAGACGAGGCCTGACTTTTGTTAGATTTACTGGACTGTTCAAAAATTATTGCTCTACCTGTTAATTCTTCTCATTAAGCAGCACTGAGCAAGTGCAGAAGAGATGAGAAATCGATTCCAGTGTAACCTCGTCTTGTCACCTTGTATAGTAAACATTTCTTAATATATTCAGTGGTCTGTTTTGGAAACACGTGATAAAATTAGCCAAAGATAATAGGACACCGCACTAATATTGGGGTCTATACGAAAGGGATCTGTTGTCTAATAAATATTGGCTAAAGACTTTCGGTCTAAAACAATGAAATTTGGCCTAATATATTATTTTTTCTCCTTCTTCTTTTAATGGCACCATAGCCCATGGAGGGCCTAGACCGAACTTTTTACGTATCCACTCATGTTGTGTGTATTATATTTTTAAATGAATAGAATGAATCTACAGTTTTATGTGCGAATCCAAATGGCAAAGTGATTTTTTATTATATAGCGTACCAAAAGAGCTTTTCAATTTGAGGCATAGATTAACCGGTTGAAGTTAAAGTTGCTTGCGGAATCACTCTCTCGACTTCCTATCGAACATGTACAAATTGAAAAATTAGATTGATAAAAATTTTCCGATAACTGACATTGAGCCATCGGGAGGTTCTGAATTCCCCTTAAAATAAACAGTAAATAAATTAAAATTATTTGCATATTAATTATGCATTTGTGAGTGATAAAAATCATTAAATGTGCTGAAAATAATAATACAAAAAATATAAATAAAACGAGTGCGCAACTAAGGAAAATCGACACTAATTTATGAGCAGCATACTTTAAGATAACAACAATGTAGACAACATTAATCAAAAAAAAAAAAAAAAAAAAAAAAAAAAAAAAAAAAAAAAAAAAAAAAACACACACACACACACATGATTTAATGCCTATTTGTTTAGGTTTTTGTTTTTAATTATAATTGTAATCTGAGCTTTAAAAACCTCGCAATAATGGTAACGAAACGGCTGCCGACGTGGTAGGCGAATGAAATAAATTACGGTCACGAGCACGTCCTGGACTTCCTGTGATTTGCTGCAATGTGTGCGGTGATGAGACGCCGTTATTGCTGCTGGCCGTGGCTGAACCACGCATGCCGCTCATTCCGGTTATCATGCCTAGAGTGCCCACCAAGCCGCAATTTGCTGCTGCATCGCTGCCATTTTGAAAATGTGACGCAATGGAATTATTCAGCTTTGCAACAAAAGATGTACTATTTCCGGACATGGTGCCATTTCCTCCGCCACCACCACCACCGCCAATGCCCAATGAAATACTAATGCCACCAACAATATTCTGCGCGACCGATTGTGTAGCAACCACTGTGCTGGCGTTGACGTTCGTACCGGTAGCGACCAATGACGTTTGCTGTTGCCCTTGATTATTGCCATTTCCGGTACTGTTGTTGCTGTTGCTGTTCGTGTTCAAATTGAAGTTATTTGCAACATTTACAGCCGCAGCTGCTGAACTGCTGCCAACATTTTTTGTTGCATTCAAAATATTTTTAATCGCTGTTGCAGCGCTTACGGGCGACTATCGCCGTCCACGGTGCGAATGAACGAGCAAACGTGTGAAAGCGGAGGAAAGTGAGAGAATTTTCGTAATGGTTGATGTTGTTATTATTGATGTTGATGTTGTTGTTGTTGTTATTATGGCGAAATGGTGGATGTCATGACATATATTATATAATGCGTGAGTTTTTATTTTGTTTTGTAAATTTGGAGAATGAGAGCAAGAAAAAAGGAAACAATAAATATGTTTGTAAATATGTGAATGCAAAAATCTTTTTGTTTTTATATTTTCTTGAAAGTCGTAAATCTTTTGTCCATAATCAATATACAGAGAGAAACCTTAACGCTTGATTGGGAATATAAGAAAAATAATTTATAAAAATATTTCCATTTATATTTCCAGCAGTCTCTACTATATAATGTTTTCCAGCTGGACTGATCGTGAGAGGTGGGACTATATCGGTGATCGACGACGGTTCTGCTTTCGATAAACTATAAGTACTACGAGGTTGCCCGCTTTTACTAAATATGACTCATCTAGTTATCTAGTGAGTCAGAGTCTCATTACGGGATACCTGGCGATCATCGATTTCAATTATCCTCCCGCAATGCGAAAAGCTCGGCCTAGGGCATACATCGGAGCTGTTGTGCCATTAAAAGACTGACTTATTAACAATGTCAATATGATGCGTGCGCACTACAAGGATTTTAAATGCAGCGTGTTACACAACGGAATGTTGTCGCCAACATTTGTTCCTAAATAAGGCGTCCGGCAAGGCTGCTTACTCTTCCCCATTCGCTTTCTTGTCGTTCTTGACGATATCTTAGATAAACCTTGGATAAATTCGACAGAGGAATTCGATGCAAATTTAATGAACACTTAGAAGACCTTAACTAAGCTGTCGACATTTGCCTCTTATCATCCAGGCATCCCGATATCAAATCTAAAATTTATGATCTTATTTCAGAGTCGCAAAAAATCGGCTTAAGAATTAATACTTCTAAAACAGGAGTATTAAGCTGAATCCTTCTAGGCAGGCCATCAATTTTACGGCTGGCTACGATGACATCGAATACTTCAACAGCTTTACGTATCTGGGAAGTGTAATTTCTATGGATGGTGGGGCGAACATCAAAAATTTCAAAAGCGAGAGGGGCATTTGCCCAACTGAGTCGTTTATCTCCACCAAAACAAAAATTCACATTTTTAATTAAAACGTGAGACGTGCCTAGCCACTGACCAACTAATGAATAAACTGCAAGTGTCCGTCAACAAATGCTTAAAGTCTGGTGGCCAAACACCATTTCAAATGCAGATTTACACCAAACATGCAACTTGATACCGTTAGCTGACGACATCAAGCTACGCAAATGGAAAAGGATCGGACACAATGTACGAAAAACGCCCAATGAAATTTGCTGCCAAACTCTCGAATGGAATCCAGTAGGCAGGCGACAGCGTGGTAGACGAAAAGTCTTGTGGAAAAGGATGTTAGAGAACGAAATTGGTGATTCAGGAAAGTCTTGGAAAGTAATAAAAGTCATCGCCAAAGATCGCATTCGATGGACGCGATTCATGAGGCCCTATGCTCCCCCTAGGAGTCCCAGGACAAAAGAAGAAAAAGATTGACTTGGATAAAACAAAACAAAATGCACACCGGGCCAGAAAGGACGTTTCAATCTCATCGGCAAAGAGAGAGGCACCTGCCCTAAAGGACGAGGAATTAGGTCTCACAACATAACAAATCGGGCCAGAAACGACGTTTCAATCTCATCGGCGAAGAGAGAAGCACCTGCCCTAAAGGACGAGGAATTAGGTCTCACAACATAACAAACCAGGCCAGAAAGGACGTTTCAATCTCATCGGCAAAGAGAGGAATTAGGTCTCACAACATAACAATGTGTCTTCGCTAATGATACGAGGACGAAGTTAGTCTTTTCACCTCAGACTCCTTACTCCATTAAGTGGTCTTATAGCAGAATCGAATAAAAAATAGAATAAATCAAGTTTTTCGTGTTTCACACTTAAGACTCTGTTGGCAAAAGAACATACTATTGACAATTCACGGGCTCTTACCACGAGGCCCTATGCAGTCAGCGGTACACCTTGGTACAAACGGGCTCCTAGGCGCCAAAGGTCGAACAGTTCAATGTCAAAAAAAAATTCCCCCTAAAATCAAATATACACAAGTCAAAGCTATTGAAAATAGGGCAGACAGAGACCACTTAAAATAGAATTTTGGATTCATTTGCCATTCAATTTTACCTATAGTATTAAAGGTTATGCTAAAGCTTATCCGGAAAAAAAATTATGACTCTAGTTTGAGTTGCGAGGAAACTCGCTCAAGCCGCCGGGGGGGCTAGTTGACATTTAAATGTTAGTTTTTGGATACCAAGAATAGACTCGAATTCGAAACGGAGAAAAACTACTTACACTCATTCCTTAGAAGCACTTCATGTTGTAAGTCGCACTCGGAAACGCCAAACCAGACAATTCCGAGCTTCTTAGATTAAGCACAAAACAGACGGCTGAGGGTCCGAGAAAGTAGGGGACTTGACTGAATCCAAGAATTTAAATATATTCACATATCCACAAGGGTTAAGGTTTCTTTCCATCATTTGACCTAGTATACGAATAAACAAAAATCCCATAAACTGATAACTTTAAAAAAAAAAAACAAAAACAAAAACAAAAAAAGATCATGTGTGCAATTTTCGCAGAATGGAAAAAACAACACACACATACCAAAAAATTGTGAAGAGTGAACAAGAATATTTCAATCAAACCTTATTGTTAGCGCTAAGCGAGGATGAGGCGGCTGTTGTAAGCAATGATGTGGCTGATGTTGCTGCTGAAAAGTGTTGTGTCAATGTAGCAACAAGCGATGAAGTTGCAGTATTTGCAGTTGTTACATTACCATTACCACTACCACTACCACCACTACTACTACCACCACCACCACCACCACCAGGCATCATTGAATTGCAAGTTGCTATTGTAGCAACATTTGAAGTTGTTGATGATGATATAGATACGGATGTAGCAGATGATTGTTGTAGTGATGATGATGATGATGACGATGATAATGTGGAAGGATTTGAGTTAAATGTTGTTGTGGTGGCAGCAGCGTAAACAACAGAACCACCACTATTGTCAGCAATAGGAAGAAGTGAAATACCAGCTACTACACCACCACCAACTGTTGCACTAGCAACAATGCAATTTGCAGTACTAGTTGCTGCTGTTGCTGCTGCTGTGCCAGTTATCGCTGCTGATGATATTGTTGATGTAGTTGCTGCTGAAAGCGACGAAATGGATGATGATGATGATGACGATGTTGAAGATGATGAAGAAGAAGATGAGTTTGCATCTTGCTGCTGCTGCTGCTGATGATGATGCAGTTGCTGTTTTTGTTGCTGCTGCATAGATGGCATTTTGCTATTATCGCCAATTAAGAATTTTGCTTTTATTTCTTCAATATTTGTAAATTTAAATTTTAAAGGATAATTATTTTTAGTTATTCTCGTATCGTCGTCGTTCTGGCTGTCGCTGCTGGTGTTGCTATTGCTGCCGTAGTAATAGTGACTATAGTCGCAGCTGTTGACGACGTCGTCGTTGTTATCCGCCAATAGATCAAGTCCACTATGGAATGATGGCGACTTTGGTATACCTAGGCCATGTCCGTAATAAACGGAAGTTGCGCTGGATGTGGCAGCTGCTGCTGCTGCTACTGCTGACGGTATTGTCGGTGGTGTTATTGATTTCGATAATATTCGTGTTGAGTGTTGTAGCAATGACGTGGTTTTCGTCGTTGCCGTTATCGTCGAAGTCGAAGTCAAAGTCGCTGGAATCGCTGGAATCGCCGTTGCATCGACAGTTCTTTTTAACGAATTTATTTTTATATTAATGCTGCTGTCGTTTTTGTTGTTGCTGCTGCTGCTGCTGCTGCTGCTACTGCTGCCGTTATTATTAATGCGGTTGTTTATATGTTGATGATTATTTGTTAAATTATTATCGATTACATTAATATTTTGTATAATTTGTTTCTGTGGTGTGTCAGTCTCAGTTGTTGCATTATTAAGTTGTTGTGGTGGTTGTGTTTGTGGTTGCTGCTGCTGTTGTTGCTGCGGTGATTGCTGTTGTTGTTGTTGTTCTTGTTGTAGTTGTTGTTGCGTTTTGAGACCGGCAATATTGCCCGTATATAACATAGCATTGAATACCATTTCATTAGCACCACAAAAGTGTTAATTAAATATAATTGCATTTCATCATCATCAGTGCGATATACGTATGTATGTATGTATGTATGTATGTATGTATGTACACACTCAATGTGCAAAGAGATTAGAGCTGGTGGACACACTCACACTCCCATATACATATATACTTTATACGTGTGTAGGTACTTCAACTTTTGATTCACTTGTTAACATTTTTAATCCCATATTATTTAAAAATTGTTACATGTCATATTCCCGAGGAATGATTTTGCTCAGCATATCGGAACCTGTTTGTTTTATTTTGCTTCATTGCTTTAAAAGTTACACAAAGTTTTCCTTTATGTTATTGACTTTAATTTAATTTTTCACTTACAAACTTTGTAATCCCTTGATAGTTTTTTATTTAAGAAAAATCGTTTTGGGTAAAGATTACCTCTTATTCCTGAACCCGAGAACCTGGAAAAGTCTGTTTTCTTTTATTTCTTTTAGTTTTTCAAGTTTTGTAACTTTATTTTAATGTTATGTAGTTTTTAGTTTTTTTTTCTTAAAAGTTTGTGTTAATATAATTTTTCAAAAATTAGTACCTTTTAGTTTTGATATGATTCCATCAACACAATTTTTTCACCTGTATAAAATATATATTTTTTAAGGAAATCTGGATAACCTGAAATTTATTTTTCAAATTTCTAATTTTATTTTTATGGAGGTATAATATAAATATAATATAATTTTTTGTAATTTATTCTTTGATATATGAGTTTTCTTAGCTCCACTTATTTTTTCCTGATTATGTTTTTTGCATTTATTTATTTTTTTTTGTTCCATTTATTTTTAAGTGTCTTTTGTCATATTTATTTTTAAATGTTTGATTACATTACTGGTTTTTCTATCCTAAAATATTTTATTTTATTCTATTTTCCAAAAATAATTTACCTATTTTTCTTTTAAAATATTATAAATTTCTGTGGTGTTTTTGTTTCCATTTAATTTGTTTAGAAGATTCCTTTTATGTTACATTATTTCGATTTATTTTTATTTGTTTGATTCCATTTTCATTTATTTTTATTAAAAATGTATTTATTTTTATTAAAAATGTATTTATTATTATTAAAAATGTATTAATTTTTTTTGTTTTGTATCCATAACATTTTTTTTCTTTAGTTTTCTTTACCTTATTGGCATTTACTTCTATTTATTTGATTCCATTCACATTTATATTTATTAAAAATGTATTAATTTTTTGTTGTTTTGTTTCCATTAATTTTTTTTTTTAGTTTTCTTTACCTTATTTTCATTTGCTTTTCTTTTATTTATTTGATTCCATTTTCATTTATATTTATTAAAAATGTATTAATTGTTAGTTGTTTTGTTTCCATTAATTGTTTTTTTTTTTAATCTTTTTACCTTATTTCGATTTACTTTTATTTATTTCATTCCATTTTCATTTATTTTTATTAAAAATGTATTAATTTTTTGTTGTTTTGCATCCATAACTTTTTTTTCTTTAGTTTTCTTATCTTATTAGCATTTACTTCTATTTATTTGATTCCATTTTCATTTATATTTATTAAAAATGTATTAATTTTTAGTTGTTTTGTTTCCATTAATTGTCTTTTTTTTTAATTTCTTTACCTTATTTGCATTTACTTTTCTTTTATTTATTTGATTCCATTTTAATTTATTTTTATTAAAAATGTATTAATTTTTTGTTGTTTTGTATCCATAACTTTTTTTTTTCTTTAGTTTCTTTACCTTATTTGCATTTACTTTTATTTATTTGATTGCATTTTCATTTATTTTAATTAAAAATGTATTAATTTTTAGTTGTTTTGTTTCCATTCATTGTCTTTTTTTTAATTTTCATTTATTTTTATTAAAAATGTATTAATTTTTTGTTGTTTTGCATCCATTACTTTTTGTTTCTTTAGTTTTCTTTACCTTATTGGCATTTACTTTTCTTTAATTTATTTGATTGCATTTTCATTTATTTTTATTTTGTTAATATTTAGTTTTACTTCTTTATTTCTGAAGCTTACTTTTACTTTACTGCCATAGAGGGCGTAGGTCGAGCTTTTCGCATCCACTCATGTTGTGTGTGTTATATTTTTGTACATGAATGGGAAGAACCTAAAGTTTTATAACGAATCGGAACGGCAGAGTGAAAAGCTTTTCATAGGCAATTTTTACTCTTGTAGGTTTGCCATTGCCTGCCAAGAGGTGGTGCCGGTGCCGTGTAGAAAAATTATTTTTTCTATTTTTTTTTTATTTTGCCTAAGCCGAGATTCGAACTCCGGACACTCTGCGTAGCAGTCCAACGCACTACCACTACACCACAGCGACCACTATAACTCTGTAACTACTAATTATATAAATATTTATTTTTTATGATTTTTTTTTTAATTTCAAATTTTCATTATTGATAACTCAATTTATTTTTATATGATTTTTTAGCTTCCGTTTTCGTGCATGTTTCTTTTTATTTTAATTTTTATTTTTATATAAGATTTATTAGAATATGAAAAACCTATTCACTTTTAGCTAAAAAAGGTTAGTTTTTATAATTTTTTTTTTTTTTTTGTTAACCCTTTTCATCTGATTTAGTTATTTTCATTTGATTTCGTTTAGTTGAATTTTCACACATCAATTTCCCCTCTTTTAAACTAACTGTCAGATCTTATTTGATTTTTAATTAAATTTTGTTATTTCGTTATTATTTTGTTATTGCAAGGAATATTATTTTTTTTAATAGTTATTACTTTTTTATAATTTTTTACTATTATTATTTTTCTATTATTTTTTTTCCTATTCTATTATAGTTTTATTGCTCTATATAATTAAAATACTTATGTTTTTTTCAATTTACTAGAATTATCATGTTACTTTAATTTTAATCAGATTTATTTTTTACTCCTTTCGTTTTTCATTTATTTTATTTACTACGATTTTCATTTATGGTATTGTTTTATCTAATTTATTTTTTATTTATTGATATATTTTTTCCAGACAAGATTTACTCTTTTTCCTATTTAGTAGTTTACTTTATATGAATAGAATGAGTTCTGGTCATTTCATTTATAGTTTCCTTATTTGCAGAACTTTTGTTTATTTTCATTCCGTCTACTTTTTGCATTTATTCCATTCAGATTTCCATTTATTTTTTAAATATTATTAATATTTTTACTTTCCATTGAGTTTTTCTTGGAATTCCCGTATATTGTGTGGTTTTGCATTATTTATTTTCCTATAGATTATTTGATTTGATTTTATTTCTCATTTCTCTTCTAGTGTTCAAAAAACGACTGTTGTTTGTTTTAATAATGTATAATGAAAATAGAACTCAAAAAAGAGTGTGTGAAAATGCAATATTTATATTTAAGCATAAAAAGCATCTGTAATGGAATATTTGAAGAAATTTGATTTTTTTAATGCATAAATAATATAAAATATATTTGTTCTCCTTTGTGAAATGATTAGCAGAATTTTTCTTTTTAAATTCAACTGAACTCCAAACAGAAACAGAAACAAATAAAATCTATTAACGAACGCACAATAGAAAAAACAATAATTAACAAACGAAAAATATAAAAGCAATTATCGTTAAATTATATGTATAATGAATTTTTACCATGGTTTCACTATAATGATATCTTTCTTTTTGTAATGGGGGAAACTAATAATCGGTAAATAAAAAATAATATAAAATAATAACTACGTAAACAAACAATTAATTGCGAATGTGAACTTTGCATTTATGGAAGAGAATGCAGCAGTGAAAGATTCAGTTTCAGTGTCAGTGTCAAGTTCAAAGACGATTACCAACAAAAAATAATTATACTATTTACAAAAACATACAAAAACTAGTATTTAACGTCCAATTGAAAAAAAAAACATACATTCATTTGCGTAAATTTCGCACACTCTCAATTTTAGTTAAATTGCTATTCTTACATTAAAATATGAAATTTATGATAAATGGAATGTTTCCACTTTACTTGTGAATTTGTGATTCGAAATATTTAACTTTTTTATGATACCTACACTAAATGCGATTAGATTTTTGTTTTCTTTTTAGCACATCATTTTATTGTAATCTAGGCTATATACAGACAGAATGGGCAGGGCTACTACAACTATTAACTTTAAGGTTAACTCAGAGCGTTTCATTGTTTATTTTTTACTAGTTGTTGTTTTGATAATAAACAAACCAAAAAAAAAAAAAAAAAAACAATAATTAGGCACTACCATGAAAAAGTACCTAATTAACTGTATGTAAATAAAAATAAATATCTTTCGTTTCGGCAAACAGTAATTAGCATAAATATTTATACATGTTGAAAACATTCGCACTGATTCTGGCACTGATCGTGGAGGCTACACGAATTAGGGCGGGGGGAAAGCCGACGTGTTCTCGTCCCAATATCTCACGCATCACCCACCTTCCCACAGGCCACTGGAAGATATGGGAGAACATGCAGCAGGACTTAATCTTCCATTCAATACTTCCTGCCGTAGCGAAAGAGAGGAGAAACGAAAATCGTTTTTCACTGTTTGAATGAGCAAAACTTCGCTCATTTGGCAAACCATTCCTCCAAAATATTAATGAAATCTCGGAAATCGAGATAAAAAGCCTAGTCATGCATAGTATATTTTAATCTCACAAAGTGGAAATAACTCTTTGGGGTTCAGATGCAGAGACTTACATTAATTACGACCTCACCTTTTACCAAAAGGCAATTTAATAACAACAAATGAGGAATGTGTGGTAGTAAAGCGGTGCTTTGTACAAATTATGTTCTTCAGATGAAAACAACCACTCAAACAACAACAACAACAGCCTGCTTCGAGCTCTTGAAACTGCAGAGGGGGTAATGTTTATACAGAGTGTAGTTTGTAGAAGTGTGGTTTTCAAGAAGATATAAAACGCATATACTTTAATGTTATGGCCAAAAATTTTGCTTTATTATAAAGATAAGTATTTGCCATTATGTTTTAAAAACTATTTCGGGAAAGTGGCCGAATAAATTCCAGCCGAGAGGCCCAATTTTCGACCACTTTTTGCAGCAATTGGGGCCGGGCCGTATGTCAGTTATAACACGCCGAATATTCTCTTCCAAGGCGTCAATCGTCGCGGGCTTATCTGCGTAGACAAGCGACTTCACATAACCCCACAAAAAATAGTACAGCGGTGTCGCACGATCTTGGAGGCCACGCCACAGGCCCACGATGCGAGATATTGCGCTCGCGCTCACCAAAAGTTTCCTTCAATAAATTGATTGTTTCGTTGGCATGTGTATGGCATGCAGCGCCGACTTGTTGGAACCAAAGGTCGTCCACATCAACATCAACATCCTCCAATTCATGCACGAAAAAGTCATTAATTATGGCTCTATAGCGTTCCCCATTGACTGTAACATTATGGCCGGCTTCATCTATGAAGAAATATGGACCAATGATTCCCTCTGCCCATAGTGACTTTCTGTCAAACAGTGACTTTTTGAGGATGTATCGGCGTCTCAACAATGGCTTGTGGAGTATGATCACTCCAAATGCGACAATTTTGCTTATTAACGTACCCATTCAACCAAAAGTGAGCTTCATCGCTGAACAAAATTTTCTTGTGAAGGTCTCGCGAACCGGATCATTATTTTGGTAATAAATGTACACGATTTGCAAACGTTGTTCAGAAGTAAGTCTATTCATTATGAAATGGCAAACCAAACTGAGCATAAATCAAGTGACAGCTGTCAAAAAGACCAACTCCGAAAAAAGTATTTCCAGATTGAAAACCACACTTCTAAAAAAAAACACCTTTATAAATGTCATGCAAAATACTTTTGGATTCGGGACAATTTTAAGAAAGCAACCAACACCCAAAGAAGTAGCGCCAGAAGACGCCATGAGTTCATCCATACCAAATCTCTTTAATATTCTAGAATTTCCAAAACAATTAGCACAAGAGTAGCTTTAGCTATTTTTACTTCTTTCTGGATTTGTCCGTACGGAGTAAATAATTTCCACTACAATTTAAGAGTACCCTCAAACAACGTTGAAAGCGCCCATTGAATAAGTGAGTTGTTTTTGTAGTACCTATAGAGATAATTGAATGTATGGGTGTCCTTCGATTAGGACAAGTTCTCTGAAAACTTCAAAGATGCTGTCAATATATTGGTTTGAAAATACTTTAATGTTTGGGTTATGAAAGGTGTAAATCGGCGGGTACTTCAATTCGATTATTTATTAGTTGCAAGAGAATTACTTAAGACTAAAATGCTCAGGAAAAATAACAACAATTGAATTATTTATTATCGCAATAAATTAACAGAATTCAAATCTCACCAAAATTAAAAAAAAAAAATTAAGTGAAAACGTAGAGTTTTCGGTGTTCAAATCTCGGCACATGCGAAAATAAAAAGGTTTTGCTGTGGGCAATGGCAAACCTGCAAGAGTAAAATTTGCTTATGAAAAGCTTTTCACGGATTCGACGTTCGGATTCGGCATAAAACTATAGGTCCCTTCCATTGTTATACTTTACTTTACTTACTTTTAATGGCATAACAGCCCATGGAGGGCCTAGGCCGAGCTTTTTCGCATCCACTCATGTTGTGCATGTTATGTTTGTACATGAATGGAAGGCACCGAATCCGAACGGCGAAGTGAAAAGCTTTTCATAGGCAATTTTTAGTCTTGTAGGTTTGTCATTGCCTGCCAAGACGTGGTGGCCTTGTAGAAAAATAATTTTTTCTAAATTTGTTTTTTCTACTTTTTGATTTGGCCTGTGCCGAGATTCGAACCCCGGACACTTTGCGTAGCAGTCCAACGCACTACCACTACGCCACAGCGACCACAAATATAACACTCACAACATTAATAGATGCGAAAAGCTAAGCCTAGGGCTCTCCACGGGCTGTTGTTGGCACATTAAAAGAACAGAAGAAAACGACAAAACCGCCAGGCATACTTTATAGAAGTGCAGATGTTCATACAGTGGTGTGCAAATCATTTGCAACTGAAATCACAAAGAGCTAAATCATCGATTTTCGGTCACTAAAAACGATGCAAATAAAGAACTTGATATGAGGTTTCATCAACAGTCTGATAGTATGCGATGCAGCGACGTTGCAGCAGGTGAAGAGAGAAGTTACCGGTATAAAAGATGTTTCACTTATTTAGTGCATAAGCGGCTACCCGTTATAGTTTTTTTTTTATGAATTTTGGTTTATTTCTAGGATCATAACATACATTTGCTAACATTTTACTAACTAGAGAGTATACCATGTAACTAAAATATCTTTAAAACCGGAATAAATCATAAAAATCATAAAATGTTCTTTTGATTCTATTCAATTCTCAGCGAACAACTTAAGCATAGCGCATCAGTTTTAAAGCTTCAATTCCTAGGTTGTAATTCAATTCAAAGCTGTTGATCATATGAATTATTTTGACATATCTACATATGTAAAACAAATTTCTGAGAACCTTCCTCTCCCTCCCAATACAAAACAAATAAAAATTACTACAATGTATAAAAAATTAAATAAGTTTCTACAAAAAAAAAAAAAAAATAATAAAAATCCAATTTTTCCAACTATGCGTATGAGGAAGTTACAAATTTGTTATATCATTTAGTTACACACATAAGAGCAGTTACGATAATGCAGTTTAAGGTTAAAACTATTTGAATATACTCGTCGCATTACAATAAACATAAAGAAGAAGCATTTCAATGGAAAACCTATTGACAAAAGAGACATCTCGTGAATCTGACACGTTAAGCCACAGCATAAACCCAATAGGGAAATTAGCTGATAGCGGAGCTGAGCAGGATGGCGGTTCTAGCTTTCGGAAATAGCAATCGATACAAAACCAAATGCTTGCTGTTGTGAGGAGCAACAGCAGCAGCAGTAGCTCGCATTGCTGCTGGCACTCGTCGTTCTCACATGTCAAGTTCAAGCAAATTAATGAAAACTATAGTATGTACCATATGTACTTATAGTAAGTATCTATGTATTTTATAGATACAAATTCATACCAAATGCTTCCAATCTTAAATTAACCATTATATTCACATCGGTATAACTGCATTAGACATACTCGTATCATTTCATTTCCAATTTGTTAATTTTTACTACGATTTGAAAGCAAAGGCGTTGTTGAGGTGGTTTAGATTTCGTAAACGTAAAGAAAGGAAAAAGTAAAGTAAAAGCAGAGAGATGTCATTCAAAATCATAATGGAGAGAAATTTTAAATAACAATAGAATGAATAGCAACCACTGAATAGCTAATAGCAGCTTCAGTTCGATATAAACCGATTCATTACGTAGGTACGCTAAACAGAACTTTCTATAAAATATTTGGGGTATTCACAAGGTGTAAGACACCTTGCCGTATTGCTATACAGTCGTAACATTATGTATGAGAAATGAGAGAATTTACGACAATCGAGACGATACGATACTGAATAAGGCACCTTGTGAACAAACACTACAATTGAAAAGAAGTAGAAATGCGAGTCAGGTGCTTCAAAATTTATAACAATCCAAATCTATTTGGTCTCTTAATTTTACCTCGCACGATTATATCATAAATCCTGTTTCATTTTCATGGGAGTTCCAACAAATATATTTATTATAGTTTATTTATTTCAGTCTCAGGATGAAGAGCATTTAATTTAATTTTAATGCAAATAGCCTACAAAAAAATGCATGAAATATGGAAAAAACAGGTACTTTTCAAGCCCCGGACAAATGACTGTGATTGATTGGTATTATTGTGACTAAAGTCACAGTCATTTTATGCTCATAACAGATACTCGTGGCAAATATTATATATACTAATTAATCGCTGTGGCGTAATGGTAATGCGTTGGACTGCTACGCAGAGTGTCCGGGGTTCGAATCTCGGCACAGGCAAAATCAAAAAAAAAAAAAAAAAAGTAGAAAAAATAATTTTTTTGCAATGGCAAACCTTACTTACTTTACTTACTTTTAATGGCACAACAGCCCATGGAGGGCCTAGGCCGAGCTTTTTCGCATCCACTCATGTTGTGCGTGTTAGATTTTTACATGAATGGAAGGGACCTACAGTTTAATGCCGAATCCGAACGGCGAAGTGAAAAGCTTTACATAGCAATTTTTACTCTTGTAGGTTTGCCATTGCCTGCCAAGAGGTGGTGCCGGTGCCGTGTAGAAAAATTATTTTTTCTATTTTTGATTTTGCCTGTGCCGAGATTCGAACCGCGGACACTCTGCGTAGCAGTCCAACGCACTACCACTACACCACAGCGACCACCTACAAAACCTACAAGAGTAAAAATTGCTATGAAAAGCTTTTCACTTCGCCGTTCGGATTCAGCATTAAACTGTAGGTCCCTTCCATTCATGTACAAATATATAACACGCACAACATGCGTGGATGCGAAAAGCTCTGCCTAGGCCCTCCATGGGCTGTTGTGCCATTAAAAGTAAAATAAAGTAAGTAAAAAAAATTTCACTTTAATCTTTCACCAATTATTATTAAATATCACAGGGATTAGTCACTAACTAACTAACTAAATTATAGTTATCCTGTAAAATTGCCAGTGACTGTTATTTATGTGACAGTCATTTCAAGCTTATGGAAATTAATGAATTTCCCTTTAATGTAATCTTCTACCATTGCTAGCTTGAATCGCATCTATCCTGAACATCGTAAAAACCCGTTTTATGGTAGCTTATAGTACATAGATATTCGTGCGGAGTATTCGACAAGTAACAAAAATGCAATCACTGCTACTTTGTTAAAGAATAAATTTCTCTCTCGTTGCTATTATCAACAGATATGCTATTAATATTAATATTATTCACTGGTTTACACTTTAAATGTTTGGTAGTAGTATCAGTGATGAAAGTGATGAAAATCACTGCTATTAAAAGATCAGCGAAATTTTTATACACGAAAACATATTGTGTATCAATTATATTCATATTCTTTTTTTTAAACGCACAACAGCCCATGGAGGGCTTAGGCCGAGCTTTTCGCATCCACTCATGTTGTGCGTGTTATATTTGGACCTACAGTTTTATGCCGAATCCGAACGGCCAGTGAAAAGCTTTTCCTATAAATTGTATATGTATGTAGTATGTGTTATCCACAAAAATTTGGGTCAAGTTGTTAATAGTTTACTGTTGCGATATATTATTGCCTTCTAACAACTACACATGTACTACCAATTTTGGAAACATACTTAACGTGTAGTATCGACTTACAATTGTTTAAGTATGGCATGTATTGTTTATAAAGTAATAAGTGTTCACAAGAATTAAAACGTGCAATTTTACCAAACAGCATTCAATTTTAACCTACGAGAATTCAAGAGAAATTTTTTTTCTTTTAACTTTGAGAAGAAATAAAAACCTCAAATAAAAAAAAAATTAAGTACCCACAAGAAACAATTGAAAATTTTTGTTTGTTTGTTTGTTTGTTTTCAATAAGAAGACAATAGTAATCTGGTTTGTCAATATGTATATGGTAAATACATATAAAAGTATATCCGGGCATGTAGGTGGGCATACCTACTTTTTCTTGATTTCTATTTTATTTAATTTTTTTTCGAATAATAATGGAAAATAATTTATGTAGACTTTTTTTTCTTTTTGGAAGAAGTTTTTCTAACATGTGTGTGCAAAACTCTTTATTATCATAATTTGAATTATGTCAAATTTTTTCTAAGGCTGTGGTTATATTAAAATTTTACTCGGCGAACACCATGCAATTGTTGTTGCCCGAACACGAAAACAAGAGCTTTTACTCACTCTCACACCGAACACGATATGTTGGGTGAAATGTACACCGAGCACGCCGAGTATTCAGGGTTAACAATGAGTTATTCTACAAAAAATTAAGAACAAAAATGTATGTAAAATAGAAGGAAAACATGCAAACTTGTACATCACTATTGCATTCCCTCTCTAATTCTCCCTCCTTCCACCCACCTATCAATCTTTCTTCCATTCAACACAATGCTCTGCATTCAAAGGGGCACACCCTGTGTGTTGTATGTATCAATAAAAAAAAATGCAGGAAAGCGAAGAAGCGAATGTTTTTAGTTTTTAAAAGTGAATATTAAATACAGTACTTTTCGCTTCAAGCGAACGTCAAGGGACTGGGCAATATGGTTCGTTTTAACCGAAGTTCGCTTTAAAAAAGCGAAAAAAATGTCATATAGTCAATATAGTATTACAAAAAAAAACTGAATTTCGAGAAAAAGCTACTCTGTAATGGACACCAATGTAACCACTACACCCAGCCCGAGAGTAAAATATGATGTGTTCGTCGAACAGCGAACACCAATATAACCAGCACCTAAGAGTTCCAAAGTGGTGAATAAAGGTGGGTCGTAGGCGGTGTAAATGTTTGGATCATATTCTCATTTGCAAAGAGAGAATGAGGGAGGAAAAAGAGCGAGAGAAGGTGGATTATATTCACATTTAAATTGAAATCATGGCGGACTAAAGAATTGAATAAGACTGAACGTAAAGTTTGAAGGTAAATCCTTTTTGGGGCTCTTATTTTTAATTTTTATATGAAACTTAAAAACAATTTCCTTTTAACTGAAATATGTAAATTTTACTATCTTTTCACAGAGTAATCTTCCATTGTTCGAAGAGCCTGAATATTATTTTTATTCAATCAGATTAATATCTGTAATTGCCTAAAGTAGGGTTTATTTGCCGTATTGATTGCTTTGAGCTGCTTAGGAAAATAAATTTTATTCTAAGAAAGTCTCGTCCTCTGTTTCTCATTTCTTTTCCCTTACTTGCCAAAGTATGTACAATGGTTCAACAGGTTAAGGTCTATGGACCTCCTAACCACCTTCAAATCTAATCTACCTATAATTTGGTCGCAGAGTTTCATACAGCGAACTATGAGACAGTGAGAGAGGCAGACACAAGCAGCACTGGTCAGATACAATAATAAGCAGTAGGCAAATGCTTTAATTCATTGTATTCCAGATCTAACACTACAGATTAGCAGAGCAAACATTGCAACTGCAAGAGCTATAGAAGATGAAACTCACTTCCAGTCATTTGCAGTGTTAGTTGCTTCTAAAACTCATCGCTACTTCAGAGACAGCTAAAGCTGATCTTATTATGTAAATGTAATAGATACAACTATTTTCAGCATTAATTTTTTTCATGTGATTTCAATGTTATTTAATTTCAAAGTTCATTCTTTCTTGCAATTAGTATCTTTAATAAACTGATCAGTTTTAATTAACCGATTATGTAAGAACCAAGTTTCCAATAGATAAATTAAGCTGATATAGGCCAACAACATGCATGCATTAAATTCGAAACATTTTCATCTGTGAAATCAAAATTATGGCAACAACAACACTAAAAACAGAAAGAAAAAAATCAAACTCATTAAAAACACAAATGCTGAGAATTGAGGAAACATTTCGTTAATTATGGAATAGGCACCGGGGTAGTTGCAGTTATTTTATGTTCTATTAAATTATAGCTGCTACTCTCTCGTACAGCAACCGGTACTGCATCCACGGCAGCTGTACTTATGCTGCTTGTTGCCATTTGACCCACATTCTTTAATTTAATGAAGAACAAAATTACTGAAACTCAAATGTGCAGACAACACATAAACATACATACACTTTGACGCACAATGAAACAAAAGCTACGAGCCGCAAAATTATTTCTTATTTTCAACTAAAAAGCATATATTCAACAAGCCTCCTTGCTGCCCCAGCAATAAGTTGCATTTCGAAAGAGTTGAGCAAAAATGAACAAACGCACGCAAACGCAAAGTAAAGATTTTTATTCGAAAAAAAAAAAATGTTATTCGAAACTATAAAATGATGAAGACTGACGAGCGGAGCGGAGCGCTAGCAAGGAGAGTGTTGTGTGTGAATAGTGTCTAGTATAGTTTAAAAGAGAATTAACTAGTATGAAGCATAAATAAAAGCTAAATGGAGCATAAAAAATATAAAAACTGATGAAGTATAGTTTAGCTTTAGAGAAGCAGTCATAATATGTGCAACAACAAATTGCACAATCATACAAACACACACACACACACACATACACACACACAAATATATGCATTCAAAAGAGTCTGTAAGGGCGATAGGTTGTTTACGAGAGTTTATGTACATATGCCATTTATTCATAAGAGCATGATGTATTTAGAGAAAGAGCGAGTGAGAGAGAAAGAGTCATTATTCTTCCTATTATATGTTGGGAAGTACATTCGTATGCATGCATATAGTTTTTGTAATTGAATTATTACTAAAGAGTCTTCTTTGTTGTCATAATTTATTAGAGTTGTTGTTGCTGCTGCTGCTTTTTCTGCTTCGTCGAGATTGTTGTTAATATTATCTAGCAGTAATATGGGTGCATTGGACACTTGACTCTTTGTAAAGAAGTTGAGTGGCTCTCTCTCACTCTCTCCCTCTCTGTGTGTCTGAGTAGTTCACATTTTTCTTATTATGTTTGAATGCATAAAATATGTAGTGAAATACTGCATACTACTGGTAATTGACTTAAGCAATACTAAAAAAAAAAAAAAAAAAAAAAAAAAGAAAAAAAAATAATAACTTGAAATTCATGAAAACAAAATAAGAACAAAAAAGGAAGTAGAAACAGAGGCACAATGTCAATGTGTACAAATTTCATTCATTGCAGAAATTTAATTTTGCAATTGCAATTGCAATTGCATTTGCATTATCTAGAATATAATTTATGTATATAAGTGCCTATAGTTTAAACATTGATAAGGGCACACATATGGTACGAAAATGTGATTTACATAAATTCAGTTAGTGTGGCTATTGCCCAATGATGGTAATTTTCATGCGGCAGAAACGGTTTCTGAACCAAACCAGTGATTCAAAAACATTGTGAGCCACTCAACCGAGTGAACCATAGTTTAAAATTGTGTTGGTTTACATCCCTCACAAAAATTATGTATCGCTTTATAAGAGTACAATAACCGACGACAGACTTTCAGACAGACAGAAAAACTTTCCTATAATGTTTATGTAAATACATAGCAGAACAAGGTTCAATATACATGTACGAGGTGTGATCAAAAAATAACCATTATTTTTTTTTCTGTTATGTTGGTATACATGTCTGTTATATATGTTGGCAATACCAACCATTTTGGATTGTCAGTTTGTTTTTGACAGATAAAAAGGTTAGTCGTGTTTTGGTGTGCCCTTCGATTTTTTACTATTCGAAAAAATGGATCAAAGAAACTGTATTCAGTTTTGAAAAATGAAATTAAATTCGCAAGGACATTTGAAATGTTGACTGTGGCCTTTGGCGAGTCTACTATGAGCAGAACACAAGTTCAATTGTGGTATAACCGGTTTAAGGAAGGCCGATAAGATGTCAATGACGAGGCTCGTCCTGGCCGCCCGAGCACGTCAACAACCGATGAAAACATTGACGCAGTGAAGAAAATGATTTTGGATAATCGTCGAATCACTATCAGAGAGGTTGCTGATGATGTTGGCATATCGTTCGGCTCATGCCAAGAAATTTTTACGGATGTTTTAGGCATGAAACGTGCGGCAGCGAAGATTGTTCCAAAATTGCTAAATTTTGAGCAAAAACAACGTCGCTTGTGCGTAAGTTTTTGGCCAAAAACAAAACCGTTATCATGCCTCAACCCTCGTATGCACCGGACTTGGCCCCCGCTGACTTTTTCCTCTTCCCAAAACTGAAGACACCGATGAAAGGAAAACGTTTTGCTACGATTGAGGAGATAAAAGAAAAATCGAAACAGGAGCTGTTGACGATACCAAAAAGCGCATTTCAGAAGTGTTTCGAGGATTGGAAAAAACGCTGGCATAAGTGTATTATATCTGAGGGGGATTACTTTGAAGGGGACAAGATAGTTGTTGATGAATAAATAAATACTTTTTGAAAATAACGGTTATTTTTTGATCATACCTCGCATTTTCCGGAAAAGGAAAAAAGGAGGATTATATTCGAGTTACCTCTCTTCAAGGCCTTTGTTATGCAGCACTCTAAAACCATATTTCGATAAATCCAGACATCAAACCCGGAATTTTCTCCCATTTCCGACGGTCTGGACCAAATGTTTTCCTTTAGGTTCACAAATAACTGCATACTACTACTTTTCAAGGGCTTCTTTTTTTTGCAAATGCTGAGCTTTAAGATTTTAGAAACGAAATTTTAATGGTTCATGATCTAACTAAGGTCTATGAAACCTTTGATTATTGATTGTAGATTAAGCAGATGACCTAGCAATCTTTGTTCAAACATCACCATGTAAGCGGCAATGAAACCAACTCACTAATTGGTTTTAGAGTGCTACATAAGAGAGGTCTTGTCAATCGACTCGAATATATTCCTCCTTTTTTCCTTTTCTGGAAAATACATGTGTACTGAACCTTGGTCTGCTATTTACATAAGATCAGGTAATTCAGCACTGTGATGAAGTCAGGTACTTGAACAACACAAGTCAAGATCCGTAATTGAAACAATGAAATACAAAATGTCAGCACAAAAGTCCTATTAGGGGTTATTTGCTATTGAGATGATGGTCGGATTGTTCTCCTACACATTTCCAGAAACATTGCAGCTAAAGGGCGACATAGTGAAATTCCTATTGGTCCAATATTCTCTAATACCATATGTCAGTTTTCATAATTAAGGATCATTGTTTTGATAGGAAATAATATTATCTTTCTGCTGCTATCTGAATATACGTAGTGATCAAAATCCCAATTCCGATCACAGTTGTTTTTAAGGTAGTCCTAAAATTGATGGTCCTTCAAATTCTGGCTTCTTAGATACCTTTGCTAAAATAAATCATCAAAACTGGTTAAAAGATACCCTGGCATCGTTATCTTTTGGACGGTATTCGTTGTTGAGTTTTTTCCGAAATTGTTTGTATATCAGCACATTGTCATGTCGAAGGCAATAAGGCCGTGAAACGTCAATAAATTAGCAAATACTTCTTTACTACGAAAAAATAGCGAAGTACTTAGTACGTACCGTACCGAGTAAGTTGCTAGAAGCCATTATGATTCAAAAAATTCAGTGACTACTAATTCATTATGTACATTAAATTAAATATAATTCTGAATTAATTAATTGAAATGAAGAACTAACGAAATGTTATGTTCTATGAAATTTTAATTAAATCGACACATTTCTGTTGCTGACGGTCGTCGTCATTATGCTCCAAACATACAAAGTTGGCATCCAATTAAAATCACTCACTTTGTAGTAGTTACCTGCTAACTGCTAACTAACTTAGTACAAGTACCTACATCTAATATAAAGCAATCAGTGAACTCTTTCAAGCATTAACAACAGAAACTAACAGAAACTAACAGAATTTATTGTACAGACATGTTGCTATTGAAATTCTGTTGAAATATTAAGGAGGACAACACTCAACGTCAAATATCTATAAGTAAATATTACTACTTACTTACTTATGTTATGAAGAACGTCAGCAACCATAATAGAAAGAACTAAGTAGTAACTATTTAACTATGGTATGTATTCGTTGCTATGACAAGAAACGAAGAAATACTTTTGAAATTATATATTATTTCAAAGTCTATAAGGGTAAAAAAAAAATTGTATATTAAATGCAAGCGAGAATTGTGAGCTGAAGAAGTGAGCGAGAGGATTGTAGTTTTTGAAAGTGGAAGCATACTGCCCGGCACTAGAGCTGAGAAAATCATCGACAATTATCGATATTTCATTCACATCGGTAAGTAGTGATAGTTTCCAGTATTACCGATGCTATTAACGATATTACAGTGACTTCACAGTTAGTGTTAAGCACAGATCACATGAGCAGACATTGAGGCATGAGCGCCGTCGCCGACTCTGCTCAACGCTATTGACGTGGAAATAATCGATGTTTGTTGATAGTTTTGCAAGAGACATCGCTTAATATCGATAAATTTTTCCCAGCTCTTCGTTGCTTTGCTATACTCTACTCATAAGTATAGCCTAAAGGGGAGGATAACAAACCAGTGCCAACAAAACAAATCATCCAAAAAAGGAAAATAGCTTAGAAATAAGCTGCAAGTAGCAGCAACAGTAAAGTAACGAAGACACTAACCAAGGAAACAAAAATGTGGGTAATAAAAGTGGGAATAGGCATAGATTTTAAGCAGTTAAATTTAATCATAGCATGAAAACAAATATTAAAGGTAAGTACGAGTATATGTGATGAGGAGTATTTATAGTTGGCTGTAAATCTGATATTGACAGCTTGAGCTTGAGTAGTTGAGTATTTATCGTTTGTGTAGTGGTAGGTAGGTAATAAATACTTACTTAAGATGATTTGAAGAATATAGTAAAAAATAAATGTCAAATTATAATTATCAAAGGACTTTCAAACATTTGATTTAGAAAAAACTGTAGTTGTACGAAAATCAATCAATTTGTGTAGACCTATACATACAGTGTCGGACAATTCAATAAGAACACCTTGCACTAAAAAACTTCGATTGATTTCTTTTTATGGAACTGCTTATGGCAAACAATTTTTATAGAGAAGAAAATGGTTTGTTATATACTTTATAAATTTCTAAGTGGCAACACTTGATGGTCGCTGTGGCGTAGTGGTAATGCGTTGGACTGCTACGCAGAGTGTCCGGGGTTCGAATCTCGGCCCAGGCAAAATAAAAAATAATAAAAAGTAGAAAAAAAAATATATATATTTATCGAATCTATTTATAAAATACACACTGTTATGTCTCACACTCTAAGACACGGCTTGAGAACAGAATAATGTAAAAATCGAAATATTACACTCTTGAAGAAATCGATAATCTGAAAGCTAGCGGACGGGCTCCTATGAAACCATTTAAATTACGTATGATAAGAAAAGAAAGTCAACTTATTCTAAGTAAGTACCTTACCTTATAGATAGAAATTCTAGTGGATAAGTCGGAAGGAGACGTTAGTCATAAGCCTATTAAAATAACATCAGAATAACTGAAAACAGGTAGATTCTACCAGCTATTAGATTTCCAAATATGGTTTGAATATATCGTTTTAATATAGAAATAGAAGTGCTTAATACGTAGAAACCCTGAGCTACGAATAAGAGTAGAAGGGGGGGGCAGAAAACACTTTAAACACAGTTCCGAAATATTCCGACAATGAACAGACTTTAGAAAAGAAAATTCGGCAAAGATCGTCTATCTTAGCTAGCCATTTATGTACATACTTCGTACCTTGACTCCGGAGTCTATTTCTGTCCCGGTTATTCGGATATACGAAGCTTTGAATATTTAAAAGAACTGTTGTTTTAGGTCCCAAGACGAAAGTAGTGGAGTGCAATTAATAAACTACTTCAATGACGACGAGACATTACATCTTAACATTTAATCAAGCAATAGTCCTTAATAGACAGATACTTACCCTTGGCGTACTACTTGTTGCCAGAAACTAAGAATATTAAATGTAAAGGGTGTTTCTTTATAAATGTGGTTTTCAATCTGGCAATACTTTTTTCGAAGTTGGTCTTTTTGACAGCTGTCACTTGATTTATGCTCAGTTTGGTTTGCCATTTCATAATGAATAGACTTAGTCCTGAACAACGTTTGCAAATCGTGCAAATTTATTACCAAAATAATGGTTCGGTTCTCGCGACGCCTTTTGTTCAGTGATGAAGCTCACTTTTGGTTGAATGGGTACGTTAATAAGCAAAATTGTCGCATTTGGAGTGATCATAATCCACAAGCCATTGTTGAGACGCGGTTACATCCTCAAAAAGTCCCTGTTTGGTGTGGGCTCTATGGGCAGAGGGAATCATTGGTCCATATTTCTTCAAAGATGAAGCCGGTCATAATGTTACAGTCACTGGGTGGGCAACGCTATAAAGCCATGATTAATGACTTTTTCGTGCCTGAAATTGAGGATGTTGATGTGGACGACCTTTGGTTCCAACAAGACTGCGCTACATGCCATAGAGCCAACGAAACAATCAATTTATTGAAGGAAACTGCTGGTGAGCGCGAGCGCATTATCTCGCGTCGTGGGCCTGTGGCGTGGCCTCCAAGATCGTGCGATTGAACACCGCTGGACTATTTTTTGTGGGTTATGTCAAGTCGCTTGTCTACGCAGATAAGCCCGAGACAATTGACGCTTTGGAAGAGAATATTCGGCGAGTTATTACTGACATAAGGGCCCCAGTTGCAGCAAAAAGTGGTCGAAAATTGGGATTCTCGGCGGGAATTTATTCGAACCAGCCGCGACGGCCACTTGCCCGAAATCGTTTCTAAAACATAATGGCAAATCCTTATCTTGATAATAAAGCAAAATGTTTGGCTATAACATTAAAGTATATGCGTTTTATTTCTTCTTGAAAACCACACTTCTAAATAAAACACCATATCCATATATGGTTTCTAAAGAATAAATGATGGAGAAATAAATAAATGATGAGGAGCTTTGGTTACCATGAATAACCGTTATCTTCATCGTCATTGAAATACAAAATTAATCAATTTGAAGAAGTTGACCCTCTTTTCCTCTTCATAACGATCACGCAACCCAACTAGCTGCTAATTTGGAAAATATAGAATTATTTAAATTTTGTTGTCCAATGGACTAAATGCATTTATTTTAGGCTTTCTTCGTTGGAATCGCGATGATAACAATGGAGGAGTGATCAAAGATAACAGGAAGTTTAAAAAGGAGACGATGTTGCAGTTTTTCTACAACTTGACATGGAATAGGGTAAGTAGTGCAGCTACAAATGATCATTGAGGCAGATGATGCGCCCACAAGAAACAAATCCTTGAAGAGTTCAGGACAACAAGGATATTTTGGTATTAACGAGAGAACATAGAGAATTTTGTAATACATAATTAAAGTGAAAAACTGAAATGTCCTTTACCCAATTCATCGACAGCGATATTCGGTCCTTCTTTGAACTATGTATATTACTTATATTACTTATTTTCAATATTTAATGCTTTCACACAAGGTATACACATTTTCTCGTTCATGAAACATATACACAAATATGTTGTATGTAACTCAGAAATACGTGAAATTTATAGAGAAATTCCAATATAACTAAACGTGCAGTTAAAGGTTGTATACATTGCTGTAGGATGTGAGACGAGGCCAAAATAAATGATTCCACCCACATTTTTTAGTAGGAAGGATTTCGAGAAATGCTTAAACTGTGAATTGTACTTTAAAATAATATTTGAGAAATACAGAAAAGCTGCAGATAAGCTTTGAAAATTGTTCGATGATTTATAATAAAAATCTATTAATTTACTTTTGTAATATAAAATTAAAAGTTTTCAAGCCTGAAGGTAAGGCAAAACAAATTTGGTAATTCAAAAAGTATGGAAAAAGAAAAAAAGGTATTACATTTTAAAATGATAACTTCAAATTACAATTTAACTCAATCGGAAATATATTGTATATTGAAAATAAATTAATTACAAACAATTAAAAATAACACACGAACGCAACGAGCAGAAAAGCGCACAATTTCAAATAAGTATATTTTACAACGAGACCATATTGATTTTGTGACTGGCCGGTATTTCTGTTTCTACTTCTGTATTTTCTTATATACTTTTTTTGCTTGTTTTTCGTTAGTTTTCCGCTTTTGGTGGCGTCGATAACCTTTCCTATTAAACTGAAAAAAAAAAAAAAAAAAATACCCATGCCACTACACTAGATTCAACTAAATTACACTACGAGCATGCACTTTATACGCAATTATTTTAAACACGCACGTTTTTTTTTCTTATTTAGTTATGGTATTTATGTTCCACTTCATTTAGAGCTTAATCCTGCTGCGAAAGATAATTAAAACAAAGCAGCAGTAAATGCCACAGCATAAAATTTTGTTAAATTTTTACTATTCTTTTTCTTTTCTCTTTTTTCTACGCTGTTAGTTGAAAGTTTTCATCACACACATTGGCCGCGTAATTATATTGCATTGTATTTTATATTGTGTGTAAAATGAGTAAAGCAAAAGAAAAAATGAAGAAAAAATAAAATTTACTTTGCTTTTCAATTATTTTGAAACGAAAGAAAAATTTAAGCGTGTTATCACTGCCGAACTCTGTAATAAACTTAAGTATAGAGTAGCGTAGCTACGCAGAAAAAAAAAGAAGAAAAAACGGAAGAAAAAGTCTAGAGGAAAAATCAATAAGTTTTCCACGGCAATAGTATTTCCTTGCCTCTGGTTTCATCCCTAACGCCCTCATAGTCGTATAGAAAACACACACACATTCAAATGAGCACAAGCTAAAATATTACACACTCACACACACTTGTGCATATTCATTGTACCTACATTCATACATACATATATAATATGTTGCTCATACACATACACACAAGTGTCATCGCTCATCTTGTGCTCCCTGAAAAAACCATCAGCTCAGCTCGTCTCTATTTTTCTCTGTACAGGAATTGAAAATGTATGCAGAATATAATTTTAAAATATTCATGCTCTTCCTTTTATGTTGCATCCTTAAAGAGAGCGCAACAAACAGAAAGAGGGTTGTGCACAGGGTTGCCAAGTCTTGGATTTCAAAATCATCTGGCGAATTTGAATAATTAAAATCTGGTATCATGGTGTTAGTCAATTGAAGTTGTTGTATTGGCAACACTGTTCGTACACATTTGTTACTGTAGCTAAAGAGCACGTTACCATAGAAAGAGAGCTTACTGCATTGTTATTGTTTGCTTTGTTCTTAATTTAATTACGTTTTCATTTCAACGCCCAATGGGAGAATGAGAAGAAAAATATTCAAATGAATATAATTATTTATTAACAAAGTAGAAAAATAATCTTGTTAAAGTGAATAATTAAATTTTGGAAATAGTTATACGCGAAGGAAATTGTAAAAAAAAAAAAAATAAGCAGAACATATTTAAATGTACGAACATTTTAAAGAGAATTCATAAGAAATATCAAGGTCTGGTAGCTTGAATTAATTAAAAGGATGTTAAAGATGCCTCGAGATTTTTCAATAATAGATATTTATACTTTCACAAAGATAAACTATACATAAAGAAAGAGCGGAAATTTGCATATAACTGCATATTTATACTTTTTTCTTCAAATTGTCAATAAAAAGGTTAGAAAAAATAGGTAAAAATTTGATATTCGATACTTCAATGACCACTGCCTTGGTTTCAAACTCTATTGTGAGACGGTAACTGGGGTAACACCAACAAAGAATCATACATCGCCTGTGATTTCGAAAAGAGTTTCCAGCTAAAGACCTATACACATTTATTTTAAAAGCATTCGACGAATTGTTGGATGGAAAATGTTACCATGATCAACATAAATCGCCTTAGCTACAAGAGCAGCAGCGACATTGAGTCTTAAATTGTTTTAGGCATCGTCTTTTCGGAGAAGGTTTTTCCTGGCAAACTGAAACAGCTTTCGAGGTAAATTTCAGCAAACTTTTTGAATCCTTAAATTTAACGAATTTGATTTACTCTCAACATTAAAATGTTACCCTAACCACATCCATTGTACGGAGCTATTGTGGTATTAAAGCAGTATTCCAAACGTTACCTATGTATTGCGGTAGTTGGGCTGGATTATCTGTGAAATACGCACGGTCATCACATATAGCAGAATTTTTAGTTTCTGTGTATATTTATATTTATCTGTAGACCCAAAAAAAAAAAAAAAAATATGAGTAAAAGATTTATACCACGATCATTTACTGACCATCTTCGTCAGCCCTAACTCTTTCTTAATCTACTGTAATTCTGGAAATATCACCGAGTTTTCGAATTTTTACACAAATATCTGAATAAGTTTGAAGTTTTTTACATAAGTTTGATTGAAACTTTTTTGATGGCAGCTTATAAGATTCAGAACAAGTTGAAGTCACTTCAGAGAGCTCGCCTCTTTTATTTGAAATGACAAAATGGTTTGTAATTTTAAAACTACAACTTTACCTCTCTGAGGAGACTTCTTAAATACGCCTTGATTCAAAACACATTAATTAAACCAAAATTTATGCGCCACCATTCGCTAGCTAAGAGAAGATTTAATATAGATCTTTTGATTCTCCATTGTGGCTCTTCTCATACAAAAGCAACTAAATTCTAAACCAAAAATAAATTTATGGTACAAATTCTTGTTGATTTACGAAAACGCAACAAAATCAAGCTGTTGAATACCAAAACGCACTTATGGTGTTTGCACTTATTTCAACAGCGTCATATGCGCAGACACAACAAAAATTGCATGGCTCCTGAAGTTTAGCAAGAGAAGAAAGTTAGAAAGAAGCACATGTTGCCACAATGTGCACAATGCAATGCGAGTAATATTTGCAGGTATGAGTGTGTGTGGTCATGCAAACGTTACCTATACTTTTTTTAATTTTTTACTTAAATTTCATACACATATTTTCTTACACTCTCTCTCTCACACACACTCACTTTTCATTGTGCTCTCTCTTTGTGCATTTTGGTATACTTTGTTATGCAGAAGAGAACTCTATGAACTTATTAAATAAATAATAAACAAATGATTTACGTCAAATGAGAAATGTATGTATGTATGTATTTATGTACATATTACAAATGAATGAAGGTAAAATTAAGCAGCATCAGCTGTTGACGAAAGCGAAATAGATATATGGTAGAGAGTTGGAGCGAGAGAGATAGAGGGAGAAGAGGCAAGAAACAAAAAGTGAGTGATAAAGAGAAAGCTCAGGTCTCTTTATTTATTATATTTTCTATTATTAACCCTTAAGCACCTAAGACCGTCTACAGACGGTCTTCACTAAAATCAAATTGTATTAAACTAAAAACCGCCCAAGAAATTTTTCGTGCTTGAAAGTTGCTATCGAACGGTGCCATTTTGAGCGCACTCTGATAAATGGTTTCACAGATACCGTCATTTGAGTACGAGAGTTCAGTAAAAATACACCCGAAAATTATTTGTGACTTCTTGCAAATTGAAATTGAAAAGAAAATGCATTCCAATAGCTCAATCGACTCGGGTAAGTTCTTTTATCTATGTTTTTCAATAATCCGTTGCTAGCTTGAGTTAGAAATAGCATTCTTTTTTTCAAATCGAGGTTTTGTGAATACCGTCTGTAGACGGTCTTAGTGGTTTAGCTGAAAAAAAATCCCCCTACCTAATTATACCTTTGTGTTATGTTGTCGGTCTTCGACGAATTGTTGGATGGAAAATAGTTACCATGATCAACATAAATCGCCTTAGCTAAAAAAGCAGCAGCGACATGTTAATTTTTTTTACTTGAATCAATCAAGCGTGTCTATTGTTAGCAAAGGTGTTATTGTGTTTATTTTTTGTATGTAAGCTCCTAAACGAACATTTGACTGCGATCGGCAGAAAAAATTCAATCTTTCTGCAATGAGTGATGAAGAAATTCAAAATTTCATGGATTCAGTTGAAAGTGAAGATGAATTCGAAGACCATGATGACATTGTCGAAGATCTAAATTAAGTTCTTGATGAGTCGGATTATATTATTGATGAGCTCAAACCCGAAGATAATGCAATGATATCTGATTGTTTGGAATTAGATATCACAACAATACTACAACAATGATGAATGTAGTTAACATGTCGATGGATGTTGGCAATTTGAGTTTGATTGAACAACAACAATTGCCAACAACTTCAAACAAAGAAGTGAATACACCTGAATCGATTTCGGAACAACAAGAACCACCACAAACAGAAGCAACAACATCAGAGAAATCATTCAAGCCAAAGAAACGAGCTCGATCACCATTACCAATTGTTGAAACCTCAGGCCCACGAGTAGTACCATCAACTGGTGGCTTCACTGGAGAAAACTATCTAAATTGTTTAGTTAGTTTAGTCATTATTCTCATTTTCTCTTAGACTTGGTGAATATCAACAAAGATTCGACTGAATTCAAAGGTATTCTGTGGCGTAAGAAGTCCATGCAATTGCATGTGAATGAAGTTGCATTCAGAGGAAAAACATATTTTCCAACGGAAGTGAAAAAACTCCAAACACCATTCGATTTTTTCCCCTTATTTTTTCACCGACGATCTAATCGATTTGATATAAGTCTGGAAACGAATCGTGCTGCAACCACTGAAAATGTGAGCACACAATTCAGAACTTATAAACAGGGAATTCGTCCATATTTTATTTTCCGTTACCCAAACATTGATGCGCACTGGAACGAATACGGATTTCAGCACATACAAGAATGTACTCGTATGTCAAAAAACAAATTTGAACAAATGAAAAAATATGTATCGTTCAATGATGAATCACAACGGGTTCAAAAATACCATCCAGGATATGATCCCATCTTTCGAATAAGAAATGTTGCGACATATTTGGTTGAGCGCTTTGATTCGATTCCCGAAAATGCTCGTTTATGTATCGACGAACAAATGTGTTCGACTAAAATGGTCCATCATTTGCGCCAATATTTACCTGAGAAACCTCATCCATGAGGCGTATAGTTGTTTGTTTTGTGCGACAGCAACGGCTACTCGTACAGATTCGAAATATACACTGGAGCCAGAAATGATGATACTCCTGATACTGCCTAATACTCCAAACATTGGAGCAACGGGAAATGTTGTTAGCCACTAAGACCGTCTACAGATGGTCTTCCTTATTTCTCACCTCTCGCCTCTTGCCTCTTCAGTAAATTTTTTTCGACAAACAGACTTCGGATTCGTGTTCTTCAGTCTAAATTCATCTTACAACCAAAATTCTCAAAACAAAACACCTCGTATTTCGATTTCAGTGGCTTAAGGGTTAATAAAATTTTTTTTTTTTTTTTTTTTCAATAAAAGTTGTGTTTTTCTCTTTTTTGTTGTTTCAACAATTCGCAAAAATAACTATTGACAATAAAATCATATGTAAAAGAAAAGTAAATTCGAAGGGGCTTAAGTAATAAAAAAAAGAGGGGGTTGGGCGAAAAAATTAAGTAAAAATTCTTTTTAATTGATTAAAAAAATTGAATTTTTCAAAACAAAAGTTTAATGTAAAATTAAATATAATTTATATTTTAGGTACTATTACTCACTCTCATTCAACGGGCTCAACGCTGTCAATTCACAATTCTTTGAGACATTATAACGGGCACTGCTCTGACGTTTCTCCTTCTTGACAATTGGTGTTGATAAGTTTATGCCTTTGGTAATTGGTGTTGGTGGCGGAGCATCACGTGGTGGTGTGCCTTTGTTCTCTTTATTAGCCTGCCATTACAAATGCATAGAGTTTGGGATGAAAAGAAAAGCAAATATAGGAGAGAGAATTAATTAATCTGTTAAAATTTATACAAAATGCATGAAATAATTAATCACTACCGTAGCTACGACTAACGACGCAGCACAAAAACGCAGCGAAAGGAAATGAAAAAAAGGCATGCAGGCAATTTACTAGTAAATGTATATAAAAGTAAATCAAAAAATATAAATTCGATGAAAGTTGGACAAAACGCGTTCATTTTCATGGAAAAAAAATGGATTTTATGCTAATTGCTGATTGCGCCTGGGTAGCTATCAAATTTTGACTAGAGATATATGGTATGTATGTATGAATGTATGTGTGTGTATGTGGTAGAAGTGTAAAGAAGCTATGTAACTGTTCTAGACCCTTCTATGCAATGTATGGGAGTAGGCTTGCATTATTTTTGGGTGTGTGGGTGTTCCAGTTTACCTTTGTTTTCGCAAATCCTTGACGTTTTAATTTAGCTGCCGCCTGTGATTTATTGTTGCAGTTAATTTAAGTTTAGTTTTTAATATTTGTGTAAAAATATTTTAGCAAATTATGAAAATAATGGATAATTGATAACGAGCTAACAAAATACTTATATTAAGCCGAAACCCAGAGTGTTTGCAATTTTTAAACACAACTTTTCACTATAACAACAATTTGAACTATTTTATCTATAGCTGTAGCACAAATCACCAATATACTTTAAGCAATAAATAAATCGTTTAATCAAGAAATTAAAGCAATAATAACTATATACTAGTTACTAATAAGCAACTAAAATAAAATTGATTGATATTTACTGCAAACATATATAATACAGGGTGTTTTTTTTAGAAGTGTGGTTTTCAAGAAGAAATAAAACGTATATACTTTAATGTTATGGCCAAGAATTTTGCTTTATTATAAAGATAAGGATTTGGCATTATGTTTTAAAAACAATTACGGGCAAGTAGCCGAATAAATTCCAGCCGAGAGGCCCAATTTTCGACCACTTTTTGCAGCAATTGGGGCCAGGCCGTATGCCAGTTACAACGCGCCGAATATTCTCTTCCAAGGCGTCAATCGTCGCGGGCTTATCTAGAAGTAGACAAGCGACTTCACATAACCCCACAAAAAATAGTACAGCGGTGTTAAATCGCACGATCTTGTAGGCCACGCCACAGGCCCACGACGCTAGATAATGCGCTCGCGTTCACCAGCAGTTTCCTTCAATAAATTGATTGTTTCGTTGGCTGTATGGCATGTAGCCCAGTCTTGTTGGAACCAAAGGTCGTCCACATCAACATCAACATCCTCCAATTCAGGCTTTATAGCGTCCCACATTGACTGTAACATTATGACCGGCTTCATCTTTGAAGAAATATGGGCCAATGATTCCCTCTGCCCATAGAGCCCACACCAAACAGTGACTTTTTGAGGATGTAACGGCGTCTCGACAATGGCTTGTGGATTATGATCACTCCAAATGCGACAATTTTGCTTATTAACGTACCCATTCAACCGAAAGTGAGCTTCATCGCTGAACAAAATGTTCTTGTGAAAATCGGGATCGGTGGTCATCTCGTTTTGGGCCCATTCACCGAACGTGCGACACGCTTGATGGTCGTTCGGCTTCAACTCTTGCACAAGTTGGATTTTGTAAGATCGCAAACCAAGATCGTTCCGCAAAATCTTCCATAAAGTGGATGGGCACAGCTCCAATTGTTGCGCGCGATGGCGGATGGACTCATTCGAGTCTTCTTCGATACTCTGCTTCACAGCAGCAATAGCGCCTTCTGTGCGCACTGTACGGCGTCTCTGAGGATGCGCATTATCCACTGGAGTAAACGTGGTGCGAAACCGATCCATGGTTGCTCGAATCAGCGACTCTGCTGGGCGATTATGTCGACCGAATATTGGACGCCAAACCCTTATTTTGGTAATAAATATACACGATTTACAAACGTTGTTCAGGAATAAGTCTATTCATTATGAAATGGCAAACCAAACTGAGCATAAATCAAATGGCAGCTGTCAAAAAGACCAACTCCGAAAAAAGTATTGCCAGATTGAAAACCATACTTCTAAAAAAAACACCCTTTATAATAAATTAAATATGACGAGCATATTTTCAATTGCGGTTGGGTAGAAATATTTTTATTCAGCTGCATGCAACTTTTATCTAACGCCAATGAAGTACATAAATAAGCACTGTTATGCAGAAAACCAAAGAAATATAGACACAAAAAGCTTCTATTTATGAGACTTAAAAATAAAGAAACTAGTAAATATAAAAAGAATTTGAGTAAATCCGAATTAAATCGAATATTTAAGCATGAGTAAGCAGCCGAAATCAGTTATAGGTAGATTATTATATAGATTAAACCGGCCTTATTAGACACTACTGGCACGGTCGAGCAGAGAAAATATGGGCCCAGGGAGGAGAAGGGGACGGATCAGCTAAGGGCCCCTTATTTTTATGAACTAAAATTGGACATAAATGCTTAAGCTAAAGCGAAATGATTGAAGTCTGACTGGCACGGGTTCCTGTATAAATTCATCTTCCACTGCTTACTGTCACCTTATTACTTACTGCTAGTAACACGATCAAAAAAAACCCATGAATTGATAAAGAAATAGTCATGATTTATAAAAACGTTTGCAGATTGATGAACATTTAGACAATTCTCAAATATTTATGTAATTTGTTCATAATTTCTATCGTTACCTTAATTTATGAATCGTTACCTTAATTATGAAAGTAAGAAAGAAACAACAAAGTTACGATGATTACCAATAAGGGCCATCCCCTTCTCAATTCCTCAAAATACGCATTTCTACCATATGACAATATTTTTTTGTTTTCATTCAAGATCAGGGTGGTAAGATGATTACCAAATTGGTAGGTAAGTATACCTATACTACAGAATACTTGAAAAGTTTCTAGCCTGAAACATAGATAGCGCTAGTGAAGCAGTGAATGTATGTTCAATGTGTGATTTCATCTTACTTATGAACACGTGAAAAGTTTCAAATCAATCTGGCAATCCGTTATTTGTTTAACAACTGCTTGAAGTTGAAGTGTCACAGTGTTTTTTTTTTTAAATGGGAAAATTTAAAAATCGTGCCTTTATTGAGTATGCATGTAAAAAAGATTTATCTGGAAAAGAACTCCATATCGATATGGTAAATGTGTTAGGTGAATGTGCTCCTTCATATGCAACACTAAAAATTGGATTGCTGAATTTAAACGTGATCGTACAAGTATTGAAGATGAACCACGCACTGGACGTCAAAAAAGTGCCTCGACACCAGAAATCATTGAAAAAGTGCATGTTATTGTTTGTGAAAATCCAAGTGCGACTATGTGTGAAGTAGCTGATACTAAAGGCATTTCAGAGGAACGAGTAAATTAGATTTCACATGATGAACTACATATGGAAAAGCTGTATGAAAAAGTAGTGCCGCATACGTTAAGAATTCAGCCAAAACTCAAATTGATCGAAATCGAATTTCTCAGTGCAATTTGGAACGTTTTAAGCAAAATAAAACGGATTTTAAGCGTCGTTTCATAACTGTGGATGAAACTTTGGTCTACCATCATGATCCTAAATTCAAACAGCAACGTCTACAGTGGACTGAAGCTGGATGTTCGGCGACAAAACACGAACGATCGGCAAAAAAGGTTATGACTTTTGTTTACTGGGATGTAAAAGGGATTTTGTTGATTGATTATCTTGAGAAAGGTAAAACAATAAACTCAGAATACTATTGTAACCTTTTGGATAAACTAGATGCAGTAATTCGCGAAAAAAGACCCGGTTTAAAGAAGAAAAAATGGTTTTTGCATCAAGACAACGCACGTCCTCACACAAGTGTTTTCACAACGAATTAAAGTATCCATACACGCACGCCCATGGTTTTGAAATTGTGAATCACGCGTGTGCACTTTCGATGGATATTTTTTGTAAAAATTCACGCTTGTTCACGCACTTTGGCATAATATTTCCACGTGAATGTAAAAAATGCGCCAGAAACGAAAAGTAAAAATACAAACAGTGATGCCCGATTTCGGATTTGCAGACTTTTTAGCTGAAGAAAAACACAAATTTCCTTTTTAAATTACATAAATTAGGTTAATCCCGCATAATCACGTTAAAGTTATATCACCCATCTCTGATGGGTCACCGACCCACGTATTTATTAGAGTATAAAAAACTTAATACTACAAATCTTACGATAATATTGACTTATCAAGTTATTATATTTAAAAAGTTCCTCCCTCACTATCTTCGACGTCCCGTTGCCAACAAGTGTAGTTTACTATACTGAGTTATTGTTTTGTAATCAAGGCAAGCTCATAGTGCTGTTTGTTACCACCTTGCCACCTTACCACCACCACCACCACCACCACCCCCACTACCAGCAAAATAAAGAAAACGAGGGTGGGTGTGGCGATGAAAAGACCGTGATTTATTTCTCGTATCAGAAGTTATCGCACATAGTATGTTTTCAAATTCAAGGCAATTTCATTTCAATTGCAGCGCAGCAGCGCTCAAAAAAATAAAACAAGAAAAATAATAACAATCATAATACTGGTACTAAAAAAATAATAACGAATAGCATAATAAGAAAGAATAGCAACTAAGTACATGCTAAAATACATACAAACAAACAAATAGTATAAATAATAAGATGAGGTTGGTCACAGCACCGCAGCACCCAGCGGATATTGAGCAGGCAAGTGGAACTAAATAAAAGTTTGAATAGCTGGAATGAATGGAAGCAGCAAACAATATACAGTACATTTCATAACTATATCACCACCACCCTTATATTGCAGTTTTTTTTTTTTTTTTGTTTAAAAAAAATAAAATTCAATAATTTTTTTTCTAATTAAATTATCGTAAAAATATGAGACGTCGTGTGGGTCTAGTGGTGAACGAGGACAAAACGAAATACCTTGTGTCAACAAACAAAGAGTCACGGCGTCTTGGACAAAATGTCACTGTTGACAACTACACTTTTGAAGTCGTCAAGGATTTCGTTTATTTAGGATCCAGCATAAACACCAACAATAATGTCAGCCTTGAGATCAAGCGGAGACTAACTCTTGCCAACAGGTGTTACTACGGGCTCAGTAGGCAATTGAGAAGTAGAGCCCTCTCTCGACCGACGAAAATAACGCTCTATAAGTCCCTCATCCTTCCCGTCCTAATGTATGGCGCTGAGACGTGGACATTGACCATCAATGATGAGAGGCTGTTAGGAGCGTTCGAGAGGAAGATACTCCGTAAGATCTACAGTCCAGTATGCGTGGACGACGTGTATCGAATAATATGGAACGATGAGCTGTATGAGCTGTACGCCGACACTGACATAGCCAGCCAACAAGCGTATAAAAATCCAGCGGCTTCGCTGACTAGGTCATGTTGAGCGAATGGAAGAAAGCGCTCCGGCTAGAAGGGTGTTTTATTCGAACCATGGTGGAGGATCACGCAGAAGGGGACGTCCTAATCTCCGTTGGAAAGACCAGGTGCAGGGCAACCTGACTGCACTTGGCCTTATCAACTGGCGCCAGCGCGCGCAAAGCAGAAGTGACTGGCGAAGCTTTGTGGAGGCGGCCAAGACCGATCATCGGTTGTAGCGCCAGCTAAGTAAGTAAGTAAAAATATGAGACAGTACTTTCAAGAAGAAAGCAATCGGCTTTTTCGCATGAAATAATTTGAATATCAAGTAGGCCTTGATTTTCCAAAAACTTGATTTCATTGTAAATTTCGCAATGTAATTGTAGAAACAGTCCATTATACGCTTTCGTCTCAAGAGCATATTTAAGAAATGAGTTCCGTATACGCGAAACATTTTGAAGCAGTCTTTCTTTGTTCCCATCCAAAAGGTCCCAAGATGTCCCACATGAGTGCTTCGAAGTACTTAAAAAAGTCGAAGGCGTCTGTCCAGCATTGGAACCAACACTTTTTGGACGACTTGCCAAATCGCAACATTTGCAGAGCTACCTCGAAACAGAAGGACTTAGAGGATTTTCGAAGCTAATCCAGCCATATCCTTGAAAGCAGCTAAACAAAAATTGGCTCAAAAGGGCATAAATGTCTCTCTGAATACAATAAGAAACCGTTTGAGGGAGTTTCAGATCCAATTTCGAGCAACGACGGTAAAACCCTTACTAACTGCAAAGCAAATAAAAAAAAGACGCAAGGGTGGGCAACTGAACATATGGATGACGATTGGAGCCAAGTGGTGTTGTGTCTCAGACGAATCCGCCTTTTGGATGACAACTACTATTAAGCGTGACTGGTCCACTAAAGACGGTAAGATGCTCCAGCGATCAGTGAAACATCCAGGAAAGGTTCATGTTTAAGGATGCTTCACAAAACAAGGATTTGGCAAATTAATCATGTTCACGAGGAATTCGGATGCCAACTTCATGACCATGATATACCGTCGTGGACTTCTGCTATCAATGGATATGTGGTTTGGGGCAGGAAGCCGAGATTGGGTTCTTCAAGAGGACAACGACCCAAAACATCGCAGTCGCTTGTGTAGCAGTTGGAAAGAGGAAAACGGTATAACTTCATTGGATTGGCCCTCACAGTCGCCAGCTGCGAATCCGGTCGAAAATGTTTGGGCTCTTATGAAGTTAAAACTACGTGGAAAAAAGATACGTTCAATAAATCATTTGAAACGGCTTCTTAGGGTAATATGGAGAAGTTTAACACGGTCATATGCTGAAAAATTAGTCGATAGCATGCATTTCCGTTGTAATGAAATTACAAAGAATGGTGGCGACTGGACGCCATGTTAATATATTTACACAATGAATAATTAATCATTTCAAGATGCTGTGGACTATTTTTTTTTAAGATACCTTGATTTTTTCAGTGACTTAAGCCGATTGCTTTCTTGTTGGAACTACTTTAACAAAAATGTATTCTACAATAATATAAACTTTAAAAAATCTTTGTAATCATTTACATTTGTAGTAAAAAACAAAAAACTTTTGTAAACTTGAAACTTTTTTTTATTCAATAATTGCTTGGACCTCTCTTTTTCTCTAGCAGTACAGTAATTAAATTAGGAATGCTGTTAAACAGTTTTTTTTAAAGAGTGTCTTGTGATGTTTTTCAATTGACTGTTGCGACCATTAACCTTTCCAAAACGACTGCCTCCTAAGGTTTTCAAAGTTTTCACATCAAACCAAGATTTAATCGTCCTGCTCGCGTAAATTTTCACGTGGTGGCCCTGCTGAAAATTCCATCTTTCGTCCTGATATCTATCCAAAACCGGCAAGAGGTTTGCAACACTGACCCCGATGTATTCCTTTCTGTCCATTCTCATCGACAGAAACCCTGGTGGTAGTGTACTGCGTGCGACATCTTTTATCTTGGTATAACTTTAAAAAACAACCGATTTCCATATTTGATGTATTTTTATTTAATTTGGTCCTTTGCAATTTATTTCGGCAACATCAATCAAGTGGCCGCCTTGATGTTGACCAAAGCAAAATGTTCCCGTTTTCCATCACTTTTTCGAGCATCTCGAGCCTTGAGCACGTCAGTGGTCTGAGGCTTACAGCCGCACACTTTGCTTTTCAAATAACGCCACAAAATGAAACCGAAGGGATCAAATCTGGACATCTGAGTGGTCAGTCAATGTCGCCTTTTTTCGACACCACAAGTCCAGGGAATTTGCGTTGCAGAAACTGGATTGTTTGATTTGCAGTGTGGCATGATCCAGATCTTTTCCACACATTTGTGGGCAGAATAATGCGCCAATATCCACCGATATCGATTCCGAAACGATTGTTTCGCCTTCACTGAAGAAAAATGACCCAATGATGGTTTTGGCGCAAATGCCACCGGCCCCAGCAGTCCATCCGTTTTCCAAAAACGCGGCAATTTTGCTGGTTAACGACGCCAGAGAGTGTGAAATGTGCCTTGTCGGTCATCAAAATTTCCTTCCAAAAATCAGGTTCAGTGTTAACCATTCGAGCGACTGTTTCGCCGTCGGTAGTATTATTTGAGTCAATTATACGGAAACAAATGCAAATCATACTTCAAGATGCGGCACAAGGTGATTCCATAGATGCCAAAATGCTGAGCGCAGTGACGATAAGCCGCACATGTGAGTTCTCGGCAACACTCTCTCTTACCTCACCTCAAACAGTTCATTGGAACGTCTTGGTCGTTGATGAACGCGGTTTGTCGACGATTCCCCACTGTCCCGTGCTCAACAAAATTCGACACCAAACGGAGCTTGTTGGCCACGATATGCACGTTGAGTTAACACAGCTGAACGACTAAGTATTTTCAATATACAGCGTCATAGTTAAAATTGACATTTACTCAAGTCAATCGGCTGATAAATGTTAAAATTATTCAATGTTTACATACCGACATAAAAGATGGTGCACCCTGTATATGGGAAATTGGTAATGAACAAAGTCTCACCATACCATACGGCTTCTTCCATTGGAGTTGCACCGCGGAAAGTGTAGAGGATCTTTCTGCAGTTAACTCCAATGGCACTGAAAAACATCTGAACCGTCAAGGTTAAATTTTACTTCGTCATTAAAAATCATTTGTAAGAAAAGTATGGGGAGGGTTTTGTTGCCCTTGTACACTACCAACAAACAATATATAAGGCTAGTGATACGGGTACATATAGTTATGAAATGGACTGTAGTATGTATGAACATATTAATGGTATCATAGATCTGCGGTAGTCAAAGGTCATTCATTATACGCCAAGAATTGTATGCTTAATTGAATACATTGTTTCTTCATATTATTTCTTTCCTCTAATAATTTACAGGAAGAAATACTTCAGCGAAAAATGCACACTGTAATTGGTTTTCGTTTTCGTTTTTGCTACATACTCGTATAAAGAAAAACCTTCAAATATTTTTAAAAACACAGTAGGTATTTTTTCATTTTTTTACTTAGATTTTTGTATTTCTATTATTTTTCTGTTAAGTACACAAGGAAAGCATTTAATCATATATTTTTTGTGTAGTACTTTAGCAAATAACGCGCGCCCAAAGTAATTGCAGATAAACACGTCACTATTGTAGTCGTGAGTACTACTGTGGGCAAAAGTTAGTAAGACTTTTTAATTTAAATTTCGCGCGGAAACACATTCATCAAAATATTATTTTTTTAAGGTTGGTATGACTGTCGGTGACATCTGTGCCAAATGTCACATCAAAATAATCATTAGTGTTTAGTATACGCTTGTCTTTCTGAAGTACAAAAAGTGCATTCGGCGATTTTCACAATGAGTGAAATTATTCAACAAAGAAGTTCCATTAAATTTTGTGTGCGGAATCAAATGTCTGGTGCCGAAACGTTCAGAATGTTGCAAAAGGCCTTCGGTGATAATTGTATGTTGCGAGCAAGTGTTTTTGATTGGTACAAATTGCTCAAAGATGGTCGAGAACGCGTTGACGAATAACCACGTCCAGGACGGCCATCAACATCAACTGATGATCAACACGATAAACAACACAATAAAATCAAGGAATTGGTGCTCGAGAATCGACGATTAACAGTCAGAGACCTTACTGGCATCGTTGGAATATCAATATCGGAAGGATCAGTGAAAACCATTTTAAAACATCATTTGGGCCTAAGAAGAGTGAATGCACGATTGGTTCCAAAATCACTGCATTGGTTTTACGAGACCATTTTGCCAAAAATTCGACTGATATCGTTCCGCAACCACCCTACCACCCTATTCGCCTGACTTAGCACCGTGTGACTTTTGGCTTTTGGCTATTTTCTAAACTCAAAAAACCGCTTCGTGGACACCGTTTTGAGTCAATTGAAGACATTAAACATGAATCGCTAAGCGCATTGAAGGCTATTCCGGAAATTGACTTTAACAACTGTTTCGAGAATTGGAAAAAACGTTGGCACAAGTGTATTGGGGCCGGGGGGGATTACTTTGAAGGAGACGAAATAGATTCGGAAGAATGAATAAAAAAATTTGAAATTATGAACAAAGTCTTACTAACTTTTGCCCACAGTAGTATGTACTCGTAAGGCGAAATTCGACGTTAGGAAATGTACGTGACTATGGCAAATCTGAATGTCGAGAAGCGAAATTGGTGTATTATATCGCTCATGTATTTGAGAAATTCTGTGAGCGGAATAGAGACAACAAATAAATGAGTGTTGAATATTTGTTTGTCACCTAAAAGTATACTATACATTGTGAAATGTGATATACACTACTGGCTGAAACTAAAGCAACTCTACTCGATGTGTATTTATGAAATTGCATTAAATGAGTGACACCATCAAAAAAAATATTCCTTTTTTCTTTTGAAATATTATTTTTTGTTAGTCTAGAGTGTAATGAAAAAATAATTATATTTATATTAATTCAATTCTTTGAGAATAAAAAACACTTTTATTTAAGTAAGTACACTTTTCGGCTGGCAAAAACTAATGCAACTTTATTTATTGATTATAATTTTCAAAACGACGGCGCTCGTACTGATTAAATGATAATCTGCGAGATTGAAAAGAATCCATTTGTGTCTTCGCAAAATGTTGTAAACCATTTGAAATTGGAAAGCATGGCAAGTACGGTGCGAGACATGGTAGTAAAAGAAAGACTACTCAGACGAAAAACTGCAAAGAAGCCTGCCTTTTATTTCCAGTAAGAATAGGAAGACGAGAATCGAATTTACCAAAGCCAAACACGAAAAATGGAGACACAAATTTAATTAATTTCTGACTAATCGAAGTTCAATTTGAAGGTATCTGATTCAAAAAGTTTACGAGTGCGAAGGCGTAAACTCGATTAGATCCGAGATATTGCAAGGGAACAGGGAAGCAGGTCGGCGGCAATGTTATGGTGTGGGGTTGCTTCTTTTCGTTTAACGAAATGGGCCCTGTACATGAAATAAGAGATACCATGGATCGGTTTTTATTTATAAAAATATCTTAGGTGTCCAATGTTGCCATGCTGCTTAAGAAGAAATGCCGTTGAGACGAGGTCTTCCAATAGGATAACGAACCGCTGAGCACGCCTCAAAGCTTGTGAAATCCTGGTTCAAGGGGGGAAAAAACGATGTTCTCAAGAGGCAGGAGTAATCACCAGATTTAAACACAATAAAGATAGATATAGTAGACCGATAAATAGAGCAAGATCAATTATCGAGTAAGATCAAGCCGGAGCAATCACCAGATTTAAACCCAATATAGATAGATATATGTTGGTCGCTGTGGCGTAGTGGTAATGCGTTGAACTGCTATGCAGAGTGTCCGGGATTCGAATCTCGGCACAGGCAAAATAAAAAGTAGAAAAAAATAATTTTTCTACACGGCACCACCTCTTGTCAGGCAATGGCAAACCTGCAAGAGTAAAAATTGCCTATGAAAAGCTTTTCACTTCGCCGTTCGGATTCGGCATTAAACTGTAGGTCTCTTCCATTCATGTACAAATATAACACGCACAATATGAGTGGATGCGAAAAGTTCGGCCTAGGCCCTCCATGGGCTGTTGTGCCATTAAAAGTAAAGTAAAGTAATAGATAGATATAGTACTTAGACCGATAAATACCTAGTCCTGCCATAAGTTCTGTTACAATTTGAATATAGTGTAAAAATTAAAGAAACAAGTTTTTTTAATGTGTTGTAATTTTTATTTTGTTATTAAATTATAGTGTTTCTGAAAATCAACAGGTTATTCAAAATGGTCGCCTCTCGCTTTAATGCACGCCTTTAGACGATCAGGCCATTGGGCTATAGCGGCACGTATGGTTTCGATGGGTATTGTTGACGCTGCTGAAATAATAGCTTTCTTAAGACTCTCCAAATTTCGGTGGCGAACTTTGCAGGTCACATCCTCTAGCTCTGACCACACCTTGTAATCAAGGGGATTCAAATCTGGGCTTCCCGAGGGCCAATCTTCAGCAATAATAAAGGCTGGAATATTCTGACGTAATCACTCTTGAGTTGTTTTGGCTTTGTGTGACGGTGCAGAGTCTTGTTGAAAGACCCAGTGCTCTCCATTAAAGAAGGTTATAGTCAAGTCTTTCACCACGCCTTCCAATACACTTTTGCTCCAGTTTTAACGCCCTTTTCGCAAAAATGCAAGAAACTGACTCCTTTGTGGGATACTCCCCACCAGACCATAACGGATGTTGGATGATGACCTCTCTGAACCCTTGGCACAATAAATTTAGCTTCTTCAGATGTTCTCGCTTCTTCAGATTTTGTCGTTTTGCTTATTAAAAACTTCCTCCACCGTAAAAATTTTTTCATCCGTAAAAAGGATATTTTCATGACCGTTTCTTGCGTGCCACTGCAAAAGCTTCTTACATCTTTCCAATCGTATTTGTTTTAGCCGTGGAGTTAAAAGGTGGCCTGTGCACCTGCGAAAGGCCTTCATGTGGTGGTCATCACGGATTAGTCGTGACATGGATCTGGAAGACATATCCATTTCTGTAGCCATGATCTTTAGCTTTCTTAAGGGATTTCGGCGAATCCGCTCCCGCACAGCTTTCATGGCTCCACTCGCACGAACAACGCGAGGTCGACCACTTCTCAGCCTGTCTTCCACTTGAGACGATTCCAAGAAACGATCGATGGTACGATAAACAAACATTTTCGATATTTCGAGTTTTTTCTAGCAACGTGAATATTTGACTTGCGCTATTTCCGCATTTGTGCAATGCAATCACCGCTATGCGATTTTCGTTATTGCCCCACTCCATATTAATTACGCAAAATTTTAAACCAAACTGATTTGAAGTTGTTTTGCAATAGAACATTGTACCAAAAAATGCGAATAACGGGATCATACAATTTAAAATTTCAAAGCCTAATACTTTGAAAAGCTTGCAACAGAACTTATGGCAAGACTAGGTAGAGCAAGATCAAGGATCGTATAAAAACACGTTCCTTATATAACACGTTCCGCTTATAAAATAAGATTGGGAGAGCATATGGAAAGATCAGATTAAATCGAGCTACTTATCCACTCCGTAGTTGTTCAGACGTGCTGAAAACTAATGGATATGCTATTAATTACTACCAAGATATTTAAAACCCATCTGTATTATTAACACCTTAAAGTTTTTTAGTTGTTTGCCACTTAAAAATTAGGTGTTTGAACATTTTTTGTTTTTGAATTTATTTTAATAATCTGAGTTTGCGTTTCAGTTTAATACATGTGTATTACTGTGGGCAAAAGTTAGTAAGATTTTGTTCATAATTTAAAATTTTTTTATTCATTCTTCCAAATCTATTTCGTCCCCTTCAAAGTAATCCCCCCCGGCCCCAATACACTTGTGCCAACGTTTTTCCCAATTCTCGAAACAGTTGTTAAAGTCAATTTCCGGAATAGCCTTCAATGCGCTTAGCGATTCATGTTTAATGTCTTCAATTGACTCAAAACGGTGTCCACGAAGCGGTTTTTGAGTTTAGAAAATAGCCAAAAGTCACACGGTGCTAAGTCAGGCGAATAGGGTGGTTGCGGAACGATATCAGTCGAATTTTTGGCAAAATGGTCTCGTAAAACCAATGCAGTGATTTTGGAACCAATCGTGCATTCACTCTTCTTAGGCCCAAATGATGTTTTAAAATGGTTTTCACTGATCCTTCCGATATTCCAACGATGCCAGTAAGGTCTCTGACTGTTAATCGTCGATTCTCGAGCACCAATTCCTTGATTTTATTGACGTGTTGATCATCAGTTGATGTTGATGGCCGTCCTGGACGTGGTTCATCGTCAACGCGTTCTCGACCATCTTTGAACAATTTGTACCAATCAAAAACACTTGCTCGCGACATACAATTATCACCGAAGGTTGTTGAATAATTTCACTCATTGTGAAAATCGCCGAATGCACTTTTTGTACTTCAGAAAGACAAGCGTATACTAAACACTAATGATTATTTTGATGTGACATTTGGCACAGATGTCACCGACAGTCATACCAACCTTAAAAAACTAATATTTTGATGAATGGGTTTAAGCGCGAAATTTAAATTTAAAAGTCTTACTAACTTTTGCCCACAGTAGTAAGTAGAAATATAAATATATTCAATAGTAATAATTGAAAAAATTAATTAAATTTTTGAGTTTTTTCCCCCAACCAAAATGTAATCTGAAAAAAAGCTGCTGTTAGTTTTTTGCCAAAGTATTGTAGATTTTTAAATTAAACTAAAAGTTAAGTGTAAATCGACAATTCAGCAGTAAAAACTCAAGTTCGAAAATGCAATGATTAACAAAATATAAATACATTTTTAGTCAAGATTGTTAACAAATCATTTGAATTTTGGTATAAGGGCAGAAAAGTTAAGTAGTTTCAACTCATCTACATTAGATTAACACAACAATAAAACAATTTCTGAAATCAGAGAATATTTAGATCATAAGTGTAGATTTTTAAAAATTTTACAACCGAAAATTACAATATTTCCAATTCCTTAACTCTTTTTTTTTGCTTTTTATTAATGCAAAAAAATCGTTCAAATCGAAAAATGTTTATTTGTCCTGCAAATTATTCAAGGTTCCGAAGTTTTTACCCAAAATATTTATTTATGTACAATATCTAATAATAAAAATAAACGAATGTTGCTAAATGCAGTTAAAGATAGAAAAAATAAATATTTCATAATAATTTATTTGTTTTTTTTTTTTTTGGGAAGTACGAAAAAGAATAGTTATTAAATTTATTTAAACAAAATAAGCTCACGTGATGAAAAATAAACGATAAAGCAAAGCGGCAAAACGAAATAGAAAACAAAATCAACAAAACAAATCAAGTACATTTAAAGAAAGCAAAAAATAAACCAGAAAAACGATTAAGCGCTAAGTAAGTATTTTTACTATATAAATTATTATAAATTTGTGTACTTAGTTTTCATTAACCATTTACGTCACTATGGTAGCATTAGTTTAAAATATTCCTTTTCTACTTCTTATTTATTTGAATATTTTATTTTTGTAAAATTTCATGAGCTGTGACATTTTGAGATGATTTCAAAATCGAATTTCTTTCCTTACGTAGCAGAAAATAAATAGAAAATAATTTGCAAATTTAAAACAAAAAAAGAGATATACAATTTAATTTTAAGAAAAAAATTATCAAAACCAAAAACAAGAATGCCTCCGTGAGTGGCCTTACTGGCAGCTTCACGAAGAAATGTTGCAGAAGAAATTCAAAAATACATAGTAGAATCCCCAGTCTCGGATACAGATGGTGACTGCAGCCCCTCCATAAAATGTCAATGCTTTTACCTTTTAAATTTGTTGTAAGGAGTGAAATTGAAAAAATCGGATAACTTTGAAAGACCACTGCTTTGAAACTCTTCATCTGAATGAAATCGGAATGAAAAAATTCAAACAGTAGGCTTTGCGTTGGATAAATTCTGATGAATTACATACATCACATGTTTTTTGACTTGTGAACTTTCAGTTGAGTCATGGCATCGGAAGTGGAAAGACGCGATTTAGTTGTTGAATTATTTCGACAAAAATCCGCAGTGGAGCCAGAAAACCATTGCAAATAAGGCGAAAGTTTCACAAAACACTGTCTCAATGATTCTTAAAAAATTTAATACAGACTTAACAGTTGCCAGAAAATATGGTTCTGGAAGGAAATGCGGTTTCGTGTCGAAGAAAGTCGTTAGAGAAGAATCCAGCATTGTCTAATCGAAAATTGGCGGAAAAAGCGAGTTGCAGTGCAGTGAGTTTTTAGTTCGTAAAATTAAAAAAGATGCAGGCCTTAAAACATACAAAGTGCAGTCAGTATCCGACAGAAACGCTACTAAGAACTTGGTAGCCCAGAGCCAAGCTAAAAAGTTGAAAACATTTTTTTTTTTCCAAAAATTCGATTGCTGTGCTATGGACGACGAAACATACGTGTTGTCTAAATTTTCTCAATTGCGTGGTCAAGAGTTTTACACCGCAAAGGAACGAGGAGGAGTTGATGAAAGAATTAGGACAAAACAAAAGTCCAAGTTTCCTTAGAAGTTTCTGGTATGGCAAGCGATTTGTAGTTGTGGGCTAAGGAGTAAAAGTTTCGTAACAAGTGGCACTGTTAAAGCCGAAATTTATGTGAAGATTGCTGCAATGTATCTACTTTCTTTTGGCCTGACCTAGCCTCCTGCCACTACAAATGGTTCGAAGACCAAAACATGAAATTGGTACCAAAAATCGCCAACCCACCAAATTGCCCAGAACTTCGGCCTATCGAGAGATATTGGGCTCTAGTGAAAAGAACATTAAAGGCAACAAACAAAGAAGCAACAAATCCATGAAAGATTTTAGAAATAAGTGGAATGCTGCCGCCAAAAGAGTCGTCTCAGAAATGACAGTAAAGGCGCTAATGGCAGTCATACCGGAAAAGCTGTCCGGATTCTGTAAAAACCAACAAACAAATTAGTTTTATTGATAATTTTATCTGAAATTAACTTTTCTTTTCACAACTGTTTAAATTTTTTTATTTGCATAAGGGATTTCAATGCTAGGACAATTTAAAGTTATCCGATTTTTTCGATCTTACTCCTTATATGGAAACTGTGTATTCAGTTTTAGATGCTGTTAAGTTGGAGAGCCTCGTTTGGTTTTTTGTTATGGGTCTCGGTCTGTCGCCTCATTTTAGTTCTAAATTTTGGTCTCGTCTGATTTTTGGTCTGCATTCTAGTTTGAGTTTTGCTCTGAACTTTGGTCCAATGTTTTAGTTGAATTTTTGTACGTAAGTATTTTGATCTATTTTTGCTTGTTTTGAATTGAATTTTAGTCTGATTTTTCTCTAAGTTGTGTTCTATAATTTGGTCTTCTTTTTGGTTTGAATTTTAGAAAAAGGTTTGTTCTGGTTTTCTAGTTTGAACTATGTATGGTGTGTGAATTTTGGTCTGTATTTTTAGCTGATTTTTTAATTTAATACATATTTGGCCGTTAGTATTGAAGCTGTATTTTGGTCTCAGTTTTGCTCTGGGTTTTGACCTATATTTTCGTCTGAATTTGATTTGATCTAAATTTTTAACTTGATTCTATTTTTTTTTTGAAGGTTTTGGTCTCATTTTAATTTTAATTTCGAGCTAATTTTTAGTTTGATTTTTGGTTCGTATTTTTGTCTGACTTTTGATTTGATATTTGATCTGAATTTCATCCCGTATTTTTGTCTGATGCTTGCTCTGGATTTCCGTTTGTATTTAGTTAGAATTTTAACTGATTTTCGGTTTGATCTGTATTTGTACCTGGTTTTTTGATTTGACATTCGGCCTGCATTTTGATCCTAATGTTATGGACTTTTTATTCTGATTTTGGATTGAATTTGGTTCTGTATATAATTTGTTATTTATCTGAATTTTATTCTGAATCTAGTTTGAATGTGGTCGCTGTGGCGTAGTGGTAGTGCGTTGGACTGCTACGCAGAGTGTCCGGGGTTCGAATCTCGGCACAGGCAAAATCAAAAAGTAGGAAAAACAATTTTTCTACACGGCACCACCTCTTGGCAGGCAATGGCAAACCTACAAGAGTAAAAATTGCCTATGAAAAGCTTTTCACTTCGCCGTTCGGTCCCTTCCATTCATGTACAAATATAACACGTAAAACATGAGTGGATGCGAAAAGCTCAGCCTAGGCCCTCCATGGGCTGTTGTGCCATCAAAAGTAAAGTAAAGTTTGAATTTTACTCTGAGGTTTCATTGAAGTTTTGGTCTGGTTTTTGTCTCAAATACTTGTTTTTGTTCCAGACCCAGCAAAGCAGCCTAGTAAGGTAAATCCACTAAATTGTCCAGAACTGAATCCATTTAAGATTTAATACACTTATGTTTTTGTTCCAGACCCAGCAAAGCAGCCTAGTAAGGTAAATCCACTAAATTGTCCAGAACTGAATCCATTTAAGATTTAGTCAAAAGACAATGGGAAATTGCTTTTAACAATCCAAAAAAGGGTTAAAGGTAATATAAAACGAATCAAATTGAAGATGTAAAGTTTTGAAAATTAACTGGATATGAATTGGATTTCTGGTTTAGGAATTGATGTCATTCTAATCTACCGATATATAAGATATTTTTCGGTCCGAGAAAAGAACGGTAGACAAAGTCTAATGAGTCGTAAGGGTTCGTACGTTTGTACTTAAAAATACTTCACTCTGAAATAAAAAAATATTTCACGTTTAAACTCTTTATAGAAGACGCTCTTAATCCGTTTGCAGGACCAGAGTGATTCCGTTGTAAGGTACTTCGAAATTTCTGATTTTCTAAATATTGCTTTGATTATTTTCGCTGACAATTTCCGTCGCTGACCTTCGTATGCATACGAGTAAAAACGTATTTATTTAATACGACAGTTGATTTCTGATTAAATATGCCAAAAAGTGGAACCAACACAACACAACACCGTTGTTAACAGCAAGTGTTAGTTGGCTTAATAACATCGATAAGATTAGATAAAAAAAACTCAAGCAAAACATAAAAAACTAAAACAAATTTTACCAATGCAATTACGTATGTAGTTCGTGTTTTTTTCATATTAATTTTTAGACTTTTTCACTGGTTTTGCAATAAAGACAGAGACAACTGAAAGCGTACATGACAAGCAATCATGTTTTTTGAGTTTTTTTTTGTTTTGTTATTGCGACTATTAAGCTCATAATTGGGACAAATGGCTTAAATATATTTTACGAATACATAGTTGTTATTTATTTTTTTGTTTTATGGAAAGCATATTTTTTTTAGCTTAGAAATATGTACGAATTGAGATGATTACCCTTGCTTTATATAAATCAGAAGCAAAATCGCGCATTATTTGAAATTATGGCAGAGAAAATGTATTCCTTCTTTAACAAAATCAAACACAAAATATTACTTAAAAATTTCACTTTAATACACTTCAAGACAAAATTTGTAGCTAAAAATTAACAATAACGAGTGTTGAAATATTTATGCATTTCTCGCGGAGACACACAAAATTTCATTCCAGCAGTTACTCAAAGACTAACGGCAAATGAGACTCCGAAAAAATTTAAGCCGTAACAAAATAAAAAAAGGCAAGAAAAAATTTAGTTATTTCTTTCCACATTCATTTTAAAGTAAAAATAAAAAAAAAACAAAAAAAAAGCTGACAACTTTTAAAAGAGCAAAAGCGTAAAGGTGAAATACCTACAACTACAAGAACAACAAACATAATAAGAACAGCAGCAGCAGAACACTAAAAAAATCAATTTCATTAATACAATAAAAAAAAAAAAAAACTATTAACCACGACAACGAAAGTGAAGAGAGCAAATGTGAGAGAAAGATTTTGAATTAATTCGTGCGTGTGTGTGTGATACTCATGTGTATCGTATTGGGTGGGAGCAGTTGGGAAGATCGAACAACTCAATTAGAAATAACATAGGTCTACAAAAACAAAAAGATGCCTATTTGACCAGAACATGTCTTTTTCTTCTTCTTTAAATGGCACTGAAGGCTGAACTTTTCGCATCTACTCATGTTGCACATGAGCACCTACCTATAATTTTATGCCGAATCCGAACGGCGAAGTGTGGAGCTTTTCTTAGGCAATTTTTACTCTTGTAGGTTTACCCTTGCCTGCCATAAGAAAAATTTATTTTTCTACCTTTTTTTTTTTTATTTTGCCTGTGCTGAGACTTGAACCCCTGGCACTTTGCGTAGCAGGCCATCACACTATCAATTACGCCACGGCGACCATGTAGCACAGATTCAGCACGTCAAAATACATAAGAATGATATGGTTATTGTGGTCGGTGTGGCGTAGTGGTAGTGCGTTGGACTGCTACGCAGAGTGTCCGGGGTTCGAATCTCGGCACAGGCAAAATCAAAAAGTAGAAAAAATTATTTTACTACACGGCCCCACCTCTTGACAGGCAATGGCAAACCTACAAGAGTAAAAACTGCTATGAAAAGCTTTTCACTTCGCCGTTCGGATTCGGCATTAAACTGTAGGTCCCTTCCATTCATGTACAAATATAACACGCACAACATGAGTGGATGCGAAAAGTTCGGCCTAGGCCCTCCATGGGCTGTTGTGCCATTAAAAGTAAAAGTAAAGATATGGTTATAGGCATCACTTTTTTCTCAACTGCTTGATTGAAAAGAATATAGGCTCAATGATACGGATCGCCTGGTATTAACTACAAAAGGCATCAAACTGGAACACACACGGACGGCGAAGGTTCTTAAATTGCACCAAAGCCAAGGACAGTGGTAGGAACGGAAAAAAGTACCCTGTACTTATGCACACTTCTAGAAGTCAAAGCATGAATATTGTATGGTCGCACCTGATTCAGCCCACTCAATCTTATCAATAGACAAAATACGGTTATGTCGACATTATTGGTAGCTTCCACTTTTTGACACATTTTTGTATTATAAAAGGTGATCGCAATCGTGTTTGGCTTGTCCCTTATAGAAAAGAGACTTAACAAAGCACCACAAAAAATAGTCTAACGGGGTTAAATCACACGATCTTGGAAGCCAATTGACTACACCAAAACGTCAGACTAACTGCTCAACAAATTCGCCGCTCAATTGATGCATGGTTTCGCGTGCAGTGTGGCATGTGGCATGTGGCACCGTCCTGTTGGAGCCACATGTCGGCCGAGTCCAATTCGTGAATTTTTGGCAAAAAAAACGTCTGTTATCACCGAAAGGTAACGGTACCTTTCTCCATTGACCGTTACGTTGCGGCCTTTATCGTCTTTGAAGAAGTACGGCTCAATGGTGCCGCCTGCCCATAAACCGAATTGCCTCTGGCTGGTCTTCAGTCCAAATACGAAATACGGCAATTCAGCTTATTCACGTATCCATTGAGCCAAAAATGAGCATCGTCGCCGAACAAAATTTTGCGATAACACACATTTTTCACAGAGCCCGAATTTTGATAATAAATTTCAATAATTTGCAAACATTGATCAGACGTAAGTCTATTCATTATGAAATGGCAAACCAAACTGAGCATAAATCAAGTGGCAGCTGTCAAAAAGACCAACTCCGAACAAAGTATTGCCAGATTGAAAACCACACTTCTAGAATAAACACCCTTTATAAATGTCAAGTAAATGCTAACGATTACGTCGACATCATTTCGTCACGCTGGAGATTTTTTGCGAACTACATACATCCAGAGTATTTGATGAACAGAATTAGATCGATGAGTGGAACATTCAATACCGTATACCATCCATCCATTACCGAAATGTCAGCTCTGGTAATGAGAGAGTTACAAAATAGAGGTTGCATGGAAACTTGGACTCAGCTATTGCTGTAGACTGTCTTACCACACTTTTAATGCAGTGTCTTTCCTTATGTGCAATTTCTTTTTTTTAATAAAATTTTAAGTAAAGTTTACAGAGAGTTCAGGTAATCACTTTTGTTCAGCAATTACACTCATATGTAATTGCACAGTTAACCAGCTGAACTCTTTTTCTATGGAAATGAGCCTGGTATAGATATAAGCATGTGAATTTTACAATACTCTCCCAAACTTTTTATTTAGAATCAGACACTATAATTACTGGTACTCGCTCCTCCTATAGCAATCTACTACTGTGGGCAAAAAGTAGTAAGATTTTGTTGATAATTTCAAATTTTTTCATTCATTCTTCCAAATCTATTTCGTCCCCTTCAAAGTAATCCCCCCCGGCCCCAATACACTTGTGCCAACGTTTTTTCCAATTCTCGAAACAGTTGTTAAAGTCTAAAGTCAATTTCCGGAATAGCCTTCAATGCGCTTAGCGATTCATGTTTAATGTCTTCAATTGACTCAAAACGGTGTCCACGAAGCGGTTTTTTGAGTTTAGAAAATAGCCAAAAGCCAAAAGTCACACGGTGCTAAGTCAGGCGAATAGGGTGGTAGGGTGGTTGCGGAACGATATCAGTCGAATTTTTGGCAAAATGGTCTCGTAAAACCAATGCAGTGATTTTGGAACCAATCGTGCATTCACTCTTCTTAGGCCCAAATGATGTTTTAAAATGGTTTTCACTGATCCTTCCGATATTCCAACGATGCCAGTAAGGTCTCTGTTAAGGACTGTTAATCGTCGATTCTCGAGCACCAATTCCTTGATTTTATTGACGTCCTGATCATCAGTTGATGTTGATGACCGTCCTGGACGTGGTTCGTCGTCAACGCGTTCTCGACCGTCTTTGAACAATTTATACCAATCAAAAACACTTGCTCGCGACATACAATTATCACCGAAGGCATTTTGCAACATTCTGAAAGTTTCGGCACCAGAAATTTGATTCCGCACACAAAATTTAATGGAACTTCTTTGTTGAATAATTTCACTCATTGTGAATATCGCCGAATGCACTTTTTGTACTTCAGAAAGACAAGCGTATACTAAACACTAATGATTATTTTGATGTGACATTTGGCACAGATGTCACCGACAGTCATACCAACCTTAAAAAAATAATATTTTGATGAATGGGTTTCCGCGCGAAATTTAAATTAAAAAGTCTTACTACTTTTTGCCCACAGTAGTATATGCATAGATACTAATTATGAAATGTATTACAATTATTTTTCGAATTTCTTAGATTTTAATTTAAACTCTTTTTCTTCTCATTTCAAAGAATGCAGAATATTTAATTATTGCCTTTATCAAAATTTACCTTTACATCTTTAAAGTAGGTATAATTTCAGTTGGATTTTCTTTTTTTTCGTAGTTAATAAGAAAATAGGACTTTGTCAGTTGAAAAAAAAAGTAATCTTTTGCTTCTTCAAAATTCTGAGGATCGTTGTTCACTGTTTCGATGGCCACAATTTGTCGTGGAATGTATGTATTTACCCTTTGGTATTCAAGGGATGGGTGTACTAATTTTAGAAAACTTCTGTTTTGTTTCTCTTCAAAATTCTGGAACTTCTACTACTTAGTTAAAGTAGTTAATAAACACTATTTTATTATTTCTTACTACAAACATCATTCTAGCTTTTTCCGCTTGGGTAGCTGCTATGTCTGTACCTACAAAATATAAAAGAGAATAAAAACAAAAACAAAACAACGGCAAGACTAGGGAAAATCAAAGCAAAATAAATAAATAATTAAAGTAAAAATCAATAAAATAAATACAACAAAAACCAAAACCAACAACAACCGCAATTATTTCAACAAACAATAAAGAAATATTGTACAAGAAATTAAGTGTTAGAAATCATAAATAAGCAATTATTTATTTATAGACATACAATAATTGTTAAAGAAAGAAACACAGATACATTTTAAAGATACGCAACCACAACAATAATTATAATAGAATAAACGCATAATTAGATAAATATAGAATATAAAATATTTCAAAATTAAACAACAGCCAACAGCACACAAAAAAACCAAAACTAGAAAACACTTGACAAAACATCGACAACGCTTGAGATACTCGTATCTCGGTAGCGCATTGCATGAGATAAGTACACATATACCTACACATATACTACATTCGTATATACATACCTACATACATACATACATACATATGTATGTACATACCATATATACCTATGTATCATATGTAAGTAGGTATGTAGATACGATATAGGTGGATGGGGAATGGTAAATATTAAGAGAGTAGAAAAAAGAAACTCACCTCGCCGCTGTTTATCGTTGCTGCTGTTGCTGACAATGGTGAATTCAATGTTGGCGATGAATTTGGCGCAGACGTGCCGGCATTACCATCAATGACACCGCCGCCACCACCACCACTACCACTACTACCACCAACAGTCGATGTGGTGACAACAATTGGTATCGACGATGAAGATGCTGATGCTGTTATATCTGCTGCTGCTGTCGGGGCACAACCTATATTGTTACTGTTATTCTCTTTGATGCCGTTAGTAGTTGCAATTGGTATTGGTGTAGTTGTTGTTGTTATTGTGGCATTATTATTATTATTATTGTTGTTGTTAGTTTTTGTTGCTGGATCGGCTGCTGCTGCTGCTGCTGTTGTAGTTTTTATAGCTTGTGACGATTGAACTGCTGCTGCTGCTGCTGTTGCTGTTGCCGATGCTGCTGCCGACGTCGTCGTTGTTTGCGTTGTTATTACCGTGTTATCCATAATATGTTAAATAGCTTCTCTCCAAAGCCGAGACGAGAAAAGAGAATATAGTTTTCGTTGTTGTGGTTTGGTATCAACAAATGTGACAACAACAACAAAAGGAACAACAAACGGAGCGTCGCAAAAGCAAAAGCAATAGAAAAAAAAACCGAATGAACGAAGAAACGTGTGTAAATATCGACAAAAGGAAAACAAGAAAAAAATTAATATATCTATTTGCAGTTAGTTGTTGTTTTCTTTCTTTTCTTTCAAATTAAAGTTGAAATAGAAGAATTGAAAAAAAAAAAATAAATGTTAAATAAAGAAAAACTAAAACGAAAAAAGCGTATTGCCACTAAAACAACCGCGCCCGCTGTGTTGCTGTTGTCGTCCAAAAAATATGTGCTGTGCTGTGCTGCGGTAGATGGATGCTGTTGTTTGTTACTTGTTGTAGTTGCCGTTGTTCTAATGGTGACTGCAGCAAAATAATGGTGCTTCCAATTCACAATAGACAGACTGACAGACAGGCAGTGCGACACAAATATACAGTTATGCGGCTGTTATAGATACAAGTATTTGATAGCTGAGCACATACATAGATACTCCCTCCTTTCTTTTAATGCTGTCGTTACTCCTTTTTGTTGTTTGTTCTGTTGGTTGTGGCTCTGCACAGAAGACGTGTTGTTGATTTATTCAATGCTGTGTTGGTGGCTGGTTTGTTATTTGATTTTTTTAAGTTGTTGTTTTAAATGTAACAGTGTTTTGCTTTGTTTTATTTTTTCTTATTTGTTGCCTTCTTTTTATTTTCGTTGCTAATTTTAGAGGATATTAAAGAGATTTTATTTCAATTATTGAAATTTCATATCAAATACAAAATCATAGCGATCGTTGTTGGAAACAACAACAAAAACACATTTAGGTTTTTGATTTTGCATATGAAATCTCTATAAACAATTATAAAAATAAACTAATAAGAGAAGATACATTGGATACACACACATATGTTGAAAACAAAATAATACAGTGAGAGAGAGAGAGAGAGAGAGAGCAAGACAGGGAAGTAGGGCAAACTAGTATTATATATACACATGTACTTTCGTGCCCGACTGCTGCCGAGTTATTAACAAGTCCCCATCCATTTACATCTCTCAAGGCTTGAACGTCAAGAGTTGCTATTTTCTTTTGAACCCGCAACCCTTTAGCCTACTCTTGTCCGCAACAAAAGTCTAAATGGGGACTTACGAAAGCGTTCGTGATAATGACCGATTACTATACTATCGCTCTTTAAAGCAGCCGGAGATGACAGTTGGGAAGAAAACAAGAGAGAGAGAGAGAGAGAGGAGGTGAGAGTTCCAAGAGTCTCAACCAAGGCGGATTTAATACGATAGAGTTAGCTGCTGGTTATACTGGTGTTCGCTGTTCGACAAACACATCATATTTTACTCTCGTGCAGGGTGTAGTGGTTACATTGGTTTCGTTTTTGTCGAAATTCAGTTCTTTTTGTAATACAATTTTTTGCACAACGGCAACACTAAACGGTATACCAAAAATCTTTAAACGATTTTATTAATATGGTCGCTGTGGCGTAGTGGTAGTGCGTTGGACTGCTACGCAGAGTGTTCTGGGTTCGAATCTCGACATAGGCAAAATCAAAAAGTAGAAAAAAAATTATCTACTTGGCACCGGCACCACCTCTTTGCAGGCAATGGCAAACCTACAAGAGTAAAAATTGCTTTGAAAAGCTTTTCACTTCGCTGTTCGGATTCGGCATTACACTGTAGGTCCCTTCCATTCATGTACAAATATAACACGCACAACATGAGCGGATGCGAAAAGCTCGGCCTAGGCCCTCCATGGGCTGTTGTAAAGTAAAGTAAAGGAGCGTGACATTAATAATATAATTGAAAAATTATGAAAATAATATGACTTTTCTTCAATAGTTTTATGAATAATATATTTAATATTCACTTTTTAAAACTGAAAAAATTCGCAACTTCGCTTTTCTGCATATGGAAATAATGTTGTACAGGTTTGCATGTTTTCCTTCAATTCTACATAAATTTTTGTTCCTTTTTTGTAGATCAACTCATTGCTAACCCTGAATACTCGGCGTGCTTGGTGTACATTTCACCCAGCATATCGTGTTCGGTGTGAGAGTGAGTAAAAGCTCTTGTTTTCGTGTTGGGCAGCAACAATTGCATGGTGTTCGCCGAGTAAACTTTGAATATAACCACAGCCTTACTGGCAACTAGCTCCTCTTTTTCCTTTGTGATGAAAAGCTGGTTTTCACATTATAACTATACCGCCGTTATGGCCGCCAACAACAAAAATCTGTCTGTTGTTATTACCCTGGTTATTGTACTGCTTATATAAATTCGCCTTGGTCTCAACCAATACGAGCCAATCTCTGCGAGAAGTAATTGTGTGGAGAGGTTTGTATGGATACGACCGGCCACACATAAAAATTACGAAATATTAAATCATTATTTAACATGGACTTATACGAATACGATAAGCGATGAGTGTCGCAACATGACAGAATCTGGGAAGAAAAGGAAAAACAATTCTATTTATGCCAGCAAGGAGGTGTTTCCGTTGATTTATCCATATTTTCAATCGGATTTATGGAAGTTTATATGATATGCTAGGTAGGCAAACCTGGGAAAGATTGCGTAATACGTGAATCACAAAAAAGGAATGACCATTTGAGTGTGGCATTCACAAATAAAATTTCCATTTAAAATCTTAGTACCGGACTACAATTGATTTCGGATATATCCGATCTTTAATATTCAAATTCAAGTTATAAGCGGAGACTAACTCTTGCCAACAGGTGTTACTACGGGCTCAGTAGGCAATTGAGAAGTAGAAAATAACGCTCTATAACTCCCTCATCCTTCCCGTCCTAATGTATGGCGCAGAGACGTTGACATTGACCATCAATGATGAGAGGCTGTTAGGAGTATTCGAGAGGAAGATACTCCGTAAGATCTACGGTCCAATATGCGTGGACGACGTGTATCGAATAAGATGGAACGATGAGCTGTATGAGCTGTACGCCAACACTGACATAGCCAGCCAACAAGCGTATAAAAATCCAGCGGCTTCGCTGACTAGGTCATGTTGAGCGAATGGAAGAAAGCGCTCCGGCTAGAAGTGTTTTATTCGAACCACGGTGGAGGAGCTCGGAGAAGGGGACGTCCTAATCTCCGTTGGAAAGACCAGGTGCAGGGCAACCTGACTGCACTTGGCCTTATCAACTGGCGCCAGCGCGCGCATGTCAGAGGCGACTGGCGAAGCTTTGTAGAGGCGGCCAAGACCCATCATCTTTTGTAGTGTTCAGTAAGTTCAGTAAGTAAGTAAGTAAGAAAGTAAGTAAGTAAGCAAGTAAGTAAGTAAGTAAGTAAGTAAGTAAGTAAGTAAGTAAGTAAGTAAGCAAGTAAGTAAGTAAGTAAGCAAGTAAGTAAGTAAGTAAGTAAGTAAGTAAGTAAGTAAGTAAGTAAGTAAGTAAGTAAGTAAGGGAGGTGTTGTAATCTCTTTTACAATCTCATACACATTGACTAACAACGATTTTGTATCGTTGTCTCAATATTACATTGCACTATAATATAATAAAAAGGTATACTCTAAAAGAATTAAGATTGTATTGTAGATGCCACGCCCACTTTTAATTAAGATATCAAACTTTACACTAACTAACTCGGTATGGAAGAGAGACTTAAGAAAACTACAATAAATTAGGGCACAAATAAATATCAAATATCAAAACAACTAGTTTCAAATTTTTTATTTGTGAATACTTATTTGGAATAAAACAAAGAACACACACCTGCAATTTTTTTTGTTGTCTCCTAAAGTTGGTGACGATATCAATACCAACGGAACTGACATAGTCAAGTACTTCAATTCTGATAGTAAATTTTGATTAGTAGATAAATATATGTTTCGAATTAAAAAATGATTTATAAATTTATAATAATTACAACAGAACACTGACTCTGTTTTGGTAAAAAAATTTAACTTTTTCTGTCAGTTCTATACTAGAAATCTCTTTATACTATCCACCTACTGACTTTAGATGTTATACAAACAACTAGTTTCAAATACTTATTTGGAATAAAACAAATAATAAACGACACTTGATAAAATTTGCGTTACAATAAATAATACAAAATGTGCTGTTTACACTTGAGCCTCTTATATTCCACCTAACTGATATGAGCTCATATGATTTATATGCTGCGCATGTCAATAACATTGTTAGTTTACAATTATCTTTTAATAATACGGATAATCACTTATGCGTCCTGGGTGATTTCAATCTTAGTAAAATTGTGTGGAGTTTTCTCGATAATGCACTGATTCCATCTAATATAAATAATTCTAATGAAATTTATTTTATTGATAGTTTATTTAGCATTGATTTAATTCAAATAAATTAATTTTTTAATTTACTTAACAAATTGTTAGATCTAATATTTGTCTCTAAAAATTCTAAAGCTCATGTTTCATCGGGTATTCACCATGTTCCTCTTGTTTTAGAATTTGAATTCTATGTAATTTGTCGAATAATTATTTTAACTTTAAATTATGCAATTTTGAGCTCTTAATTAATATTTTTGATAATCGAAGCTGGAATGTTTTTAAATCGGAATGTTGCGGACTGTTTTGAGTTATTTAAAGCTAAATTGCATTCTATATGCTCTGAGCATATCCCACATTTTGCGCCTAAAGTGTATAAGTTACCATGGTGCACAAAGGGTCTTAAAAACTAAAAAATTTGCGCAATAAAAATATAAAATTATTTAAGTCAACTAATGATCCCCAGTACTACACAATGTATGTTCACTAACTATATGAGAGAATTTAATTTTACACAAGCATTATAATTTACGCTGTGAGAGATTTATTGAATTGAATCCTAAGTTTTTTGGGCATTTTATTCAGTCCAAGCGGGACGGCTCTTGTATTCCTACTTCAACATATTACAATGGTATTCATTCTTTTACAATTGAAGAGACGGTTTATTTATTCGCTGATTTTTTAAGTCTAACTATGTAACTGCTAATTCAGATTTCCTTGTTTCGATTATTGATAATGTAGACTCGTTTTTGAATATTGGTTCATTTGTTTTGTCTGAGGAAGAGATTACTGATGCCATGATTAATATGAAAATTTCTGCTAAAGTTGATACTGATGGTATTTCATCTATTTTGCTTAATAAATGTGCTTTGTCTTTATCGAAGCCTCTCCGAGATATTTTCAATAGATCTCTAAGGACTGGTACTTTTCTTGACTGTTGGAAAATGGCTGCTTTTACACCAATTTTTAGAGACGGTAGCAAGAACGATGTCTCCAACTATAGACCTATTTCTACGCTAACTAAAGTCCCTAAACTTTTCGAAAATGTGATTAAGAATAGGTTATTCTTTCTAGTTAAGCGAAATATTTGCCTTGAACAGCATGGTTTCTTTGCTGGTTGGTAACTTAGCAGTCTTCTCGTGTTTTTGCATTACATCTTTTGAATTTGGACATCAAGTTGATGTTCTTTATACAGATTTTTCTAAGGCCTTCGACAGGGTCCCTCATAATGTTTTATTAGCAAAACTGTCTAAAATCGGTTTCCATTCTCACTGCTTGAGCTGGATCCAATCGTATCTTCAATCAAGAATCTGTTTCGTGGAGATAAATGGTGTTAAATCATATCAATTTACTGCTTCTACTGGGGTTCCACAGGGGAGCATTCTTGGCCTTTTGCTCTTTTCATTATTTGTTAATGATATTGGTAAATGTTAACGTTCTGCAAAATTTTTACTTTATGCTGATGATTTAAAACTTTCCAGTAAAATTGCTAATTTAAACTGCTAATGCTGCTCTTTTACAGACTGATCTTTGTAATCTGCTGTCATGGAGTTTATTAAATTTTTAACCATTAAATTTCAACAAGTGTCATTCAATGACTTTCTCGAAGGGTAACAATATATTTACTTTTTCTTATTCCCTTGCTGGTACATATGTACTTAATGTTAAGTCAATTAAAGACTTAGGAGTAATTTTTGACACTAAATTTACCTTTGTTGACCATATAAATTACATAGTTCCAAAATTATATTCTTTGCTTGCCTTTGTTCGCAGAAATATCTCTGGATTTTCTGATCCGTATACTCTGACTTGTCTTTATAATGCTTTTGTAAGGTCAAGGTTAGAGTACGCCTCGTTTATTTGGAGTCCTTAATATTCAATTCACTGTTTTCGATTGGACAAAAATTCAAAAATCACTTTCACGTTTCGCACTTCATACTTTGAGTTTTGGAGAATCTTTGCCTTCCTATGATTCGCGAATTTTGCTGTTAGGCTTGAAAACTCTTGAAACGAGGAGAAAGATTTAATCGTTGACATTTGTTCATGATCTTATCTCTGGCCAATTCGATTGTGCCCATCTATTACAGCTTGTAAATTTTAATATTCCAGCTAGAACGTTACGGCATTACTCGTTATTTCCTTATCAAATTTATAGAACTCTTTATGGTCGTAATGAGCCTATTACTCGTGCCTTATCATTGTATAATGAATAATATATTTAAAATAATTTAGACATCTCATTTTCAAAATGTTCTTTTAAGAAATTGCTAAATACTTTATATCGAATCTAATATTTGTTTTTCTAAAAAATTGTGAATTTTTCCTTTTTAGTAAATTTATTATTTTTAATATATAGGTAGTATGTTAAGCTTTATATTGTTATTTAGTCTGTAAGGATATTGTAATTCAAAGACGTTATGAAATAAATAAATAGATATATCTCTAGTTATATTTAGGATAATACCAATTACTCGGTCCAACATTTCCGAGGTCATCGAATGTCGCCTCAGTTTTAACTTCAGTTTCTGGAAGTACTTATCGAAACGAACAAAATCTCATCGGGACTTTATCTGGTTTAGCTGCAATTCGATTTGGAACACCATTTCAAAGAAAATTAATTTTTTGTCATGGCTATATCTCGTAAATCAATTGTAATTTTGTTTTCATGTCTTCTGCACGGTTGTATGCATAGGATTGTTATACCTTTTTTCATATGTACAATCACTAGTGATCTTCCTGAAAGGTCGCAAATGCCTAGTATACCAAGTAAGCCTCGCAAGTTTGCACTCAACTGAACTCAACCTCAACTGTTTGCGAGGCGCTCACATCTCAGTGTGTTCGAACCTCGTATGTAAGCAAAGCTGTTGTTTTTATCTTTCTATCACATTTAATTTGCAACACTTTTGCACTACAGCTGATTTATACTCTCAAAATTTGCAGGGTGTGCTCATGAAACGGTGTCTACAAATTTGCGCAAATACGAATATGCGAGATTGCGAGATTTAATGAAGACCACAACAATCCTCCTCTAACCTTGATATCACTTTTTCTTCATTCCAATATCATTTCACCTATTAATTTTTACAATCATAAACACCACTGCACATTTTATGTGTGATTTATGTAAATTGATTAGCCAGAGACATTAACAACAAATCAAAAAAGAAAATTCACAATCATTTTTGTTTAGTAAAATTGTAGAAATGGTTAGTCAAAGTATGTGTGGTTGTGATAGTTGCTGTTGTTGTTGGTGTGTTAAAAATATTCATTGAAACAGGAAATGCTTATTTAAGCGTAAAGAAGACGGCGGCGCGGCAACGGCAATGGCGACGACGACAACGACAACGACGGACAAGAAAAAATAAACAAATTAATAATAACCAACTGCAAAAATACAAACAAAACATGCTGACAGTGAGCACACATTTGGAAAATGTTTGCAATTAATAAATAATCAATTCAAAGCAAGCTCTGGGAGAGAGAGAAGACAATGTGTTAATAGAATAATCTATTGAAATGAAATTTTTGGAAGTTTAAGGGATTTTTAATCGACAACAAGAAACATGATAGAGAAGTGAAATTTAATGGTAATATAAGAGGTATTTATAATACTCCTTCACTTTTCTTCACGCGCTATACCTTAATATTTATCTATGTTTAAGGGTAATCGACCAATTCGCACATACGTTAGAATTCGTTATCAGCGACTAAAACTGGTCAACAGATAAACTTTCGACCAGTAAAAATCGAAAGAAATCGCAGAAAATATTGGAAAACAAATTGATCGGTAGAGAATTTATTTTATACAAAGGACCCATTTGAAGGCGTGCTAGCGCAGAAAAATTTTCAAGTCCTGTATTGGCATCGTCAGTAAGTGGATATAAACTCCATTGAATATAGACTCAAGGCAAGAGCTAAAACTAGACGTTTGCCATGAAACAAGAACGGCTAAAAATGGCCTTGCATTTCTTCAAAACTTAATCGATAGGTAATAAACCACGGCTGCGCAGTGAAATTCTATGTATATATATTTTTTTTGATATCTCCAAATGCTCTCATAGGTGATATAATTTGGATGATCTGCAAGTTTATAGATTTCGACATATATTTTAAAATACCCAATCAGCTCATCCGAGCGCTTCCAGCACATGAAATATTCAACAAGAGGGAATTCTATTTAGTCAACTGTTTTAGGCAGTGGAGTTCACATGAAAATTCAATGAAAATATCAGGACAACATTGGAATTACGCATAATTTTGCTAGAGATTTTCAAAGCCTTAATTTCATAAAGAAAATGTGAGTGCGCTGTTTCAAACACCGTTTGATACGCCGTTGGCAGTATTTTAATGACCATTAGGCATTTACGGGTTAAGAATGTAAGAAAATTATGTTGGACTGGTGAGCTTTTGAGTTCCAGCGCGAGTACCTTCACTTATCAGGTTAAACCTTACAGTATAAAAATTAAAAGCTCAACTCTCGCAATCCAAGGTACATTTTCAATTGTTGGCTATATGTTTATGCTGCCTATGTTTCAGGGATACGACACATACGACTACTCTTTACTTTGTCTCTACTCATGTATGCTTGGCTCATGTTCCATTCACACTTCTTTGACAGCGCAAACTGCAACTGAGTGGCAATAGCAACACACATACCATGTATACATGAATGTATTCCCGTTTAATTGATTAAGCCGGTTTTCTAAACTGTTTTTAATACTCCCTTACCCCCACCGAGTCTAACACCACATGAAGTTTTCCTGTTACGCATATCGCATAGTTTATAATTGCGAATATTTGTGTGTGTGTGCACGTACACATATTTGTGTTTGAGTGTGTGAATGTGTGTGTGTGTGTGTGTGTGTGTGTATCTTATTAATTTTTATTTTTTTTTTTTTACTGATTTTATATGCATGCATCTTCTTTGATTCTATCTGAATATGTTTATTAATTTTAGCATTTTTGCATTTTCTTAGTTTAATATTTTCTCTCTCTAAATATCAAGTATTTCTTCTTTATGTTTTAGCATTTTTTCTATTCTTTCTTTTTTTTCTCGTGAATATTTATGCGAAATAATTCCTTGTGTTTTATTTTGTGTTTTGTGGTTTTTTGCTTTGCTTGGAATTTCATTAATTTTTTTTTTTTATATTAAAACATTTCATTATTTATTTGTTCATGTTTGTTCTTTTTTTTTTTTGTTTTTGTTTTGGTTGTTGTTGTTGTTTTGTTACATCACATATACATTCACATTCATGTTTTTTGCATTCACATTCGCTGAGTTTGAATGATATTAATTTGTTTGGTTTTTATTGTATTTATTTTTTTACAGTATTTTTTATTTATATTTTGCGATAATGATGAAGATGTGCGGTTATTTCTGCAAAGAAGATGAAAGAGAAAAAGAGAAAATATTTTAAACATTTAATTAAAAATATGAAATTAAAAAAAGTGTTAAACAAATCTAAGGGAAAGGAAAAAATGCATTAAAATAAATGAAAATGAACAACAAAAAAAATTGAAATTGAAACTGAAAGGTTAGCATAATAATTTTGATGAATTTTGTATCAAATTTTAGACTTGATATAAACTTAGTAAAATGGATCCTGCACCCATTAGAGGAATAAAAATTTCAGATTTTGTGAAAAAATAAATTTATAACTCGCTTGGTTTCTGGGTTGTGTTGGCAAATTTTTATTTTTTGTTTGTTTTGGATTCCATCTTTGGACTTGCCATTTTTGCAAGAACTTTTCTCAAACAACTTCTCTTTCCTCCCCGACAGCAGCAACAACAACATCAAACGACACAACATTCCTAGCTCAACACAGCTTGTTTCCGTCCCTCCCTTTCTTTCTTTTGCTCATTTCACTCACTCATATTCAGTCGCACGCGGTCTTGTTGTTCTTGATTCAACTGCAGCAAGTGAAACGACAAAGCGACACCAAGTGAAGATCAATCGTATCGAAAGCGACAAAAATGCTTAATAGAGAAGAGATGAGAAAATAGAGGAAATGAAGGAGAATGAAAATATTTTTCGTCAAAACAATGGCGGACTACGAGCAACAGAGAAAAAAACGAAGATGCAACAAGCAAACGATAATTTATAAAAGGAAAAAAGAAATGATCAAGGAATTTGAATATTTAAAATAATGTGCAAGAAAAAAGATTTTATAATTTTTTTTATAATATATAACACAAAACAAGCAAGCGACAATGCAATACCAATATTTATGTATATACAAATATATTTAATAGAAATTATAAGCAAAATAATATGTATTTAATAATACGCACCAGCAGTTGAAAGAATTTGTTAAATCTTTCTTTGCCGCGATTTAAATTTGAAAACATCAAATTTGTAGTTTTACAAGAATAACGCTCACAGCGAAATATTAATAAGCCAATAAGTAATGCAACAGCAACCAAAAAAAACTCAAATCAAGGGAGAAGACACGCACTTTTCTTTCGTATTTCTCTTTACTTTTCTTGCACGCACTTTCGAGGTTAATTCCACTTTTTTTTACTTTAATTGTGAAAAACTGCTTTGCAATTTTCTTTAGCTATTCATTTTTTCTATATATTATTTTTATTTTCTTTCGCAAGCAAGTAAAACCACATAACCGCAGAGGTATGAAAAAAAATAATATTCCACTCAAGAATCAGGAAGAGATAAAATTTTTTTTCTTTTTTCATTCGCTATTTTAACGTGGAATACGCATACATTTCTCTGAGATTTCTAGCGTATACGACAATTAACACATTTAATTTCACCTTTTTGTGATATTTTGCAAACAATTTTCACTATTTTGTGCCTAAAATAATTATTAAAAATTAAGAAAAATCACTTGCGAAAACCCACAACGTTGCAATCAAAAATGACAGAGCCAAATGAGTAAATATGACAGACTAGAGAAAATGACAGCGGCGAACTGAATTTTTAGTTGAATTGAGAGACAAATTAACATCTGCAGGTAGTTGGCAACGCTTTGGTTGAAAATTAAAAGAATAAGAAGAAATAGTTCAAAAATAAAGAATCTTTAAAAAATAATTACATATGCTAAAAAAAATATAGTAAGTCCACATATATCGGTGGTTTAAAGCGCATATAATACAAGTCCTCTTGTTTTACAGAGCTTTACTTATTTAGCCTAAAAAGTTTGCATTCGAAAGACGAATAATTTGGACGATATCTGTCAAGCTCGAAGAGAAGTGGACATACAATATCTATGAACGGTATTCCAAGTTGGTCGCTGTGGCGCAGTGGTAATGCGTTGGACTGCTACGCAGAGTGTCCGGGGTTCGAATCTCGGCATAGGCAAAATCAAAAAAAAAAAAGTACACGGCACCTCTTGGCAGGCAATGGCAAACCTACAAGAGTAAAAATTGCCTATGAAAAGCTTTTCACTTCGCCGTACGGATTCAGCATTAAACTGTAGGTCCCTTCCATTCATGTACAAATATAACACGCACAATATGAGTGGATGCGTAAAGCTCGGCCTAGGCCCTCCATGGGCTGTTGTGCCATTAAAAGTAAAGTAAAAATTCCAAGTATATACCAATTATAAAATGTTCCAGGATAATTATAATCATCAATTTTGGCATATTTTTATTCACATTAAAATGTATAAAGAACATGGTAACGAATGTGCGATGTGTAAGCAAGCTTTGTTTTTGTAAGGCTTGTACAATAGTATATATTTGTATGCACATCCATATATAAAATTTTTATCGCTTTTTTGTAATTTGTATTAGTTTCACAAATTATGTATACGGCTTGGTCGAGGGAGCGAATAAAAAATAGCTGTCGCCCGTACCTACTTTTAAACTCCTTTTGAGTCTAATACTCTTAGATACAACAGTGTCTACCCCATCAGCTGTTTTTGACATTCTTTTTGTGATTATCAATTTATTTTTCAATTTGTATTCGCTGCTAAAGTATTGCACAAAACGAGTACGTTGATACAATTGAAGTTGATATTTAAATATAAAGAAATCACTTAAATATAATCAAATACACAAAATGCAAATCATAATCAAAGTTTTAAAAGGACAAGACTGCCCGTTGGATGTAAGTAACCTTGATCCGTACAATAACCAAAAGCTCTTTTGCTAAAACTTTGGCTGCTTTTCGCAGGTTACTTCCACAACAACAATTCTTGAAATTAAACAAGAAATCGAGAAGACCTTAAAGATACCGCTAGCAAATCAAAAAATCCTATTACTTGGGCGCACATTAAATGATGAAAATGCACTTTCCACCTATCCAACTATAAAAGATGGCAGTAAATTGAATTTAATTGTAATGAAACCGGATGGTCTGCGAGATGTGGTATATCGTTCGTTTCGTAAATACTTCAATGAGAAGCAATCGGAAAATTTAACTAGAGAGTTTATGTTGGATTTCGAACAGAAACTAAAACAATTTAGCTTGGATGATATTGAGCGATTAACAGATTCTTTATCGTGCATTTAGTAATTGATTGTAAACGTCGGACAGCGACAGCGTCAGTAGAGTGACTAATTTTTTGTGTCTACTAATTTTATATTTTCATGTCTGTTGCGGAATTCGATCGCTGCCGAAATCGCATTTGAATCCGACAGAAATTTCCTTACAGTTCGTGCGATCTGAGTTTATAAATTTCGTATTCGAATCGGACTTGAAGGCATCGGAATCCATTTTCTGTCGGATTCAAATCCCATTCGAGCAGAGTTCGGATTCCACGACAGACCTGATTAACACCAGTTTTCTTTTTAAGTTGCTTGCTAATTTAATTTTCGTGTTTTTATTTTGATAGAATATTTTTTGAAATTTTATGAAATATTTCTTCGATTTGTACATACAATGTAACAACAAATCTAAATAAAATTGGAAAACAATTGCAATTGTGCGATGAAATGGAATTAGAATGTTGCATTGGCAACACTGCACCGTGGATCAACTTAAAGTGATAAGGTATAAAAAAGGGAGCTGAGAAGGGTACTCACTTATGCAACCCTGTGCAAGAATCCAGTTGTCTGAGAATTTGTTGAACAACGGAAGAGGCACAGGAATAATTAGCAAAAGAAATATGCAATCTGCTGCTTTCGCGATTATTTCACAATTATCAAAAACTTTTTCGTTAAACACACGTGCATTTTCGAGAACTCTTGGAGCAATGGTGAAGGTAAGTTAAAATTTATGCGTAAGCTTGATGTGGTAACGAATAATTTAAGAAAATTGCATAAAGTTCGATGCGGAAATTATGTAATTTAGGATTTATGCAAATATTAGGAAGAAAAACATGCATTCTCGTACGCTAATACATAGAAAACAGAAATGTATGAAATATAAAAGAAGAACGAACATGAAGAAGGGAATGCGGAAAATGTGAATTCGTACAAGAATGCAAGGTCAAGGACGATGAACGCGCCCAATCCCAACCGAAAATCGAAGTGCATAAATAATTGAAATGTTAATTGCATCTGAATGCGCATTTTCTCACTTTAGTTAACCATAATTTATTAATGGAAAAATCAATAATTTTTTATGCTTTAGGTTGGTGATAAACTGCCATCGGTTGATCTCTTCGAAGATTCGCCGGCAAACAAAATCAACAGTGCAGATTTAACTGCCAACAAGAAAGTGATTATCTTCGCAGTACCCGGTGCATTTACCCCAGGTTGCTCAAAGGTAATTTATTTATTTATTTCCGGCAGTGAATTTACAACATTCAATAATTGGTTTTTTTATTTAAATAATTTATTAACATATATTAAATTTTCGTATAAATAGACACATTTGCCTGGTTATGTCTCCAATGCCGATTCGCTCAAGTCGGATCAAAATGTTAGCGAGATTGTTTGCGTTTCGGTCAATGATCCCTTCGTAATGAGTGCATGGGGCAAAGAGCACAATGCTGGCGGTAAGGTACGCATGTTGGCCGATCCAGCTGCTGCCTTTGTTAAAGCTTTAGATTTGACTATCGATTTGCCGCCACTGGGTGGTGTGCGTGCTAAGCGTTTCTCAATGGTTGTTGAGAATGGCGAAGTTAAGGAATTGAACGTTGAGCCTGACGGTACTGGATTAAGCTGCTCATTGGCCAATAACATTGGCAAGAAGTAAAAGATTAATGCGTTTAATACATATATGTAATACTAATACGTACGTAGAGTTATAAAGGCAGATTAGAATGCCTACACTAAATGTTAATCTTTAGTAAAAAATAATAAAAAGCAATTAAAAAAGATCTTTGAGGAAAGTGAAATTAATAAATGTAATGTATCAGACAAAATATCATGATTTGTAGTAAGGACAGTAAAATTCAAATACATATTTGGGATGTTCTAAAGCATTATGTACGCTTACCTCAATAGATTGTTTTTGCATGCTGAGAATCATTTTACAAGGATAGGATATACGAGGTTTGATGAACCATGCAAATAGGGGAGTGTTTGTTTGTATATATGTACATATCTTTAGAGTCTAAATATAAGTATTAAAAATTGCACTAAAATCTAATAAAGGTTCATAGGTACTGCAGACACCAGAAGAAGTAAATGCTACTTGAAAGAGCCTATAAAGCCTGCACTCTAATTGAAGAAATTTACATATTCGATTATATAGTATTTATTTATTGAGCTGCGACCTTATTAGACGGCCTTAATTGGCTTCATGTCTCTTATTTATCCATGAAATTTAATTTTTCGACCTACTTGAGTTTATTACAATTGAGTTTACCATATCGATGGTACAGATTTCATAGATATCTGAAATTATGATGACCGCATTTTTACTAGTTTTCCAAGCCTTCTAGCGTGCTGTTGTCACAAACCCTCTTTTAATGACACAACAGTCCATGTAGGGCGAAATGCAAGCTTTTCTTAAGCAAGCACAACCAACAAACCGAGTTGAAATCAGTAAAAAATAAAAGGGACATTCACATTGTAAATCAAATATGTTTGTTTAAATTCAATTACATATTTGGAATGTTCTAAAGCATTATGTTCGCATACCTCAATACTTAGATTGCATTTGCCTGCTGAGTGTCATTTTACACGGTTAAGATAAACGAGGTTTGATGAACCATGCAAATAGGGTAGTGTTTGCACAACTAACAATTGTTTCACTAACATCTGTGAGCTTAACCACCGAACATATTGGATGTGCATGCACAATTATATAACCATAAGTGCTGGCAACCCTGCGTTTCTTTCACGATTGTTTCATCCACTGTGACTGCCATCAGAATAATTTCATAAAAATTGAAAAACGTACAACGATATCGATTTGATGATTCTTTGAATTGTTTACTCCAAAGTACACAAAATTATTTCCAGTTTATTTGTTAAATATTGAAGAAAATAGAAGTTCAAGGATCCTTGCATGAGCCCAGTAGTTTAACGCAAGTTTTACAATCCACATGTAATGAAATTTTACTACGTTTTTGTGCAACCTCTCCTGACAGTTAAATTGGCGGCAGAGAAGCGGTACTGTTTAAAATTTACGAAACAAATTATTTTAATCAAATAAAACGTGAATATGTCTGACTCCGATGAAATTATTGGAAGCGAAGAGGAAAGTAAGTTATTTGGAATTGAGAATTTTGTCTGAGTTTGCTAACATTCTGCATCATAATCAAGGTGTAGGCAGCGAAAACGAAGAAAGTGATGATTTGGATGTGCCCAATGAAGAGTTAACAATCGAAGATTCCAGCGATGACAGTAAGTTTACATTAGTTGTTTAAGCTTGGTTTACTTGTTTGTTCTTGTTGTCTTGTCTTTAGGTAAGCATGATAGTTTTGTGGTGCGTGGGAAGACCAAAAGAAAAAATCGCCACGCGGTGATTGAATCCGATACAGACGATGAAGAGTTCGAGCGGCAGGCAATATCGCCACGAACTCAAATGAGCATCACTGGCATACGTCCGCCTGATTTAACTGATGATTCCGAAGATGATTTTGATGACAATGCTACAGCAAACAGCAGCAAAAAGACTGAAAGCGATCAAAATCCTTCAAAGGAGCACACGCTTCATGATGTAACAGTAAGTGATTCGCCCGAAGCAAGCGCGACAGAAGCAGAAGAATCAGACAGAAGTCAAGTAAACTCATTTTTGGAGCAATCGGCAGAGTATAAATCTGCACTGGAAAGTTCCTTAAGCAATAATTCAGACAATATAGATGCAGTAAAAAATGAAACGCCAGACAAAGTACAGCTTGGTAGTGACAGGTCCACAAGCAATAAATCGAATAGCAGAAAAGCAGTAACAAATGAAACGTCAGACAAAGCACAGCTAGTGGCCAGGAAAAGTAACCATTTCAATTTGGCGACCGACTCCCCGATGAGTGCTCCTCGATACAGTATGTACTTTGAAAACGCAATCAAAGAGAAACTCTCTTCCACCATCTACCAACCTCGTCCTAAAGCCAATCGTTCATTGACCGATTCAGATGAAAGTGACTTAGAAATTATTAGCGTGAAAGAGAAAACAATAGAGATACTTAGTAGTGAAGATGAGGAAAATGTAATATCCAAATCAAATGCAACAGCCACTGCCAATAATGTTGTTGATAAAACCAAAACCTTTTTTGCGCAGCCCAAACTCACCACACAATTTCCATCGGTATCTAGAGGAGCTATTCCAAAAAGTCCAAAACCAATGGCAAATTATGTCTCCCAAGAATTCTTTAATAAAGAATGTAAGAAACTTAATGATCTTAAAATGGAGCTTCTTAGTGCCGAAAATTTAATGAAAATGTCAAAAACATTGCCAGATGAAGGTCGTTTGCTACGCGTACGTATTCAGCGTTTGTGTGCTGAGCTTCAAACAAAAGGCAAATATGTCGCTTCATTAGTAATTGAAGATAGTAAGTCGCATTTACAGCAGCTGCAACCGAAAAAACCACTCCTCAACAATAATCCTCCTAGTTGGGACGAACTTTCTGCTGCAGTCAATCAAATACAACCGACGCACACAGGCAAACAGGGTATGGCCACGTTCAATAACCAACGAGAGATGACAGTGGAGCGTTTAAAGGTATATGAAAGATTTGTAACATTTTTAGTTTTTAGTTTAGTAAATAAAAAGCCATTTCACACTCTCAGGCGATTGTAATGTAAAGTCCACACAAGTTTTTGTTTTGGTTTTTTTTTTTTGTATCTATAAAATGATGATTTGATTTAGAACGGATATCTGAAGAAATGCTTGAGATATTATTGTCATTCGAATTTAGTCGCATAAGTTATATTGCGCTGAATTCACAAGAATGTCATAAAATTTCGCATTTTTCTGATTGAAAAACTTTCACCGTCAATCTGATCTAAATTTCCACCACATGAAATTATTTTCATACATATTTCGGTTTTATTAGGTATTGAATTACTCATTTTAATACTTTCAGGATATTCATAGCTCCCTTAAAAGTTGTCCCACAGAAGATGTTTTGGCCGATGATCCAAAAGGGCTGAAAATTTCTCTAATGACACACCAGAAACATGCTCTGGCTTGGATTGACTGGCGCGAGAAGCAAAAACCTCGTGGCGGTATTCTTGCTGATGATATGGGTCTCGGTAAAACATTGACGATGATTTCAGCGGTGCTCGCGGCAAAGAATCGTGATGAAAGCGATGAAAATAAAGCGGACAGAGAAGAAGAAAGCGAAAGTGAGAATGAACAGTCGCAAAGTGGGGGTTGGTCTTCGAAGGGTCGCAAAGATTGTAAGTTCATCATTTAATCTATACAGGAACTATGCATTTGATTTATTTTTTTTTTTTGCTGTTTATAAACAAACTGATTGACATATTCATTGAGCAGTAACCTCAAAGGTGATCAAGATGTAGAATTTGGTTAATTCTCTATCGTTTAAGCGTGAATTATTTCACTTTCCAATGATTTGATCAACTCAGTTCCTTAAAGGATCTAAAATCATCACAGTATTCAATATTATACTCAGTATCAAATCATATTGTTAGCTTAGAGTGAAAAAAGGTGCTAACTCCACTTTTAAAATTATACAGGGGAGAAAAAATAAAATCGTACAGTTTTCATTGTGAATATTAAATTAAATATAAAGTTTCTGCGAATAAGTAAGCAGCAATTGGAGCGATTATTGTTAATTTCGTTTTCGAATTTTAGATTATCCTGGAGGAACACTGGTTGTTTGCCCCGCCAGTTTATTGCGTCAATGGGAGGGTGAAGTGGAGAGCAAAATAAAACGGCACAAGATTACCGTGTGTGTACATCACGGCAACAATCGGGACACCAAACCGAGGCATCTACGTACGTATGATATTGTGGTGACCACATACAATATTGTGGCGCGCGAAGAGAAAATGAGTGGTGCGCTCTTTGGCATTAAGTGGAAGCGCATCATCCTCGATGAGGCGCATGTGGTGCGTAACCCCAAGGCGCAGTCCTCGTTGGCTGTATGCAAACTGCGTGCCAAATATCGATGGGCACTGACGGGCACTCCAATTCAGAACAAGGAAATGGATATGTACGCGCTGTTGAAGTTCTTGCGTTGTTCACCGTTCGATGATTTGGCGCATTGGAAGAAATGGATCGATAATAAGAGTGCTGGCGGTCAGCAGCGTCTTAATGCGTTAATGAAATCGTTGATGTTGCGTCGCACAAAACTGCAGCTACAGGATCGTGGAGAGTTGCAATGCTTGCCCGATAAACGAATCGAATTGATTGAAGTGAATCTGGACAAGGATGAAATGAATGTCTATCAAAAGATAATGATTTATTCGCGTTCGCTATTCGCTCAGTTTCTATTACAGCGTGCGGAACGAGATAGCGATAACATGTACGGAGGTCCTTCCAAGGATACTAATGGCATGTACTATAAGATACATCAAAAATTCACTAAACTTCACAACGGCAACCAGAACGTAAAGTCTCATGAAATTTTGGTGTTGCTACTGAGATTACGTCAAATATGCTGCCATCCTGGACTAATTGATGCAGTAAGTGTGTTGCATTGTGTACCTACTAAAAATTAATAATAACATTGTGCCTCTGATTTTGCCAGATGCTGGAAGATGTAGATTCTCAAAATATTGGTTCGGATAGTGACGATGGCTCGAAAGAGAAGTTCGATCTGCTAGAACAACTTAATCGTTTAGCCATTACGGATGCTCCAGAGAATGTCAGCAGCGAAGGCGACCAATCCTTGAGGCCAGAAGATGAAGTCATTGCCAAGGCTTCAGCTAGGGTCTTGCAACGTAGTAATCCGGTATTTAATCTTCAACGACCGTCTTCGAAAATGCTAAAAGTTTTGGAGACATTGAAGAAATGCATTCTGCCTTCGAATGATAAGGCCATTATAGTATCACAGTGGACCAGCGTTTTGAATATAATCAAAACGCATTTGCAAGGTCAGGGTATTGAAACGCTCTCCTTGAATGGTAGCATTGCCGTAACGAAACGCCAAGAAATTGTAACGCAATTTAATAATTCTGAAAATAAGAAGAAAATCTTACTCCTCTCGCTGACGGCTGGCGGTGTTGGTCTCAATTTGACCGGAGGTAATCACCTTTTTCTTATCGATTTGCATTGGAATCCTCAACTAGAAGCACAGGCGCAGGATCGTATATATCGTGTGGGACAGAAGAAAAATGTTATCATTTACAAGTTCATGTGCAAAGATACTGTCGAGGAGCGCATTAAAGCACTGCAAGATAAGAAAATGGCAATTGCGGATGGTGTGCTGACCGGCGCAAAATCGGAAGGTAGCAAACTTACCATGGACGATCTTAAGGGTCTTTTCGGCTTGTGATCATATAGTCGTTGCTTTTCCTTTTTACTTTGTGTATTATAGTTTTATGTTGTATTCGTTTTTCTTTTTTGGAATTCATGATGGGAAAATATATTTATATCTTTTATATTCTCATTTAAGTACCCTTGATAATACAAAATTTTATATACATAAATATCATTATTTGTATTTTTATACCTCACATCGATCGTCTCAATAAAATATGCAGAAATACTATTATTTTCAAATAAGATTAACATTTTTATTGGCCGGCCTGCCGAAGGCCAGTTAAGTTTGAAGAGAAACTCTTGCTGGGTTAACCGTTCAAAGTTTGTTGTTGTTCAGTGTATGTTTTCAATATCGAAACGAAGTAAATACGAGACATCATACTGATTTTGCGTCAAAGATCAAGCTTAGCTCTCTTATTCGGTTTTGTAGACGCTCATCATTCCTGTCTGGGGAATCTGGATCTGAGACAACAGCACTCACAGCTAACCCTCATTTACTATGCCGTCACACTTCGAGCTTTCGGTATCGAAATTAATAGTTCAAGACAACACGCTGTTTTTACAATATTTATGAGTTTGTACTTGAAGGAAGTAATCCAATAATACCAATCGAATAAAGCATCTCGCATGTAAGTAAAACCATTTCACATTTATTTTATTTTACAAGTTTTCTTGAAATTTAAATTTTTATTTTTACAATTTGTTTTAAGCCAATTTTTATTGCTGTTTTTATTTTAACATTTTATTATTATTTTTATTTTCTAACGTCTACAAATTTGTAATAAAATACAAAAGAGAAGGAAAACTAGATTGCGAAATCTTAATTTCTACAAGTTAACAATGTCAAAGCTAATAATAATAAGTAAATTCGTTGAAAATATAGTATGTATATGCAGTGAAGAAATCGTTGAACTACTACCAGTTCACAATACTTAAATAAAAAATAATAGAGTTTAAAAATAAATCACATTTTCGTAAATCAACAGAGCTTTCATTTTGTGCTATAAATTCGAGGGCAATAACCAATAACTTCTTGACCTCTTGATGCACTCAATGGTTCGTTAATTATTTTTGTGAAGAAACAAAAAAAAAAGCACGCTTTTTCTTTTTATTTTATTTGTTGCCTCTATTTATTGTTTATTATTTTTTTGTTTTATTAATTGTTGTACATATGTATGTGTTATTATTATAAAACAAAAATTAATTACATTGACATTTATTATTTCCTTTATTATTATGAGAAATTCCAAATTCCGAATTCTCTTTTGATTTATTTTTATAATTTTCATAATTTTCGAAGTACTTTCTATGTTGAAATTGATATTTAATTAGAAAATGTTATTTACAACAATAATAAGAATGGAGTTTAGAATTGTACAAAAAGAAAAACTTATCACTTTGCCTGGCACGGATTAATTAACCAAAATACCATTTCATTTCAAAAATAATTTTTATAAATTTTGCAGAATTTTTAAAGTGTGTTTTTCGTTTTTTTTCAAATGTCAAACACATGCCCTATAACAAGTTCCTTATTTGCCGCATGTTCCCGAATGGTTAACATATTGTTATAATTAAATTATAATTGCTTAATAAAATCTATATTATGACAACAGTGTGCTCACATTTCTCACACTCCTCATTTTTATTTACAATTCAAAATTACTTAAGACTCAGAAAATTTCCTGTGCGAAAAGCACTGCAATTCCAAAGCAAATGTACAGCAAACGGCAGAGCTTCGTAAATAAACTAATTTTTGGATCTGTCTTATGTAAGTAAATGTTAATTTTAGTTATTTCAAATGCTAATCGATTAAACTAGCCAATGGTTGGCACTTGCGAATATTTCGAATGCCCTCGAAATTAGGCTGCATGAGTTGCACACTCTATCCAATGGTTGGAAAACCCCTAAGGACATAATTTTACAATACGGTATCAACGATTGAATTAGATTATACAATGGGTTTTTCAAAAGGGGCATAACAATTTTGTATTTACATAAATAAAACACAGAATAATTGAGATACTGGGCTGAGATTTATGCCAGCTGTAGTACACATGTAACGTTTAAGTAGGGAATTCGATATGGCTCATATGATCGCCGCGAGCACGTTTGCAACGATCGATTCTTTGGAGCCAATTTATCCCCCTCTTCCACACGTATCGGTCGGGGTGCGTTCGATATTCTTCCTGAGCTGCTTTATCGTTGTTGGCATTAAGCAGCAATTTAACGTAACCCCCATAAAATTAAACCCCACTGCGTTAAATCGCATGAGCGTGGTTGCCATTCGACCGGATCATTTCTCGAGCTTACACGATTAACGAACTTCCTCTTGAATAGAGCAATTATTTAACCAGCTGTGTAGCATATGCCGCCATCTTGTTAGAACCTATCCAATACTGGCCAAAAATAGCCTTCCACGATAGTGAACTCCATTGACCGTAACATTGCGAGCATTTTCATCGGCGAAAAAATACAGTCCAATCTCACCTCCGTCATAAAATACACACCACACTATCACTTTTTGTGGATGCAATGTAGTCGCTTGAAGCACCTGTGACTTTGCTGCTGTCCGGTAACGTATATTTTGCTTATTGTCAAAGTCATTAAGCCAAAGAAAAGGAGCTTCATCGCTGAAGATGATTTTTCGATGAAATTCAGGATTTCCTGCAAGCTTTAAGACTCAGAATTACGGTAGTAATTATTCAAAATTCGTGATAAAAATGTAAACCGTAACGATGTTTTGACATTGCCAGATCAAAAATTTAAGGGTGTTCTAGTTCTAAAATTTTTGATTGAAAAAAAATTATAGTAGGTAAATATCGTGTGTTAAAAGCACTGACCTGTTCTCAAAAACTTAAAAAAAATAATTGCTAAGTTTTATGAAGTCGAGAAGTGGGGATTCCTCATACAAATTGTGGTTGTTTGGAATTGTTAACAATTTTTTTTAAGATTAAACAATTTACTTATATAGGGTGATTTTTTAAGAGTTTTGATTTTGAAAATGAAATAATAACAGAAATTTTACAAAAGTGAATGAGATTTTTATTTGGATCGATAAATCAATTTCTGCCATTTACTTTTTAAATATGATTTCACTTAAATGTTGCCCGCGGCTACGCTGCAAGTGGTCCATTCTGAAGGTCCAATTTTGGCACATTTTTCACACATTTCGGCCGGAATCTCGGAATCACACAAATGACGCGTTCAATGTTAGCTTCTAAAGCAGTAATCGTGTTTGGCTAGTCCCTATAGACAAGAGACTTAACATAGTTCCACAGAAAAAATTGTCTAACGGGGTCAAATCACACGATTTTGGGTTGCCAATTGACTACACCAAAACGTGAGATTAACTGCTCACTAAATTCGCCTCTCAATTGATGCATGGTTTCGCGTGCAGTGTGGCATGTGGCATCATCCTGTAGGAACCACATGTCGGCCGAGTCTAATTCTAGCATTTTCGGGCAAAAAAAGTGTTATAATCGAACGGTACCTTTCTCCATTGACCATAACGTTGCGGCCTTCATCGTCTTCGAAGAAGTACGGCCCAATGATGCCGCCTGCCCATAAACCGCACCAAAAAGTGAATTTTTCGCGATGCATTGGTAGCTCCTGAATTGCCTCTGGCTGGTCTTCACTCAAAATACGAAATACGGCAATTCTGCTTATTCACGTATCCAATGAGCCAAAAATGAGCCTCGTCGCTAAATGGACGTAGATTGCGAAACACTTTTTTCACAGCGCATGAATTTTGATAATAAATTTCAATAATTTGCAAACATTGTTCAGGAGTAAGTCTATTCATTATGAAATGGCAAACCAAACTGAGCATAAATCAAGTGACAGCTGTCAAAAAGATCAACTACGAAAAAAGTATTGACAGATTGAAAACCACATTTCTAAAAAAAAAAAAACACCCTATATTAAATGATTATTTTCTTAGCTAGTCATAGACTGTTTCATATACCGTTAGTATCACGGGAAGTATTTTATTTATTTGTTTTTATTTTTAATCAAAATTCCTAAACTCAATCTAAATAAATAATTTTAAATGTTTTCGAACATTTTTAACTTTGATTGCTTCCAGCGTCTCTAATGCACATCGCAGCTCATAGCCAAAGCATTATTATGAAAGTTTGGGGAGTTCACTATATGATATGATAAAGCTTACCGCCATACTACTGGTCTGGTGGTTATTACACCCGTTTTGGTGATGCCTGTCTAGAGGCCTGCTTGGCAAATATATGGTTAAATACAAAATTATTATGTCCCTATTGAAAAACCCATTACCTGCTGGTGTAATTCTCAATTCTTAGAAGAATCGGCATTACTCGATTCTAATAATGATTTTCAGTACTCAGTATTTAGAATGGAATTGATACTTGAAGGTACTATTACTCAAGATCGAATAAAATCGGATCGACATTTTTGTTTCTTTGATTAACAATCTGCCCATTTAATATGTTCTACGTTACTTTATTATAAGATACAAAATTCAATTCGATAATATAAAAGAACTGCCAAAGCACTCAGAAGTCCGCGCGTTCAACTATGGCGATATGTTAAAAAACGGCTAAAACCTAATTCTTGCAAAAAAAATACATGATTCTCTCCAGAAAAAAAAACAGATTCTTTAAAGTATCGATAACAAAGTACTTGATTCTCAAAAGTACTCGATACTTCCCATCACTAATACATTCCTAATTACTTAAAAATTATAAATTACAATTGATATAAGTTTGTACAAATGATGTAATGAAATGCTCTTGTAATTTTTACAACAGAATCATCGTAAATGGAGCTATAAATTCTATATCATATACATACATATCTACCCAGAACTTTTTGAAAAGATGGTTTTTATTAGGGTTGTGCGAATAATTTGCATTCGCCTTCGCCTTTGCGAGTAATTCGTATACGTTTCACTATTCGCATTCAGATTTGCATTCGCAAATGCGAATCATTTCATTAAGTAATTTAATCCATGTTGGACGAAAAAAAAATAATACAAGCTGGCATCACTGAAATTAAGTTGGTCTCTTTTCAGTTTTTCCCTTTTGGTTTAGATTTCTTGTTTGTTTTTCAAGGAACAAAATTAATGGTGTTTGTAAATTTAGGATTTTATTAATCGTAATTCGCATACGCAGTTGCATTATTCGCACAACCCTAATTTTGATCGCACTGCGCTATTCTAGGGGGACGTGGTATAAAAATCCACTTACAAAAACAAACAATTATGTTTCGCACAGTTGCACTTCCCATTGCATTTCATTTAGGGGAAGGGATTTCGAAGTAAGGAAGAATACAGCTTACTTTTGAAGTTACTTTTTTATTAGCCATGATCGAAGAAAACTAAAGTAAAGTTGTTCTGTGAAAGTTGGTAATTATGGGATAAATTAATTTAAAAACTGTCCCTAAGGCGCTGGTACGAGATATACTCGTAGCTCACCTGTGTGCGAGTATATGAGATAAAGGAAATCCGAGAATTGTATTCGTATTTGACAGAGTCACTCTTGGTTGCGAAGTCATAATTCTATGGTAAAATGGTTGAGCTTGTTGGTTAGCTTTGAATGTAAATAATATAAAAACTATGTTTGTGGTCGCGTTATGGTAGTGCATTAGCATGCTACGAAGAGTGTCCCAGATTCAAATCTCTGCACATGCAAAATCAAAAAGTAGAAACAACCAAATTTCTACACGCCAACACATCTTGAGAGGCAATGGCAAACCTACAAGAGTTAAAATTGCCTATGAAGGGCTTTTCACTTCGCAGTTCGGATTCGGCATAAAACTATAGATCTCCTTCAATTCATATACAAATATATGTAACACGCACAACATGAGTGGGTGCCTAGGCCTAGACAAACAAGAAGAAGAAGATGACTGAATTTACATCGATGTCTTATCTTAATAATGAGTTTGAATAGTTTAATCAGATACATATTTTGTGAAATGTTTTACGTATTACTTAGTAATTTTAATTTATTTACATATTTTTTGTTGTTTTGATTTGAATGCAAATGTACTGAGCTCGGTTCCACAGCAACAAGGACGCCAACGTTGTAGTAAGATAATAAATAAGTGTTGTCACTAAATTTTAAGATCCATCCATATATGTATGGATGTATGTCATATATGTATGTATGTATGTATGTATGTATGTATATGCGTGTGTTTTCCCTAATATTACATGAACGGCCAGAAATTAATGAATTTTTAATAATCTTTTTTTTCTACACCAAGAAAATACAATTTTCTCCATCATGATAATTATGCTTATGCTTGAGATCGAATATTTCTATGTTTCACAAGAAGTATTTGAAGTTAGTTATTATTTGTATGTATGTGATATTCATAAATTTCAAAAATCTTATATTTTTATACGAACTAATGACTGATTTTAGATAATAACTAATATACAAATTTTCTCTATTTCGTACAATTTCTTGAAATGAACGAGAACAGTTCTAAAGATTTGATTTAGTTAGTATGTTTTGTTTAGCTTTATACTTGATTTTAAATAGTTAACAAATTTTAATTTGAAAAAGAAAAAATTTATATTACTAAGACCCTTTTATGTCAAAGCCCACCCACAACCGAAAAATGTGCATATAATTTTAGAAATTCTGTTCATAGTTTTTGAAATAATGACATCCCAATACGAGTGAGTAGAGTACGGGCGGCTGTGCATATAAAAACTCCATACTCCTTGTTCAATTTCAGGTTCCAGATTCCAGTTTTAGTCATCACTATGAAGAGAAAAATAATTAATTAATACACATTAATAATAAAAATATTAGATAGTTTATATGAACAATACAATAAGAACACCTTGCACTATAAAACTGCCATTGTTTTTTTTTTTGTCGGACTGCTTATGGCAAACAATTTTTATAGAGAAGAAAATGGTTTGTTATATACTTTATAAATTTCTAAGTGGCAACACTACATTTAAATATTTTGTGGGGATTCCCAAACAAAAAAGTTGAAGCGAAGCATTCGAAGGCGGACGACAATCAAATAAGAACAGCAGACGAAAAAATTTATATTTTAAAAAGAAAACTTAAACTTATTTAAAATTTGTACTGGTAAGCATTTAAAGGGTGCTACCCTTGAGGGTAATTCAACAAATTAAATGTAAACTATTCCGGAATGTCACAGCAAAATGGGTCGAGCAAAGCACTGTAGCAAGGAGGAGCGTGATTTGGTGAAAAAACTGCGAAATAAGGGACAAAGCATCCGCCAAATAGCTAAAACTATTAGCATATCCTCGACATTTGTCTACCAATCTTTCTTACCTCAAAAATTTCATTGCAAGAGAGGTAGGCCCCGCAAAACTACAAGTGCAGATGACAATCGCATACAAATTTTGGCGGCACGCGATCCATTTAAGGCAGCTGCCGCAATTAGAGAGGAGACAGGAGTTCATATTTGTGCTCGATCAGTAAGGAGACGTTTGGTGAAAAAAGAAAATGTATGGGAGAACAGCACATAAAGTATCAATGTTGACACAAAGACATTGAAAGTGTTCCATAGAGTTCGCTGATGCGCACATTGAGTGGGATGGTTGCATGGTGGGATGCAAAAAAATAGCCTAACGTATTATGGACAGACGAAAGCAAGATGAATCTTGTTGGAAGTGATGGCAAACGTTGGGTTAGACACCCGAAAAATGCAGAATTGAACCCAAAATATACTAGGAAGACGTTTAAGCACGGAGGGGGAAGCATTATGGTGATGGGGATGCTTCTCTTGGTATGGTGTGGGCCCTCTGTATTGGATAAAAGAAACGATGGACAGATGTCTTTACGTAAACATCCTTCAGGAGGTGATGCTTCCTTATGTTGAATGGGAAATGCCACTGAAATGGCAAATGCAACAGGATAACGACCCAAAGCACACCTCAATCCTTGCGCGAGATTGTTTTTCCCATAATGGAATTTCCGTTATGATCTGGCCTGCACAATCTCCTGACCTTAATCCAATCGAGAGCTTGTGGAATATTGTGAAAGGGAAGATTGGCAGTACCAAAGCTAAAAACAAACACGAATTGTGGCAAAGCATTCAAAGAGCGTGGTATTCCATATCCCAGGCTACTTGCGCGTCTCTGGTTTAATCGATGCCTAGAAGGTGTAAGGCGGTTTTAATTAACAAAGTCTATTCCACAAAATATTTGCATTAGTGAACAATTTGAGTCAATATTTTATAAATTTTTTATTTTTAATAGAAATGTACTTAATTTTTGTCCTTTTGAAATTTGATTTTATGTATAACTTTTAAATTTATTTTTTTACACTGAATTGATTTTGTTTTTGCTTTAAGAAAAATTTAAACTTATGGAATAAATGCATAAAAGTAAATACCTTTTAAATTTACCATAAGCCTGGAGAAATATTTTTTTAAGGTTTTTGGTTTCAGAACAAGGTGTTCTTATTGTATTGTCCGACACTGTATGTATGTACATAAGAGTTAATAGAGGTAATCACATAGAAAATATTAATACGATTTAGTATTTAAAGGATTGCACTGAAAAAACTTGTTTGCTTACTTAAAGTTAAAACTTAAAGTTAAGTTGCATCAGCATCTTCTCAAAATGAGACACATAAAACTCCGCCCTTTTTATATTCGTACTTGGCTACACAACAGCTTACAGTACACACCGTTCAAGGCAATAAGTGAACTTCTTTCAAATATGCTCATAAATCATATTTTAAAAGCCATGTCCAAATTGTTTGTAATTAAAATTATGCCGATTTGAAGCAAGGGAGCAACATACGTACACAAGTAAGTAAGTATGTAAGTATGTACAATATGTCAATACGCAGTTTGCTGAATAAAATATCAAATTTTATGTGTCAGCAAAGAATACCACTTGAACGTGAAGCAAGCAGTTGAAGTTGATTTCAATGTTGGCGAATTGTTTATTTTAATAATGCGTGTCCACCAAAAATTGTGACACGACATCAACAAACGGAAAGCTGAACGATTTTTATGACTATTTCGTTCTTATATATTTATAACCATATTTAACTACATACATATATATGCATTTATGAATGTATGGCTATGTAACGAATTCTTAGGGCCATTTCACATTGACAACCAACTTGCACACGAATAATACAGATTAGCTACAATACAACAAATCAGTGCAAATATTGCAGTGTTTTAATTGCAAATGGTTTTAATGACATTTGTTTCCATCGCAACTATTGCCAATGTGAAACGGCCCTTAGCAACGCAGCCATTAAATTGAGTACCCCAAAATGAAGTAGTTGTACGTACTCGTATTTATTTTGCTGCCTCAGTACCAAAATATAAAACGGATGTGAAGCAATTTTTTCTTTTCACAATATCTTTTTATGACTTTGAAAATGCTACAAAGTAACGGACTCGTGTGTTGAGTTTATATTATGTATGTATGTAGATATGTATGTTTTTGTTTTTTTGTAGCACCTAAATATTGTGGTGAGAATTGGAGTGTCGTGCTCAATTGATGCAAGAAAATTTGAAATATTGAAAATCCATAACTAGGTAGCTTACAACTTATACTCGAGCTTAGTCAAATCTTCCTGAGGAACTGCAGTTACATTCCAGGGGTCTAATAATCGGCAACTTCATGATGTTTGTTATTTTGTAATGAAAAGAATATTTCTAGTAAAAATTTATGTTAAGATTAGCGCTATCAAAATTAGCTGTAGTCCGTTCTAGTTGAACTGATTCTTAGTTGATAATTCTGCGAAAATTTTCCATAGAGAAGTACTTTTATTTATTTTTAACCGAGAATGCACAATTGATTTGATTACTATAACCAGTAGTGGATCCAGAGAGCGGCTGGAAGTCCCCCTATAAATGTAAAGTAATTACTAATTTAAAAAAATTTTTTAAAGCAGCGCCACTGCTAATTTTATACCGACACTTGGCCGGATTAAAATTTGTTAGTTTGTAGATGTCCTATTGGAAAGCTTAATCGGTTTTTAGGTCTGATTGTATGTTCTGATTTTCCCTAAGGCTTAATTTTAGGGCTCAATCTTGATCTGATTTTGCTTTGATTTTTGGGTTGCCTGAAATTTCAGTCTGAATATGAATTCGGATTTTGGCGTTTGGTTCAATTTTTGGTTTGAATATGATCAAGTTTTATGAAATAATATCTAAAAGATACTACGAAAAAAACAATTCACAATCATCAGAATTCTGTTTTAGGGCGAGAATATTGGTGCCAGATGAAACTCGCTATTCGGGATGAATTTTTCTTTCTCCATCTATTAATTATGGTGATAAAAAGCGAAGACGGGCGTTGCAGCTTTTTAATACCGATTTAAACATACGCACGGGTACATTCTCACTTTCCAAGTTCTTCAGAGAGCAACCTGAGAGAAACTGCTTGAATAAATTATATGATAGTGACAAATATTCTCGAGTCATTTGTACTGCCAAAGTGGTGGCTTTCGGCTTGAAAGCAAGTTAAGTTTAAACAACTTTTTGTGCTGCAATGCCGATCCGAATTTACACCTAGTTATTAAACTTAAAACATATATTTTAATTAACATGATTTCGTGATAGTTTAAATTAAGAGAACTGCATATTTTGTATCATATTACAATATATATTATCTGTATATAAAGAGAGAGGAAGGATCTTTGCGAAATACATAATTGCATTCGTAAACGTGAGGGTATGCAATTAAAATTTTATAGTTACTTTTTCTACAAAATTTCACAAAACCATTTAACAGCATTTCATTTACCTCAAATGCACGACCATTTAAAACTATTAAAAATCCATTAAAAATATTAAAATTCCTGCGAAAACGTTGCACAATTTCGATAACGTGAAATTTTTATCAGAAAAATACCGCCTGCATTCAGGAGTTAGCTCTGAAGGAGTGCGCAAAAAGAAAAAACAAGAAAATAATAAGCATCTTATAAGATCATAACGATTTTTTAATCTACTACAAAACTTTTACGATCTTCACGCAACTTTTAACTTTGTTATTCAATATGTATGAATATGGATGCGTGGCATGAGTGTGTGCGTGCATGTGTTTGTGTTGGCATGTGTGTGTGTGTGTGTGACTATTCACCAATCCCAACTAATTCTACAAAATCCTTTTCCAAATTTAATTACTTTTCAACTTTACTAACGATTTTAAAAGACTGTTGCTTGTTGTTTTCGTCTTTTCTTGTGCGAATAGCATACAATCTTTTTTTACATTATTTTTATTTTTTATTATTTGCTATAAAAAGTGTATTTTTGTATTTATTTCAGCTTTATTTCAACTTTATTTCCACTTCATTTTTAATGGTCTATTTCGGCAAATGTACGGGTATAATCAAAGCACATCGCTATCGTCATCATAGTCAGGAATAAATAATTCTTTGCAATATTAGGGTTGCCAATGTACCAACACTTTCGAAAAGGTTGCTGCTTTATTACTTTTTCTTTGTTGCTAACTATTCTGATTTAAGCGAAAACCAAACCAGAACTTATTTGAGTTATGTCTATAAAATGTCTATGTATGTATGTGTGTGTGATGTTGCATACAATATTTTGTAAAATAATAAGCATAAATGCCATATTTATGTCAAACTGCAAAACACTAAAAATTAAGGGATCTTCGTAATTTTTATTGCTATCCAAAGGCATCGTGTGTTGTTTGGATGATACGTAAGTACTTATACAAAAAAAAAACAAATAAGAAATACAGAATTAGATAACAAAGTAAGGTTTTGCTAGGAGCACATTGTTGTATACTGGGTGTTTATGGGCGGATTGGACTTATGAAAATAGGAAAAGATGCCATGACATTTCTGAAGTTAACTTAACTAATTGATGACTGTAAGTCACGCTTTATGTAATGCAATCGCTAACAGTTATCAATAAAAAGGTAACCCGTTTTTCAATTCAGGATTTAGGTGCACCTTCTTCAATTACTGCTTCAACATTTCTAGAGTATGAGTATTTAATGCACACGGTTCCTCATCAGTTCTCTTAGTTTGCCAATATTTTAAGGCAATTTTGTGGAGTGGATAATTTGGTATTAAATACCTTTCGTAAATATGTTCACATCGAATAATAAAAATTGATTTCTTCAATTTTTCCGGTATGTCAAAATAAAGTGTAGAATTTGAAGAGATAATAACTTACTTACTTTTCTTACTTTTAATGGCACAACAGCCCATGGAGGGCCTAGGCCGAGCTTTTCTCATTCACTCATGTTGTGCGTGTTATATTTGTACATGACTGGAAGGGACCTACAGTTTAATGCCGAATCCGAACGGCGAAGTGAAAAGCTTATTATAGCAATTTTTACTCTTGTAGGTTTGCTATTGCCTGCCAAGAGGTGGTGCCGTGTAGAAAAATTAGTTTTTTCTACTTTCTATTTTTTTTATTTTGCCTGTGCCGAGATTCGAACCCCGGACACTCTGCGTAGCAGTCCAACGCATTACCACTACGCCACAGCGACCAAGATAGAGAGATAATAAGCTGCGTTTTATTCGCCAACGATCAAGTTGTTAATACTCTGATTCATCGGCGTAAATGCACTGTCAGACGCGTGGCGAATAAAATGCATTTAAATTCAAGTTAATATTAGGGTACGCTCCAAAAAGGTCGAAATTTCATTAATAACAGGAAACTGTTTCTTCAGGTAAACAACAACATTTCAAGAAACGCTTGGTAGGTTATCTATCATGGGGATGAGTTAAATTTACGAAGTTAATTAAGATATAAATGATTTCGATTTAATAAAATTCGCATCTAATGTCTTTATCGTTGACTTACAGTCAATCAAATTCGATACCTCACAGCCCAAAAGCAAAAATGACGTAAATCTCGGCCTAAAGAATACTTCAGACATGTGGAAGTTCTAAAAGTGCTTTTTTCTCCCTTACCGACTTATTTCAAACTCTTTGGATGGATGGATAAGTTCTATACAATAAAAGTAAGGAGATCATCAAAGTAAACAATTCCAAAAATGATAAGCTTCTAGGGATTGTAGAAAAAATAATATATTTACAGTACATACATTCATTCATTCCTATTCAAAAAAAAAAGATAAAAATTTTTATGATTTTCACAGTTGATGTGTATTTCACATGTACTCGTATTATTCTTTCATAATAAATCCCAAGCTATAAAAGTACAAAATTAGAGAATTATTCAAATGATGTCCATGCATGTATGTATGAAGAATTAAATATGAAATACTTAAAGCGATCAAACCGATGGGGAGTACTAATGCATGCTAAGAAATTAAAATCTAACCAAACCACTATCAAGCCAATATCTATTGAGGAAACTAACTACATAAGCATGTATGTATGGTATGTATGTAGTGGTGTGTGTGTGTGTGTGTGTGTGCATGCAACTAACTGTAAATATTTAGTCCATCAACCATGTCGTTCATCTTTCTCAGTATCCACACATACACACATACACACATATATACATACATATGTGTGTAGTAGTATTTTTCTTGCTTATTTCTTGTTTCCGTTTCCCTTTGTATGTATTTCCCAATGTAATAAATGCATAAGTTTTTGTTTTACGACATTTCGCTGCTACTTTTGTGCATTCTGTTGTTCTTGTTGTTGATGCTTTTTTAGTATCGAAAAGAATCGTAAAATTGTTTCTGTTTACCTTTTACCGGCTTTCTTTCCCCTTTTCAAGGATTGTTTTCCTTTTGCGATTTCAGAACAGAAAGCTACTGCATTTTCCGTAATTGTATGCGCTTGGCATTCGCATTGTTCTTGGCGTTACCTTTTTTATTTGCTTGCAGTTTTTTGCTTCAGAGCTAGAGAATTTCGTGTTAAATGGCAATATTCACAATATTATTTGATATTGGGTTTTTATTTAATTTTTTATTGAGTAAAAATAGAAGCTGATGTCGAATTTCATTTGCTATACGAATTTGCACTGTACTTAAAAGTTTATATTGGATTTTATTATTTAAACCTTGAACTAAGTATTTTCGTAGATAAAGACGTATCTAATTCTGTTATAGACATAGTCGAAACTTTGAGCTTTTAAATCATTTAACTACTGATAAGTATGTAAATATGTTCGTAAGTAAGTAGTACGAATGTTAGGTTAGTTTTGTGGGTTGCTTCGAAAGCGAGGCTTACTTGAGGCAGTATGTATTTGAGAAGGATAGTTCCCTTTATATACCTATTGAAGCTTCTGATGGTATTCAGAATGGCTCCACGAATGCATTGACGAAATTCATTCGTTTATCGAAAAAATATGATTCCAACCAATAATTTCCTGGCATGAGGTTACCTCATAGGTAGTGTATTGATTTTACCTCTTACCTCGTATATGCAAATTATGCAGAAGTTTTTAGTAAATTGACCCAGCATAACGGTGATCAGTTAGTAAATACACACGTTAGGGTACTGAAGAGGTCGGGTGAATTTTTGGGATAACCTCGTAGATATTACATAAAATTTTCTAAACAAAGCAAAAATTTAAACCTTTTCCGCAGTCTTTTGAATCATAGGGCCTTAATATGCTAAAGCCCTAACACACAATTTTCAAACTTTACAGGAGAAGCAAAACAACTTCTAGCATTCGGAATATTACTTCTAAAATTGAGAGTATGTCGAAGTAAGACATACAAATTTTACTCTAGAAATACAGTTGGACACTTCTTAAGGAGTGCGTCGAATAAAATTGCCTGGTACAAAAATGATGAAATCTTTTGAACCAGTAGTCCGATTTTTTTAAACTAAAGTATTTTATATTGCAAATTATTTTTAGATTAAAAAAATAAAAACAAGAAACCACAAATTATTAGTTTTTAATAAAAAGTTTAAATTTTTCAGGAACCCCTTCCATTATTGTTTTTATGGTAGTGTCCGACACCCTCACAGCTGCTGCAGACCACTTCCTTTTGAAATCTTGAAGGTCTTTGGCCATTTTTTTTCTTACCTTCATTTCCCTTTTTACTAAAGCCCAGTACTTCTCTATCGGCCTTAGTTCTGGACAGTTTGGTGCATTGACTTCTCTAGGCGCCAAAATCACTTCATTCCGTTGGAACCACTCTAAGGCCGTTTTGCTGCAGTGACATGAAGCGAGGTCAGGCCAAAAAAACGTGGACACTTCATGTTGGCGTAAAAATGGAAGCAGTCTCTTTTGCAAGCATTCCTTCAAATATATTTCGCCGTTGATTGTATGAATTGTCACGAATGTGCTGCTCCTTTTGCCACAACTACAAATTGCGAGAATCAGCTGTATAAAATTCCTGGCCATGTAGCTGGAAAAAGTCCGCTAAAACATAAGTTTCGTCGTCCATTATGCAGCATTCAAATTTCTTGACAAAATCTCGGCTCAGCATTTTCGCTCGTTGTTTTGGGGTTTCATTCTTCACGGCGTTTCTATCCGGAACTTTTTGAACTTTGTACGTCCTCAGCCCAGCTTCCTTCTTAGTCTTGCGCTCGAAATATTCTGAGCAATCAGCCTTCCCCGCCAATTTCCTTCCCGAAATGTTTGGATCTCTCTTTAAAATGGTTACAACGTTCTTCGCCTTCTCACAGTCATGTGGCCCCTTCTTTTTACCAGAACCATTCTTCCGATCAATACGCAGTTCTTCCTTAAAATGTTTAATAACACGAGAAATGGTTTTAGGGTTAGCCCCTAACTCTTTGGCAATTTTTTTGAATGACCAGTGAGGTTTGGTTTTGAAAAATTTTAATAATATTTTCTCTCACTTCCACTTTGTTTACCATTTTCGCGATAAAAAAAAAATGTATTGTCTTTAACTGACACATAATATTTTCTGACATTTAATTCAAAGCTACTAAGATAAAAATTTTTGATTTTGAATCTTTCAATAGCACAGTATGGGAAGAAATGTAACGGACAGTTTTATTCGACGCAGTCTTTATCTTAATCCATCAACAAATCAATTTGGAGAAGAATCGGAGAGAATAGATCTTCCTTATAGTTTATTGATGCTACAGAGAAAAACCGACAGGCAGTTGAGGCTGAAACCTGAAACTTTGAAATGACTTTCTGTATTTCGTTCACGATTGTCTCCTCGACATCTTTTGTCTACTTTATATGGCAAAACAAAATTGGATTTTTTTTGTTTTTATATTTATAGGAAGGTTATAAATACAAGGTGGGGCAAGAGTAGAGTCATAATGTGAATGCGCTATGATTTTTGAAAATTACATTTGCGTTGTAGACAGAGATAGATAGAGAATTAGTTGACAATAAGCAATGTTGCGGTCCATCAGGCAACGATGGAGATTTTGAAACATAGATTTCCGAGCAGTGAGAATCTACCGTTTTGGCGATATGAGTTAGTCGTCCCGCTTGAGAATTCAGTAGGCGCCAGTTTTTTCCTTCGGGGCTTTCTGAAATCTTGCGTTTACCACAATTAACCACAAACTTTGCAAGTCTTGAGAGCCAACATTTAAGAAGAAATCAGATGTTTTGCGATCAACATTTCAAAATGCCGTTAAACGAGCACAAATGTGCAGCAACTCAGGAGGCGGTCATTTGACCGATATCTTACTTACTTACTTACTTTTAATGGCACAACAGCCCATGGAGGGCCTAGGCCGAGCTTTTGGCATCCACTCATGTTGTGCGTGTTATATTTGTACATGCATGGAAGGGACCTACAGTTTAAGGCCGAATCCGAACGGCGAAGTGACCGATATCATTTCTTTAACTTAATGTCGCCAATTTTACATCTTCAAATAAACTTTACGCAAAAACAGAGACCAATTGTTTTTTTTCATTTCTAACAAAATGGCAGCCAATTCACATTATGATGAAGGTGGAGCAAAGGTAATAAGCTTTGCTCCTCCTTGTATTACAATTATGATGATGAGCTCAACATCTTAATAATAATAAACTTAACATCTTATGCCTCCGTTGGTAAAATATTCCTAAACCATTCTGAGCTGTGGTGTTCTGCAACATTTTTCTATGCCATTTCTATAATGACGACTGCAATTTTGTTGTTGTTTACCTTAAAATATGACATTACAATAACAAAAAGCAATTTGTGCATTTTATTAACTTTTTTGATTGAATTTATGAATGAGAAATGCCTTCAATTACATAATTGTAAATATAATAAGTAAAATAAGTGAATATAAAAATTTTAATGTAAATGCAAATTTCATAAAATTACCATGAAAAATATAATGCATAAATTTGAAAGAAAAAATTATTAAATTATTTTGAGTTTTTATGATTTCCAATACTTAATCATTTATTTATTAAAGACAGCAAACTTTAACATTTTCAATATACAATTTTCACATACTCGTGTACATACAAAAGATTTGTAAGTATATCTATTTATAAGGATCTAAATGTAGTACATATGTACGTACATACGTAATATTTGTATATTTGTATTACTTATGTGCTTGCAACATCTTAACTCTTGTCGCTCATAAAATTTCTTCAATAAACGCAAGTCTCAAGAAGCTCAATGTGAAAACGTTCGCTTCTTAAAGCGAACCGAGATATGCAAACTCGTAAATAAAAGTCGCATTTCGTTGCATTAAATAAAATTGAAATTAAAACAAAATTTTTCAAGCAAACTAATAAAAATGCATTTGGGGGAGACCAAAAAGAAAGGACAAACAATTTTACCCGCAAAGCATAAATTTCTTCTAATTTTTATGTTAAATAGTGTAGAAAATTGTAAAATTTTAGTGCGGAACTTTTGCACAACTATAAATCAAGCAAGTGCGGTTTTTTGTCGACAGTTGCATCCACATTGCATCTCAATTTCTATGTAATTGTATTTGTGTACGGGCACGGGTGTTGCACGAGTGCCTGTGTATTTGTGTGTTTTGCTGCAGATACGAGTACATCAAAGTAAATTGTCATCGTGTCGTAATTTTCGTAATTTGATGGAATTCCATTTTATATTTTCGGTTCATTTTTGTATTTTCTCTTCTTCCAAATGTTTCTAATTGTAATCACAAGTTTTTCTTTCGCTTTATAACCAATAATTTCTAAGTTTGTTGTCCCTTTCTTTGTTTTTAGTTTTTTCTGGTGGTTCTGAACCCGTGGGCCTGGTTTTTTTTTAGAGAGGGCTCAGCTTCCAGGCCTTTGAAAGCATAATTTTTAAATAATCTTGTGAAATTTGTCTATTTATCCAGATGTTTATTTTAATAAAGTTTGTCCAGCTGTAGTCAATGAAAAAGTTTGGGGACCTTCCTAATTATAATTTCTACATTAAGTTTGCTTAAGTTTCAAATCAAAAATAATTTAATATGATGTTGTTGATTTCGAAACAACGACCTCGATAGTCTAGTGGGTAGAGAACTAGACCAAAAGGTTCGATTATCCTCTTGGTCTGGTAGTTAATTCTCATAAGCTTCTTCTATTTCTTCCGATTTGGAGTGAATGAGAATTACAAGGAAGTGAGCAAGTACACTACTTGGCAGGCATTGGCAAAACTACCAAGCGATAACTAATTATCGTCTCCGTTCTGGGCTAAATGTCTCCTCTGGACAGCATCGCAACCACCCAACTGGGAAGGTCAGACCTAATAATTTTAAACAATGTTAGATTGCACTTACACGGGGGCTGGTCAGTAAATTCTTGAAAATTAAATCAGGTGGCAACGCCTCCCTTAACCCAACTGTTAAAGTCATCCTTACGTACCTTTTCTTTCCTTTTCGTTTCTATTTATTTTCTTTATCCTTGTTTCTTTTCATTTATCCACTTGTCAAAAAGCATCTTTCAAACGAACGCTCTCAAATTTTCAGACAGATCTGTCAAATAGTTTGGCTGTGACAGACGCTTACGAGCATTTGCGTAAAAATGGGAAAAGTGAATTTCGTATGCTCATTGAACATAATTTTATGCGCGGAAAACCATCACTCAAATCAAACAAAATCTTGAAAACTATTATGGGTACTCTTCACCATCGATTAGGACAAACCCCCACTGGTTTACTCAATTTCGGTGTGGTCGTACCAACGTGATGCCGAACGTTCTGGTAGCCCAATTGATGTCTCACCACACCTGAAATGATTGATCAAATTCAAGGCATGATATTAGGCGATCGGCGAGTGAAGATGCGCGAACTTTAAGACACTACAGGCTTATCACTTGGATCAGTGATTTCAGTTTTGCCTAAATATTTGGATATGAAAAAGCTATACGCAATATGCGTGCCTTGTTTGCTCACAATTGACAACAAAAACAATCATTTGACAACATCGAAGGAGTGTTTTGGCGATGTTCAAACGCAATCCGAACGAGTAACCCTTGACACAATCTGGATTCATCACAATACACCAGAGACCAGGGAACAGTTGAAACAGTGGGTTTCTCCAGGCGAATCGAAGCCAAAGAAGGCCAAGGTGTGTCTGTCGGCCATCAAGGTAATTGCGAAAGTTCTTTTTTTTTTTGGAATGCTTGCGGTGTTATTCACATCGATTGCATTGAAAAGTGTAAAACGATTATCGGCGCATATTATGCAGAGCTGTTGGATTGATTCGACGCTGATTTGAGGCAAAAATTACAGTATTTGGCAAAGAATAAAGTTCTCTTCCACTAGGACAACGTCAAGTACACAGTAGCAAAATTGCATAAATTAAGTTACGAATTGCTCCATCATCCAGCATATTTTCCAGAGTTTTAGCTCCCTGAGATTATTTTCTGTTCCCAAACATGAAGGCTTGGCTCAAGGGTTAGAGATTTGGGGTGAATGAAGAGGTTATCGGTGAAACAAACGGCTATTTTGAGGGTCTCGAGAAATCGTCTTATTTTGAGGGCATAAAATAATTACAGAAACATTGGACGAAGTGTATCGATCGATGTAAAAGGAGACTATGTTGAAAAATAAAACATTTTTTAGCCGAAAAGAGTGTTTGTTTTTTAATTTTCAAGGAACTTATTAACCCGCCTCGCAAGGCTTAAAGGCTAAGCTTTATGTGCATATTTCAAAAATAAGGGGTCCTTGAGTTGGATCAACGGAAACTAATTATAATCAATTATTTTCAATAACAAATTCATTCAAACTTATATACTCTTATAAATATGCATGTATCTACATCAGTGATGGGCACACACATATTATCACATGTAGAGCAGAGAAAAACGAAATCCAATTCTCTATGCATTTGCAAAAGAAATGCGCAGCGATGTCTTGCCTCAACAAGGCCTGAACAGCAACTGATTTAATTTGTTCGCCGAAATGAAAACAAAGCAATAAGCGAACGCCCACGAAGAAGCTTGTAGTAGATACGTGTGGCGTCGTCGCGCAAGCAGCATTTTCTAGCCTATACACGTGTGTTATGCACCCATCGCTGATCCTGATCTACATACTTACATACGAGTACATATGTACGTAATTTCATGGAATGGAATTAATAAACTTAAGTACGTTGAAGATATAAAAAAGTTACGAATAATATTGCCATAAAATGCCATCATCATATGGCCAGGTAGAGTTTTATAGGGCTGAATATCAAAATGCGAATGAAGAAAGGCATTAATATCATTGTAATGGTCAAAACTAACGTCCAAGATGGCCATGAATGTTCTTTTAACAGAACTGAGAAACGATTAGACATGAGGGAATATTTATTTTTTGCTATAATAAAGGATACTAAACAAGGGTTGCCATAAAAATAATTTTTATTGAAGAGCAAATGATGCGACAAGTGAGAGAAAAGATAGTAGCTGGATGGTGAATGGTTTGTGCAGTGCACGGACGAACGTAAGTATGTACATATGTATGATAGAATCATTGAAAGGATGAACACAACGAAAGAGTATGTAATTCTGGACAAATTGTTGATGGTGTCCAATGCATCACTTAACATTACTTCACTTTAAGTATAACAAATGGCGTACATAGAGGAGTACATACGACATGGCACGGTGTGGGGTTTGACGGAAGTCGCTTTAAGCGAGCTCTCGCTTAAAGCGTATCGCGTGAACAATTTGAAAGGTTTTCAAGAAACATTCACAGTGGCAGTGGCAGTGCCAGTGGCAGCAGCAGCTGCTTTTGCTTTTTCAGTTGCACCTTTGCCACATTTTAACTGTTTACCAAGCTAAATTTTTATGACGTTTTTCAGACTTTTAGTGCTTTAATGCTGAGCATGTGGGCAGCTTTTGGCATCATGTGAAATCATATTGGTGGCAATATAGAGTAAAGGGGATTAAGTTGATTTGATGTCATACATACATAAATGTTGACAAACAGTTTCTACGCACACGTAGGCGATAGAAACATTCACACGAATATGCACCTATTGTACCGACGTTCTATCGGCGGTTATACTGCAATATCGGATGACGTCAGTCTGCCAAATCTGTTAACTTAACTTCTTTTCTAGAGCAAAATCAAGAAATATCGGTGAAATTCTTTTACATAAATATTTTCTTTTCTAGTTAGGTGTAAATTGAATAGTTGCACACATCTCTTAATAAATATCAAATCAATATTTTTCTATACGTTCCATCTATTTGCCCTTCCTCAAATGTATTTTGTAGTACATAACTTACGCCAAGCTGAAAATTACACTTAAGCGGTATTGCAATAGCGCCTATGATTATTGTCTGTCTTTGTTGAAATTACAGTAAATTTAGTTTGTCAAATGGATGAGTTTCTTAAACTTTTAGATGATATTGAGAAGATATTCCATGATTATGGAACTCGAAAAAAAAATCGTTAAATTCTGATACTTGGAAATCGCAAAAGAAAATATTGCGGAAATCAATTTATAAATGTTTTTATTACAATCATTATGAAATATCAAAAACTAAAATACAAGAAGATTTTTTCTTTATTTACTTTGATCCTAGTGCAGCTGCCTTTCGTTAGGCTTTAGGTTTAGGTTACAGTAAAATTCGCTTAGCTGCATCAGTTATTTTCCAGAAAGTTGTTGCATTTAAGCAAATAATAACTTAATCGAATTTTTTTAGCTTCCTTTTTGAGGCTTCTTTCTATACCAATTCGCATTAGCACATATGTACATACGTGAGTCGGCTCAAAATATAAGATAAATGTTATTTACTTACTTACTTAACTGGCACTACAACCGATGATCGGTCTTGGCCGCCTCTACAAAGCTTCGCCAGTCGCCTCTGCTATGCGCGCGCTGGCGCCAGTTGATTAGGCCAAGTGCAGTCACGTTGCTCTGCACCTGGCCTTTCCAACGGAGATTAGGACGTCCCCTTCTGTGTGTTCCTCCACCGTGGTTCGAATAAAACACCCTTCTAGCCTGAGCGCTTTCTTCCATTCGCTCAACATGACCCAGCCAGCGAAGCCCGATTTTTATACGCTTGACTATGTCAGTGTCGGCGTACAGCTCATACAGCTCATCGTTCCATCTTATTCGATACACGTCGTCCACGCATACTGGACCGTAGATCTTACGGAGTATCTTCCTCTCGAACGCTCCTAACAGCCTCTCATCATTGATGGTCAATGTCCACGTCTCTGCGCCATACATTAGGACGGGAAGGATAAGGGACTTATAGAGCGTTATTTTCGCCGGTCGAGAGAAGGTTCTACTTCTCAATTGCCTACTGAGCCCGTAGTAACACCTGTTGGCAAGAGTTAGTCTCCGCTTGATCTCAAGGCTGACATTGGTTTGGTTGGTGTTCATGCTGGATATATAAGATATATAAGACATGCCATAAATGCCAATTTTTTTAGCTAATAATTCCTCGATTTCAAATAAAAAATCTGAATTTTTTACCCTATTTTCGGTGCTGTAACATTATAATGTATCCAGGACTTCGAAACGGTGAAAATTTGGTTTCGAGCTCAAGTTCAATCAAAATATAAAAGTGAGCACAGATTCAGGTTCGGGTTTGTTTCGAAATGCCACAATAGCCTCTTTCATCGTGAGACAATTAACAATCGTAGCTTTATCTTCATTTGCCGGACTATTTTCAATAGATTTATAAGACTGCAGAACAAAATGGCGCTGTGAAACAGAATTTAAGTTGTAGCCCGGTGCTTTTGTTTCGATTTATGTATGGCCGATTTCATGTTTTTTCTGTATCTGTTTTTTGCGTTTCCACCAGAATTTCGCAAGTTCGGGAGTTTTCGATTGAAATCAAATTCCATAAAACTTAAATTTTCGTCTATATGGCAGATCTTAATTTTTTGAAAATTAAAACAAAAAAAGAAAAACATTCTGTGCGTAAGTGGGACGCCCTACAGGAGTTTATTTCCACAGAACTTTTCTGTTTCAATTTCTAATGAATTTCGTTTGAAATGTCAAATTTTACAAGAAACTGATGGGCAGCGCCCTCTATAAATGGAGTATGAAAAAAATGGGGATGCATATGTATAATTTTTCATAGGTTACTTTTTGATAGAGGGTGCTACCCATCATTTCTGTGACAATTTTCTCTTCGATGATCACCTTTTACCCACGGCGTAAATATAAAAAACGATTCTAAAGAAGTAAACTTCAATAAACTTCAAAAAGAAGATTTACACGAAGGTTATTCCAAAATTTTTTCACTAATACAATAAATACCTACTCGAGAAAAACTGGGTAACAATTCGGATTAGAACCGAAACGGGTAAAATCGATAATAAAAAAAAATAGTATCGATGCATACTGATGTTTTTTGCAAAAGTATTGATAAATATCAACAAACATCGACTTCAATTAAGCAGAGATGTGGACGTCGGCTCTCTCAAAGTCTGCGCATGAACTTTATGCTTGTCACTTGCAGTGAAGTCACAATAACATCCGTGACACTATCGATATTTATCGATAGTGTACACAGAGTGTACCCCTATGAATGCACAGCATTGTGGTGGGGAAGATTGATAAGTGGGGGGAAGAATGAGAGAAGGAATACAATCACACAGGACACCGATAAAGACACAGACAGCGATTGTGGCAAGTGTTATACCTTTACCACAATGAACTTCAGTTTTATCAGTGTCGACCATGACCGCATGTAGCACCAAAGGCCAAGCTTTTCGCATCCACTCATGTTGTGCGTGTTATATTTGTACATGAATGGAAGAGACCTACAATTTTATGCCAAATCCGAACGGCGAAGTGAAAAGCTTTTCGTATAAATTTTGATGTTGTTGCTTTTTTTGGTTTTGTTTTTGCCTGTGCCGAGTTTCGAACCCCTGACACTCTGCTTAACAGTCCAACGCACTACCGCTACGCTACAGCGACCACAATCGATATTTGCCAATGCTTTTTTCTCAGCCCTAACTTAGTTACTATTTTGCTGTTGTAGGCATCATATAAGAATCTGATAGATCGAAATAATGTGAAAATCTGTGTGGTTGCATTTTTAACAAAGGTGACTCAGGAACTTTTATTCTTTTATTTATGATGCTCTTAAAGCTAAACGAACAAAATAATGCCGCTGTACTACAAATGTTTTTGTGCAGGTAAGTTACATGTGCTCTTAAGTGAATGCAGCTAAATGAATTTTACTACATACTATATTTCATTTCATTTGAGATTAAAATTAAAATTAAATTTGTTTGCAACTATTTATAGATTTATATAAATAATTCAAGAAAATAGTGCATATTCATTTGAATATGAACAAAAACTCGTAAAGTTTTTCATAGTTCTTATTTTTGCTCGATTTCAATTTATGACGCTTACATCGCTGACTTAATTCGCAAATGCCCTAATATGAATTTTTGATATTTTTCATGAGAAGAACAAAATATTGTGGTCGCTGTGGCGTAGTGGTGGTGCGTTGGGCTGCTACGCAGAATGTCCGGGGTTCGAATATCCGCACAGGCACAATCAAAAAAAAAAGTAGAACAAATAATTTTTCTACACGGCACCGGCGCCACCTCTTGTCAGGCAATGGCAAACCTACAAGAGTAAAAATTGCTATGAAAAGCTTTTCACTTCGCCGTTCGGATTCGGCATTAAACTGTAGGTCCCTTCCATTCATGTACAAATATAACACGCACAACATGAGTGGATGCGAAAAAGCTCGGCCTAGGCCCTCCATGGGCTGTTGTGCCATTAAAAGTAAAGTAAAGTAAAGAAAAAAAACATTTTATTTATTTAATTTAATATTTTCAATATTGTTCTCGAAATATTATTAATTAAATTTAAAAAAAAATAACCTTGGTTTTTGTTTGGTGTATGGCTCTAAAAGTTTTAAGCAGTGATGGATATTGTTAATCATAATCCAGTAAAAACTAGGCTTTGAAAAATTTGATGTTAGGCCGTTTGAAAATGAAAGCACTATGTATGTACACATATTTTTGTCTACATACATAGCTATGTATGAAAATACATACGGAAATTCGTTTAATATGGGAATATTTTATTACCTCGTCTATAAAATGACAGCAGCCCACACAATGTTCGAATACATTGCAAAGAACTCAAAGACGCTCTTGAAGACCAAACGGACGGACAGACAGTCACGATGTAGAACGCAGAAAGTTTTTCGGCAGGAGGATTGTCATTTCAAAGTAAAAATATTTTTATTAAAATTCTTATTAAAAAGTAATTGTCTATGTCTATAATGTCTATAAAAAGCAAAACTTTGTTAATTTAAGGCAATTAGTTAAATGTGAATACAATATGTTTTTTATATGGAATAATTAATCCAAAGAAGTTAAAACATTAGCCGATAACATGTTGGTTGCCTCTACAGCTGAGATGAGTAGACTGGGGGACTATTCTGGGTCTAGTGAAACCCAGAAACTCATTGGAAGAAACAATTTTGTAGTTTATTAAACGGACGACTTAGTACGATGGACATGAAAGAGAAAACAGCAGCTCGAGAAATATCGGACAAAGGTCGAAGAATGTCGGACAAAGCCAGAAGAATGTCGAACAAAGCCCGAAGAATGTCATTCTAATAGTTAGAGTTATTTCCTAATGAACAAAGGATGAATAAATCTAAGTGACTTTTCTTAGTTATCTCTTTGTGAAATGAATTGCACAATACGTTTAACCTGAACTCTTTTCCTATGGAAATGAGTCCATGTGAAGTCTGAAATGATCTCGTGCACGCGCGCTGGGTAGTGCCCACCACTGACATATACTATAATAAATTGAAACGGGGGCTGGGCACAAGGCACCAAACTACTGCGGCCTAAAAAGGCCTATTGTGAAGAGCCCATTGAATATCCTAAGATACACTTCCTAGACTTGTAGCATTTAAAAATGCTAAAATATCCCTGGGAGTTATATTGCCCCACTTCAACCGCAGTTGCGTATGCAATAGTAAGGTGACGAAGTCTAAGTCTTGCAAACTTGTCACAGTGGCACAGAATATGCTCTGCTGTTTCCTCGTCTTCGTCACAAAATCTACAGAATTCGTCCCGAGTTATTCTCTGATGTTTTCTAACTGGGCAGTGTCCAGTAAGAAATCCTTTAACAGTTCGGATTCCGTTTCTGTTTAACATCAAGAATTGTTTTGTTCTTAACTTTGATACACTTGGCATGAAGCTTGATCAGTAGTTGAAAGCACTCCCATATAAGTTTTGAACTAAATTTGAAAGAGTTTAAGGCCAGTAGTTCAGCCTTACTGTCCTAGAGAATATAGATGCTTCGTTTACAAGACGGTCTTTCTTCATATTCTTTAAGACGTATTTCATTTGCGTATACTTTCGCTTGAAAAACTAAGTTTTCTTGGCTCAAACTAGTAATAATATCATTTCTCAGCCTAACTCCATAAACTCCGGTTCCAACACCCTCGTTTGTTTCTGATCCATTTGTGTACCACAGATGATAGACTCCATCAAAGCGACGACTTTCCTTTTCCCAAGTTGCTCTTCTAGGGAATGTAACTTGAAAGTTGGGTTGGAAGTTATATCGGGGCAGCCACGAATCATATATTGTGATGTTAAGATTTTATTCCTTAGTCAATTCTTTTCCAAGAGCGGAATGTTTGACTTTTCTCTCAGTGTACCTTTGTCTTGCAACATGATTTTAGCAGTGAACTTCAATGCCTCTTCTTTGATCAGTAGGTGTAGTGATGGCCGGCCCAATGCAACTTCTAATGCTGCTGTTGGTGTAGTTCTCATGACTCCGGTTACTTAGACGCAGGCAAGCCTCTGACATGTACTTATCTATCAAAGATATTTGACAGATTAATACAAGCACTAATCATTTTGCATCCTCTGACTTTCACTTCACTCTGTTCCATATTTTTTTCTCAGACATTGTTTGCCCCTAAACTAGTTTCAAACATTATATGTAGATTATGGCATTATGATTCTGACTTTGTATATTTTACTAGTACCATAAAATTTAAACTAGCTTAACTTTCCCGATATACCAAAGGAGTTTTATCAATAAATGAAATCACCTAGAAACGATAAGTAATTATTTTCTAACTATAAATTTGATAAGTAAATATTAATTTAAATTCCAAATGGACGAAGGCAATGATTACAATGCCATAGTAGCTTTAAAGAAATTCTAATTCTATGTACCATACTTATGTAAATTAAAGGGATTTTCGACCAGAACAATAATGCAAGATAATTTATGTGTTTTTACATTTTTATGAGAAATGTATAAATAAACAAAAGCTTAATTAATCAAAATGTGAATGAAAATGAAAGAGAAAACTGTGAGCAAAGAAGGTGCTTGAGTTTTAATTAAAAATCGCAAGACAAAAGCAACGAAATGTGTAAATAAAACTGTAACTTGACACTTAAAGCGCTAGCAAATGCGAAGGCGAATTGTTGCAGCATCAAATTGGGAGGAAGACATTTCCTGGCAACTAACCGAACAACTCCGTCACATCGGTCCGATTGAACACTTCCGTTTCCGCATTCGCAGTATAGCAGAGAATGCGGAAAGAATGAGGAAATTCATTCAAGAAAAATGAAAATGCAACACAAAACTTAAATTGTAATCATAAAACTATGCAGAAAATTGATTTGATTAAAAGCTGCGCTCCTGCACAGAATAACAAATGAGGTGCGGTGCACAGTCACACACATATAGTCACACACACACACACACACTCACACACAAGCATCAATGAAGGTCCTTCCTTGTAACAACAACAAAAGCAACAATATCGCAGTCGTTGAAATATACACAATGGCAGTCGGAAACAGAAATGAGCGTGTGAAAATCGTAGAGTTTTTGATTAGATTACTTGATGCTGAATGCGATATGGAGCAAAGAAACAAAACAAAACTGAAACCCGAAAGAGAATAAAAGTTAACAAAAGGATTGAAAGCTTTGGCAGCATTGTACACACACTCAATATGTAAGTATAAGTATGTACATACTCTACATATGTAGAGGGTGTTTTTTTTAGAAGTGTGGTTTTCAAGAAGTAGGCTGTATAGCGCCGTCTTGTTGGAACCAAAGGTCGGTCACATCAACATCAACATCCTCCAATTCAGGCACGAAAAAGTCATTAATCATGGCTCTATAGCGTCCCCCATTGACTGTAACATTATGAACGGCTTCATCTTTGAAGAAATATGGACCGATGATTCCCTCTGCCCATGGAGCACACCAAACAGTGACTTTTTGAGGATGTAACGGCGTCGCAACAATGGCTTGTGGATTATGATCACTCCAAATGCGACAATTTTGTTTATTAACGTACCCACCATTCAACCAAACGTGAACTTCATCGCTGAACAAAATTATCTTGTGAAAATCGGGATTGGTGGCCATCTCGTTTTGGTAATAAATTTGCACGATTTTCAAACGTTGTAAACCACACTTCTTAAAAAAACACCCTTTATATGTACTACACACATACATATATCGTATCTGGCGGATGTAGGATGGAATAAGTATGAAAGTATAATTGAACAATTACTTACACATAAAGTACAGCTGCTGCTGCTGCTGCTGCCGCAGCGGCAGCATTATATTTGTATTGCTACGTTGCAGCAGCGGCGGCGGCAGTAATTGATGTCGCAGCTACTCCCGCCGTTGGCGTTGCTGCTGATGCTGTCATCGTTTCGCTAAGTGTGCTGGCGGATCGTGATAGCCTCGTCGGACTCGGTGGTGTTCGACTCAAAGCCGGCGGATCGGGTGAGGGCGGTCGTACCGATGCTATGTATGCATAATGTGACGACAGCAATGCATTGTTTATCGGGTAGGTCAGATAGGTGGGAGCTAGATGCGCTGATGCGTAGAAATTGTAAAATTGTCTATCCATATGCATTGAGACAACTCTTTTCGCTGCAAGATGAAGAACTATGAATTAGATAATGTGAGTAATTAATACGTAAATGAGTACATACATACATACATATGTACGCGAGTATGTATGGTATGAGTATACGTAAATATGTTCATTTTGCCTCAAGTACAATAAATAACTAATCTTTAAACTTATTATAAGTTTGTATTATTACGAACACGGGCCTGCGAGGTTTGTATGTTGAATCTGAATTATTTAAATCGAAATTTTTACCGACGTAAAAAAATATTATACATATAATGTTATACATATAATGTCTTATCGCGATTCGCTCGTTCTTCTCAATTGACAGTGGAAAAGTATAATTTTAATTTCTCAGGCCTGTGCAATAAACACGTTTTCGAAACCCTATGACCTAAACTGAAAGGCCGATAAAGGTGAACTAGATTAGATTTGATAGATTTATCAGAATATGTTTAATACGGATTTGGAAATAAATAAATACGGATAAACTAGAACAAAGTGAATAACATTCTAATAAAACAGTAAGTCCAGTGAAACCGATTTTCTTCTCTTCTTTACCAATAACATAGGCCAAGCACACGTTTTAAAGCCTCAACCATGCCAATCTCGGATGAAAGAACACACACATATTTGTATGTGGCAGTAAAAACCCTACCCTCACATACAATTACTTTCATACATTTTTTGGATTCGTTGAGATCATAAACAAAATGTAAAAAAATTTTCGCAGTGTAGTTGATACCGGCTTAATTCTCGGATTGTTATATTTTTACAATGTTAACCTTTTTCCAATCACCGTTCAGTTGTGCGAGAGTGCGAATTGTGTCTCGACGAAAAAAGTTCAAACATTCGCTGTAATAAATTTAAACAGAAATTCTTACCTGCTTGGATCCAAAGCCATTAGCTCAATCTCACCAGATCAAACATGCTCGAAATTTAACTATCCCTCCATATATTAAAAAGCAGAAGCCAACCATTAAAGCGCAACTAACATCCCACATCCTAAATTTAAAATCTAAGGTATTAAGGTTAAAGTAAACCGGCTTTTTCCCGAATCACATCTAATTTAAGTAAACTTATGAATATATACGTTAAGAGACGAAAATCGGGCACTTACTTAAGCACCCACGGATATATGTATCTACTTAGGACAACTCTTAGATTTAGTACATATACCAACTTTCTTTCTGTTCGTTAGTTAACGAATATTCTTCTAGATATACACCCTATGTACGAGTACATATGAAGGTCGTCCACTCAAAATGTGATATGCTAAATTTTCTTCGAAATGAGTTTTTTCTCTTGTTTGGTTCTCCAAAATCATGCTAACACTTCGCCGCTGTCAGATGTTAAAATTGTTGAGTATTTTTCTTTAATTAACACAGTCCAACAATATTTTTGCAAAAGAGCAATCATGGTATAATACTGACAGAGTATGTGGATGTCTTAAATATTTTCCCAAAAGAAAGTCTAACACATCTTGTGTTTTTTTAAGAGAGCTGCAATTTCAAAGTAACTAGGTAAATTAGATGACTGGGACAAAGATATTCCTGAAGAAAAGATAAATACTTTTTGTTGTTACATCAATACTACATTTCCTTTAGTTACACCAGTATTTAGGGGGTTTTAGTAAATTTTACATAAGAAAAATATTAAAGAAATTTTAAATCTTTCATTAAAATCCATCAAGAATGTGGATAAGGAAATGTGTAAAGGGTTGATGTAAAAACAAAAAAATATTTATCCTTTCATTAGAAACAACTTTGTCGCAGACCACAAATATCTAGCTTTAAATGTTTATACAGGGTGCGCCATCTTTTATATCGTATTGTGCACATTGAATAACTTAAAAAATACAAAGCGATTTCCTTATATGAGGTATTTTCATTTAATTGGTCCTTTACAATTTATTCGGACAACATCAATCAAGTGGCCGCCGTTATTGACCACAAAGCAAAATGTGCCTTTTTTGCTGCGTTTTCCAGTTTTTCGAGCATCTCGAGCGGTACAGCGATGATTTCGGCACGAATTTTTGCCTTGAGCTCGTCAATGGTCTGAGGCTTGCTGGGGTATACTTTTCTTTTCAAATAACCCCACAAAAATAACTCCGGAGGGGTCAAATCTGGAGATCTGGGTGGCCAGTCAATGTCGCCATTTTTTTACACCACACGTCCTGGGGATTTTCGTTGCAGAAACTACATTGTTTGATTTGCAGTGTGGCATGGCGCACAGTCTTGTTGAAACCAGTGACCGTCCAGACCTTTTTCACACATTTGTGGGCAGACATTATGCGCCAGTACTTATCGATATCGAATCCCATCGACTGCTTCGCCTTCGACTAGTGAAGAAAAATTGCCCAATGATGGTTTTGGCTCAAATGCCGGAACAATCAGCACTTTTTCATGGATCTGGTGTGGATTCACCGTTTTCCAAATTTTGCAATTTTGTTTGTGAAATGATCAGAGATTGTGAAATGGGCCTCGTTGGTCATCAAAATTTCGTTCCAAAAATCAGGTTCAGTGTCAACCATTCGAGCGAATGTTTGGTCGTATTCCAAGCGACGTGGATGATCTGTCGGCAATATTCTTTGAGTCAATTATACGAAAACAAATGTAAATCATACTTCAAGATGCCGCGCAAGGTGATTCCATAGACGCCAAAATTCTGAGCGCAGTAACGATACGACGCATGTCGGTTCTCGGCAACACTCTCTCTTATCGCTTCAACCCGTTCATTGGAATGTCTTGGCCGTTGACGATCTCTCTCTGTCTCGTGCTCAACCAAATTCGACGCCAAACGGCGGTGCTTGTTGGCCACGATATTTTTGACGAAAAGCACCTTGAGTTAACACAGTTGACCGACTATTTCCAATGTGCAGCGTCACTATTTCGGCGCGCTGTTTCGGTGTGAAGCGATTCATGGTTAAAATTGTACTGAATTGACGTTTTAAAAGGGTTGAAAAATTTTAAAATTATTCAATGTTTAATATCGACATAAAAGATGGCGCACCCTGTAGAATAAAGTTTTTATAGGATAGGAATTCGAAGATCTGAATGAACAATTAGGTGAAGAATATTTCGGCTAAAGACTACACATTTTATTTCGTAGTATTTTCAAACGGAAATTGTCGAACGTAAGCTTTTATTCTGTTGAGGCTGATTCGCCTCCAGAGGCCTCAAAAACTTTATGAAATTGAAGCTTATACCATAATAATTACTTTATTTTAATAACTACTTTTAATTGAAAGCATTTTCTCGTATTATTTCCTTTATATGATTTTCCACTGGCGTCAATTAAAAATGCACCTTTTTTCCCCAGCTCTTTTTACGGATAATGTAATGTAACTACCATCTTGGGTATCTTCGTATTCTGTTCTGTTTCTGGATAGAAGTCGAGTCGCCTTATCGCTCCTACTCTTTCAATTCAATTTTTACGATCGTTGAAAAACTTGCAATTTTGCTTAATTTTAATGCGTTGCAAACAAAACGCATAAAAACTTGGCATATCTGCAGCATGAGATGCAGCAGCAGCAGCAGCAGCAGCAGCAGTAGTAAAATGCCAAACCTCTTGACTTTTGGCAAATAAAAAGTCGTAAAAATTTTCAAATTGCAATGCTTTGAAGTTTTTCCTGAAAATCTTACACAAACGAAGAAGAATAGAGAACAACCATAAGGGAGTGAAGGAAATAAATGAACAAAGAAAAAAAGAAAAAAAAAAAATTAAAGAAGAAAAAAATATTAAAAAAGAAAAAAAAAAAAAGTAAAAAAAATAAAATAAAAACACCGCCAGCAAAAAACGAACAAACAAACTTAAGTTTATAATTCGCATCTGATGATATCATAAATATTCGCATGATTTCACGCTAATTGCATATGCAAACTGCAACTAAGCTTAAGAATATAATAGTAAAATAATAATAAAAGTTAAAAAAATTCAACTTAATGCCAAAGTTGTAGAAAGAAGTAAACTATGAAAACAAAAAAAAAAAAAAAACAACAAGCTATGATTTTTTATTACATTAAATAAATTTACAGCATTTTACTACTTACTCTTTAAATTCATGTTGGAATTTCACTTAATTTTTTCAAATCGTTGCCAATATAAAACATCAGAAAGTATCTGCAATTGTGTGGCTATACATGTGGTTGTATATTTATATGTGTATGTGTGTGTGTGTGTGTGTGTGTGTGTGTGCATGTACCTTTGTACATTTGCCTCTGTGAGCAAAGTCTGTGTGAGAGGATATCAGCGCATTTCCAGGCTAAAAAACCATATTTTCTACTTGAGCGAGCCACAACTATGATAAATTGTAGTTAAGTCGAATGCCAGCCAGTGGGTAGAGGATACTCGTACTTATTACACTTTCAGGCAATCTCTTCAATTTAATAAGTTCTCGTTTATTTATACTTATGTACATACATACATACGAGTACATATTTATATATTATGTAAGTACGTGAGTATGTTTTAACGTTAAACTAGTTCCTTATTATTTAACTGAAATGACTATGTCAACAAAAACAACAGCAGCAACAACAACAACAGCAGAAGCAGCAGCAGCAGCCCCAACAATAACAATACGATACATCCATCATTTATATTGTGAATGAGAGTATTTGCACGCGCTCATATGTTGTTCGTATTCGTTTGGTAGTAAAATATCAGCAACAGAAAAGGAATTCAACTACAATACCTACTGCATACTGCACTACACTACCTACCGCCATCACAACTACATACTACTCAACTATGCTATTGCGCATACATACATATATTATATTACTACCACTTTTTATGACTTTCCACAATATGAAGCCATAAAGCAGAAATTCTTCCATCAACGCCGTTTTTAATAAGTGAAACGACTTTACGTACGTGTTTCAGTATATTTCGGTGCGACCGACCACCGACTGGACCTACACACCTTCCTCCCAACCAACCTACTACTACTTACTTACCTATCTGCTACTTACTTCCACCATACCGATAAATGGGTGAGTATGGACGCTTTTCTTTGTGCTCTTGTGATGTGAAACGTCGTTCTGCTGCGCAAGGGTTTGTTCATTGCATTGTTCAAGCGTTGGCAATTATGGCGCCAACGTGAATAAGTTGCCATAGACTCTCGCATTCAAACTGCAGATTTTAATAATAAAATGAAATAGTTTTAACTTTTACTGCCATTTTGAGACTAAAACTACAGCACTGAAACATAATAATTTCAAAAACTACTCTATACATATATTCAATCGTACGTATTTACTATACATACATATGTGAGAACGAGTACATTCTCAGCCGGTAAAATCTGCATTACCATACTTATAATGGAGAATTCTGTTTTTCCTGCATTTTTTCGATTAAACACGCTTATACTTAACTCTTTAGACAGAGAAGTTGCGCAGCTGGCCTTATATGACAAATAATGCTATAAGTATTATAACAGCAAAGCTGAGCAGCTCGTAAACAGTTCTGCCTTATACAGCAAATATGTGCATACAGTGCACTCGCGGTAACGTCAACTAATTAAAACCAAGGGAGTTCACGTTAGTGAAAATGTTCGCGTTAGCGATTGTCGAATTTGAAGGCACATTTAAACGTAATAGTATCTTATTATTGCCATTAGTATGATATAATTTTTTTTTTTTAATTAAAATTCATAAAAAAAACAAAACGAGATCAAAACAAATATTCATGGCTATGAACATACCTATTAAATTGCGAATAAAATTTCACATTAGATATGTTGTTCATATGTTAATAAAAAAGTGTAGTGAAGAAAAATTTTGTTCACGTTACTGAGCTTTTTAAGTTTGTTCACGTTACAGAGTAGTCAATGTAAAAAAAAGCGTGTTGACGTTAGACGGTGTTCACGTTACCGCGAGTGCACTGTACTTATGTCTTATAAATCACTTATGTAATTAGTGAACTAATTTGACAGTGACAAGTGAACTAATTTGACATGTGTATATCCTTTATCGTTTAATAAGTGTATTAATACAGCTGGTGGCATACAGGCTATAATTCTCAAAAAAGTGCCGAGAAATTAACAGTTAAAGGGATTGTAAAAATTATTTTTGTCGCTTAGTTGGCACCATTATCCTCTATCTCTGTCATTTAGTTTACTCACAGTGCTCGATTTTGTCAGTTCCTCTCAAGCGAACTATCGAACAAAGAACTTGTCTCAAATTTTGTATTGCAAATGGAATTTCGTGTACCGAATCGCTGAAAATATTATATTACAGAAGGCTGACTCGTACATACAGTGAATAGACTTTATCAAAAACACTTGAATATGAATGGTATAGTGCATTCAAAAGCGCTCGAGATGTGGTGGCAGATTTGTCTCGCTCTGGTCGGTCATCAATATGACCATCTTTAACTGAAGTTAACATCAATAAAGTTAAGGAAATGTTGACGGAAAATCGTTAGATGGTAAATAAAGAATGCATATTATCTGGGCGGTATGCGACGTTTATGAGAGCAAATTCGTCGAAATTCGCAAAGTTTGTGCAAAAAAAAACTCATGAATTTTGCACCACGACAACGCACCACCTCACAAGGCTATCATTGTGAATGAATTTCTGGCAAAAAGCTCAACAAAGATCATCGAACAGCCATCGTATTCAGCTGAGTTGGCTGCAGCTGACTTTTTTCTCTTTCCAAAACTCAAATTACTAACTACTTCAAGGCAATCGTTTTCAGTCAATAGAAGACATAAAAGAGAACTCGCAGCGAGAGTTCCAGAGATACATACAAAACAAGAAAAGATTTAAAAAAAAAGAAATTCTGTGCGCCAGTGGGACGTTCTACAGAAGTTTACTTCTTCATAAAGAACGTTTGCTTTTTGGGTTTTCAGGTTAGGTTAGAAATCTTGTAAAAACCACAGTCTATCGCAGACATTACAGGCGTGGCCAAAGGAACTTTTAAAGGAATGTGTGTTTGAAATTGTTTATGTGCTGATTTATGCAAACGATAAGCCTTGTATACTTCAGTTTGATGATTCTCTGATCTACATCTGTATTGACTTCATTTTGATCGATTGCATTGCCAATGCATGCAACGTCCTCTTCAAAATCATCATCTCCATCAAAATATTCACACTCAAAGCTTGCGAACTTATTTGCTACATCATTATATTTATAATCTTTACCATCATAATCATTTTATCGTCATTAAAATAATCATCATCTTCATCAACAAAATATTCAAAATTTGTCACTTGCCGGTCTGAGAACTCGCAAATGTTATGAGGTTGTCTAGAAATTTGGAAATTTTTGTCTATTTTTGTTTTTTTGTGATGATGCTAGTTGTTGTCTGTCTTTTCACGGAGGAAAGATTTTCAACCAAATTTTCAAGTAAATCTTCTGCCCTTCTCTTTCGTTGAGAAGCTGGGAATTCGGTCACCTCAATGACTGCTTGGTGCTGTCTAATCTGAGAACCTTCACCGGGACTCAATGAGATGAGTGTTGATGCAATTATTGGCTCTAATGAACTCATTTCCCATTCATGCTGTCTCTCCGCCTTAGTCTTTGAGAGTTGTTTTTCAATGAAATTCGAATTCTGTTGAGCCTCAAGTCTACACTCTCGCGATCTCGCAGTGCTGGTTTTTGGGTTTTTTTTCACGATAGTAGAATCTTACTGGGCCGCAGTTTTTGCTGGAGATCTTATCGTCACGCAATCGCCATCACGCATCATTACACGGCTCCACCTTTTAACAGGCAATGGCAAACCTACAAGAGTAAAAATTATAACACGCACAACATGAGTGGATGCGAAAAGCTTGGCCTTTGCAGCTACATGCGGTCATAGTCGACACTGATAAACTGCGGTTTATTGTGGTAAAGGCATAACACTTGCCACAGTGGCTGCTGTGCTATCCGTCTATCGGTGTCCTGTGTGATTGCATTCCCTCCCTATTTCCCCCCCCCCCCTTCTTCCTTCCACCTATCAATCTTCCTTCGATTCAACAAAATGCTCTGCATTCATATCAATAATAAAGTATAAATGCTTGCAGAAGGGTATATTTCAGTTTTAGGCATATATATTTTATCATATGGTATATTTTATACGAGAACTTTTGACTTTACTATTTTGCAGTGCAAGTGGTTTTGCATTCAAATGTTGCCGGCTGGGATATGTACTCGTATATGTTCATATGTATGACATATGTACCTCATGTAGCAGTTGATACGAATTTTGACATGCACGTACATTTTTCGGAGAGCGGGTTTGAGTTTATTTATTGGCTTAGTTTTGTACTTTGTAGATAATTTGAGGTTTCTGCTGTAATATAAATACATACCTACATTCATACATACTATGTATATTTATGTACACTATACGGCTTTTTCAATGTAATACTGTTTTAATTCAAAATGCTTCTTCAATGCAAAACGGTTTAATTAAAGATTTTTAATTTTTTGAGGCAGTTAATTTTTATGACTTAAATTGCTCAAACAACTGAAAAAGTGCAGCTTGAAAATTTCGAGGTAAATTGTTTTCATTGAAGAAGTAATTTGAGTTAAAAAACAGTATTTGTTCCTTCGTAAATTGAAGGAAATAGGTCACTTTTGAAATTGGAAATAAAATCAAGTGCAGAAATATATGTAAAATATATTATGCCTTCTGAAATATTCTCAATTCCTCCATATTGACGAGGTTGATCTTTTACATTATTAAACATTTAAAAAAAATTATGTCGAAGGTCAGCTAATTATTATATTAAAGAAAAAGAAAGGAATATGGTTTGTTTATATTCCTGTTCCACAAAAACTCAAAAAATGTGGTTATATAACAAAATTTCAACGGTTTTAGGGTAATTTGGATGTATTGATCTCTATCCCTTCTCACACATAATCTGATCTGGAGCCTTCAAGAGCCAAAGAATAAATATTCATCTCAACAGATATGAGTTTTATGTAGAAAATTTATCTAACCTAGTGAGTGAGTCTACTAGTGGTGAAGAAAGAAATTCTTGATGCCAAGGAATAAAGAACGGCTTCTTGAACAAAATGTTTGCAATAATATCTTTGTAGTCGTCAAAGATTTGGTACATCTAGGAGTCAGAGCAGGATTTGGATGATGACGACAAAAGATAGATTAGAGAAAAATTATTTCCAAGCTACCATATATGGACGAAATAATATTAGATGAAAAGGTGTGTTGTGAGAAACCAGAGCTGTCATAATCAAGGGAATTCAAATACGCCTGCTATATTACGTGAGTGCCGTAGCGTAGGGGCTTAATGTGCTGACCGTGCAGAGTGCACGGGTTCAAATGTGGATACGAGTAAAAATCAAAATCTAAAAAAGATAATTTTTCAACACGGCATCACCCAATCTCATGGCAGGCAATGGCAAGCAACGAAGAATGAAAATTGCATAAGAAAAGCTTTTCACTTTGCCCTTCGGATTTGGTATAAAACTGTCGGTCTCTTCCATTTGTCGACAAATATAGCACATACAACATGAATGGATACGAGAAGCTCGGCGTAGGCCCTCCATGGGCTGTTGTACCATTAAAGAAGACGAAGAAAAAGACGAAGGCTACATTGGCTATACATGTTGAGTGAATAGAAGGAAATTATTATTCTATTCGGATCACGATAGTAGAGTTCACAGAAGGCAACCAACTGGCGATAATACGGAGACGACCTATATAGGCTTTATAAAAATAGCTAAAACTATATACCATAATTGATCATTGAAATGTCGACGAAGTAAGTAAGAAAGAAGGATAGTTTTTTAGTTTAAAGCATGCATCTAATTTACGGCCTATTTACGCCCATTTTTGGTTTAGTGAATGCCATTCTTGTCTACTCCAAAGTGTCTCGGTTGAATGGGAGTTGCTACATTAACTTGTCTGGCACAACATCCTTTTATGTGACAAAAGGAAGTTTTCGTTTGGGCTGCTTCTTTATGCCCAATAACACGGACTTTGCATAACTGCATAACTCTTTATTTAATACTTAATATATTCATCTACCCATGGCTCGATTTATTGATTGAAATTCAAGGCTTTCCAACGAAATGAAACACACTATACATTTCAAATTATAAAAATGTGTTACTATTTATATATTGAAATTGAAACCACTACAAAAAATCAGAATAAATGCATAAAAATGATGCATGAAACTTCACGTCAGTGTACCAGTGGAGCAACAAAGGGGGGACGTCCTATTAAAGTATCTTTTTAGACATGCATACACACGTACACGCACACACACACACACACACCATAACGTGCTGGGACCACTGTTATGGAACATCATGTACGACGGGGTACTCAAAGGAAGGAAGCCATTAGGGGCTCACATTATTGGATACGCAGACGATGTTGCAATCGTGGTGGTAGCAAAAAAGATAGTGGATGTAGCCAGAATCTGCAATGACACCATAGCTGGTGTAAAAGCATGGTTGCAGACAGCAAGGTTGCAGCTTGCTGACCATAAAACTGAAGCGCTTCTGATGACTAGCCGAAAAAAAGTGGAAAAGATTGAAGTAAGAGTTGGCGGGCACATTATAATATTTACCCACTCCATCAAGTATCTCGGAGTCATTCTTGACTACCGCATGAACTTTAAGGAGCACCTCATACATACAAGCGAAAAGGCAAGAAAAGTGAGCATGGCCATTGCAAGATTAATGCCTAATATCGGTGGCCCAAGGCAAAAAATGAGAACTCTTCTGGCAAGTGTTAGTACGTCAATCCTAATGTACGCGGCACCAATCTGGGTAACAGCTACAGAAGTACAAACGTACATGAAACCACCTGCCTCAATGTATAGGCTGTCGTCACTAATGATATGCTGTGGTTTTAGAACAGTGTCGGACGATGCGGCGAACCTCCTGGCAAGCAGATGCCGTGTAGACATTATGGCAAGAGCAGCTGCAGAAGTCAGGAGAAATCCTGAAGCCCGCGCAGCGCTTGCAGATAAATCCATTGAAGAGTGGCAACATCGATGGGAGACATCAACGAAAGGTCGGTGGACGAGGATATTGATCCCTAGTGTGGAGAATTGGGTTAATAGGAATCATGGGGAGATAAATTATCACCTCACACAGTTCTTATCAGGACACGGATGTTTCCGCCAGTATCTGTACAAATACACCCACGTTGACCATCCGTACTGTCTATTTTGTGATGAGAAAATCGAGAATGCTGAACACATCTTATTAGAATGCGACAGATTTGTGTATGCCAGAAACCAACTTCGAATGATTGTTGGCGATGTACTCACCCCAGAGGGACTGGTGAACTTCATGTTGTTGGCAAAAGAGAAATGGCATGAATGCAGCGAGGTCATAGCACACATGATGACGCAAGTGCGAAAAGACGAGCAAGCAGCGAGGCGAGCAAATAATTAAATAGAGAAGTGGGTCGAACCCCTTTTCCTGCCCCGCGAAGTAAATCCTTCACTGGTAGTGCCGCGGGGATATACAGGGCAGCGCTCGTAGGAGGTGGGTTTAGTCCGTAGGTGCATGGAGACGAATCGGGCATGTGAGCAGTGCGGTGCTACTCATATCTATGAAGATTCCCACCAGCAGTGCGGTGCTACTCATATCTATGAAGATTCCCACCTACCTGGTCGAAACCGAATAAAAAAAAACACCAAAACGCTGCTATAAAATTAATACAAATTTAATATTGAAAAATATACGATAAAAAAGAAGAAAAAAAGTTGTTGGTCTCGCAAACAAAAAACCTGGAAACGACGACTTGAAAATTGGCCATCACCCAGATACTGGACCCTTTTCATTTACAAAAGATCTAGCTACACATAGAACGCAAATGTTTTACTTTAACACGCCACAGTAAGCACTATGGTAAGTACGCCACTGACAATAGTATTGCTGTTCGTATTCAATCCCTGGTGTGTACGTACGTACCATTGGCGTGATGATGCCGACGGTGAACGACAAGAACCAGAAACTCTGCTAATCAATTTAAATTTTGCATCCATCGATAATTATGCATGTGTCCATTTTTTGCTATTGTTTTTATGCAAAGCACGTTCTGACAAATGTACGAGTATGTATGTACATATGTTTGAATGTGTGTGTGCATATTGTTGTTGATTATGTTGCACCACAAACAAGAAAATATCATGTTTTTGTTTTATTTTCATTTTCAAATAAAAATTCAAATTGACTTTTATGCGTTACAAAATAAGCAGGACACTAAAATTCGTAACATTTTCACTAACAACAGCAACAACACACAGGCCTGACGAGAGGGCTGGTTGGTGGGGGGAGGGAGGGGGAGGAGGCAGAGAATTCGAGGAGACTCCCCTCGCTGAAAGTAAAATTATGGAAATAACTTCTGCTGAAATAAGACTCATAAGTATATTTATTTATTTTATTATTTCTATATTAATTATGTTAAATTGAATTTTCAATTTCAAATATGGTACAGTAAATAATTAAGTTTACTGCGTTTTCTTGATTTTCCAAGTAAACAAGCATGTCTGTTTGTGAGACCTAATATTTTTGAACAATTTAAGTGTAAATTGAAAATCAGCCAGAACATGTAGAAATATTTAAAATGTAGTACTTACTTTTGGAAAAAGATTGAAAATGTATATTTGATGAATTTTCAAAATTGCTGTTCCACAAATCGTGTAAATGTCCAAAATGGGTAAAAAATACAGCCTGAAGACTATGCTGTATGGGCGGAACATATCACAATAAAAGAGACACTTAAGTTGAAGATTCTGTTTTTCTCTTGGGCCCGTAATTTCTCTGGACGGCCATGCCCTGGCAAACCTCACAAAAAAAAAAAAACAAATATTGACCTTATCCTTTTGCGCTTTAGTAAGTAGTTGTTGTTGACAGCATGTCTCGTCATTTTTGGCGTGCATAATTATGGTAAACAGACAGACAGACAGGCACAGTTTCATGTATTGTATGCATGTGCCAGAGTGTGTATGTATGTATGTGTATGTGCAAGTTGCCGTCATAAATTCATTTCATTCGTTTTAAATTCTTTCTGACGCCTCGTTTGCCAACCGGAATTGCTGCAATTTCATTTTAATGTTTGACATTAAATTATGGTACATATGATGTCAACTTTTGTACACAATCGTGTTGTATGTACGAGTATAATACATTTTGATTCATTTTCGTTCAGAATTAGAATACTTCATTTTGCATTCAAAGTGAGAGCTACAAGTATCAATGGTTTGATATTTACATACTACTGTGGGCAAAAGTTAGTAAGACTTTGTTCATAATTTCAAATTTTTTTATTCTTTTTTCCAAATCTATTTTGTCCCCTTCAAAGTAATCCCCCCCGGCCCCAATACACTTGTGCCAACGTTTTTTCCAATTCTCGAAACAGTTGTTAAAGTCAATTTCCGGAATAGCCTTCAATGCGCTTAGCGATTCATGTTTAATGTCTTCAATTGACTCAAAACGGTGTCCACGAAGCGGTTTTTTGAGTTTAGAAAATAGCCAAAAGTCACACGGTGCTAAGTCAGGTGATAGGGTGGTTGTGGAACGATATCAGTCGAATTTTTGGCAAAATGGTCTCGTAAAACCAATGCAGTGATTTTGGAACCAATCGTGCATTCACTCTTCTTAGGCCCAAATGATGTTTTAAAATGGTTTTCACTGATCCTTCCGATATTCCAACGATGCCAGTAAGGTCTTTGACTGTTAATCGTCGATTCTCGAGCACCAATTCCTTGATTTCATTGTGTTGTTTATCGTGTTGATCATCAGTTGATGTTGATGGCCGTCCTGGACGTGGTTCGTCGTCAACGCGTTCTCGACCATCTTTGAACAATTTGTACTAATCAAAAACACTTGCTCGCGACATACAATTATCACCGAAGGCCTTTTGCAACATTCTGAACGTTTCGGCACCAGAAATTTGATTCCGCACACAAAATTTAATGGAACTTCTTTGTTGAATAATTTCACTCATTGTGAAAATCGCCGAATGCACTTTTTGTACTTCAGAAAGACAAGCGTATACTAAACACTAATGATGATTATTTTGATGTGACATTTGGCACAGATGTCACCGACAGTCATACCAACCTTAAAAAAATAATATTTTGATGAATGGGTTTCCGCGCGAAATTTAAATTAAAAAGTCTTACTACTTTTTGCCCACAGTAATATGCGCGTACATACCACAATCATTTCAAATACAATACAAAATACAATTTGTGATCTGTAAATTACTTGATTGAAGGATTGCCAAATACTTTTTATAATTTAAACAACTATGTACATTAAAGCGGGTGGATAAGAAAAATTCATATTTTTGCCCTCGTGATTGATAAATTGTCATGGTCATAAATCGCTCGTGAGCTCCTCGTGAGCAAGAGCAGAGTGAAAATTTTACTTTTCGAAAAAAGTAAAAGTAAAATTTTAGAATTAGAATTTATATATTTCATAAAATTTTTGTTGAATTTCTAAAATCTTCATTCCTTTGTATATCATTTCATTTATATTTCGAAGAATCCAAAAAATGATCTTAGTTTACTTACTTTCAATGGCACAACAGCCCATGGAGGACCTAGGCCGAGCTTTTCGCATCCACTCATGTTGTGCGTGTTATATTTGTACATGAATGGAAGGGACCTACAGTTTAATGCCGAATCCGAACGGCGAAGTGAAAAGCTTTTCATAACAATTTTTACTCTTGTAGGTTTGCCATTGCCTGCCAAGAGGTGGTGCCGTGTAGAAAAATTATTCTTTTTTTTCTACTTTTTGATTTTGCCAGTGCCGAGATTCGAACCCCGGAGACTCTGCGTAGCAGTCCAACGCACTACCACTACGCCACAGCGACCAAAAATTGATCATGTTGGTGTAATCAGTTTTTCGCTATCACCTAAGATTTTTGAGATGTGCATTTTTTACAATAAAATTTCCCATATACTTATAAAGGGTGATTTATTAAGAGCTTGGTTTTTGTATATTAAAAAAAAGAAACACAGAAATTTTACAAAAGTGAACGAAATTTTTATTTGGATCGATAAATCAATTTCTGCCATTTACTTATTAAAGATAATTACACTTAAATGTTGCCCGCGGCTACGCTTCAAGTGATCCATTCTGAGGGTCCAATTTTGGCACACTTTTTCACATATTTCGGCCGGAATCCCACAAATGAAGCGTTCAATGTTGGCTTCCAAAGCACAAATCGTGTTTGGCTTGTCCCTACAGACAACAGACTTGACATAGTCCCACAAAATCATGAAATGGCAAACTAAACTGAGCATTTTTTACTTTGACACATGTCAAGAATCAATCGTGAATTGTAAGAAATATAAACGTCAAAAACCAAGTAGCAAAAAAATCACCCTTTACTACATACGATAACTCAGACAATTTCATTATTTCATTAAATAATCTAGTCATCGTGATGTAAATGTTATCCAAAAAGGATTAACAAAAAATTTTATGCCGCACACTGATTCGATTCCATACAAGTATTGGACAAAAATTGAAGCGGTGGTCCGATTGAAATTGTACATTTTTTTAACCCTATGAATGCAGAGCCTCTTCCTGCAAGGATGAAGATGGAAATCTGGTGACAGATATCCAGGGCATAATGAGATTATGGAGGGAGCACTTTTCGCAGCTGCTTAATGGCGAAGACGGCAATAATCCCGCCACTGCGGAACCCACTCCGGAAACCCCAATCACTGACGGCGTTGAAGTACCGCCGCCTGACTATGAGGAGGTCTTAACAGCCATTGCTCGGCTGAAAAACAATAAGGCTGCAGGTGCAGATGGCCTGCCTGCTGAGTTGTTTAAGACCGGAGGCGAAGAGCTCAAAAAACGCATGCATGAGCTTCTACGCAGAATATGGTCAGATGAAAGCATGCCAAGTGATTGGAATCTCAGCGTACTCTGCCCAATCCATAAGAAGGGTGATTCCACGATCTGCGCCAACTACCGTGGGATCAGCCTTCTTAATATTGCATATAAGGTTCTATCGAGCGTACTGTGCGAAAGACTGAAGCCCATCGTCAACAAACTGATTGGACCTTATCAGTGTGGCTTCAGGCCTGGTAAATCCACCATCGACCAGATATTCACACTACGCCAAATCCTGGAAAAGACCCGAGAAAAACAGATCGACACCCATCATCTATTTGTCGATTATAAAGCCGCCTTCGACAGCACGATTAGGGATGTTGTTGGCAAAAGAGAAATGGCATGAATGCAGCGAGGTCATAGCACACATGATGACGCAAGTGCGAAAAGACGAGCAAGCAGCGAGGCGAGCAAATAATTAAATAGAGAAGTGGGTCGAACCCCTTTTCCTGCCCCGCGAAGTAAATCCTTCACTGGTAGTGCCGCGGGGATATACAGGGCAGCGCTCGTAGGAGGTGGGTTTAGTCCGTAGGTGCATGGAGACGAATCGGGCATGTGAGCAGTGCGGTGCTACTCATATCTATGAAGATTCCCACCAGCAGTGCGGTGCTACTCATATCTATGAAGATTCCCACCTACCTGGTCGAAACCGAATAAAAAAAAACACCAAAACGCTGCTATAAAATTAATACAAATTTAATATTGAAAAATATACGATAAAAAAGAAGAAAAAAAGTTGTTGGTCTCGCAAACAAAAAACCTGGAAACGACGACTTGAAAATTGGCCATCACCCAGATACTGGACCCTTTTCATTTACAAAAGATCTAGCTACACATAGAACGCAAATGTTTTACTTTAACACGCCACAGTAAGCACTATGGTAAGTACGCCACTGACAATAGTATTGCTGTTCGTATTCAATCCCTGGTGTGTACGTACGTACCATTGGCGTGATGATGCCGACGGTGAACGACAAGAACCAGAAACTCTGCTAATCAATTTAAATTTTGCATCCATCGATAATTATGCATGTGTCCATTTTTTGCTATTGTTTTTATGCAAAGCACGTTCTGACAAATGTACGAGTATGTATGTACATATGTTTGAATGTGTGTGTGCATATTGTTGTTGATTATGTTGCACCACAAACAAGAAAATATCATGTTTTTGTTTTATTTTCATTTTCAAATAAAAATTCAAATTGACTTTTATGCGTTACAAAATAAGCAGGACACTAAAATTCGTAACATTTTCACTAACAACAGCAACAACACACAGGCCTGACGAGAGGGCTGGTTGGTGGGGGGAGGGAGGGGGAGGAGGCAGAGAATTCGAGGAGACTCCCCTCGCTGAAAGTAAAATTATGGAAATAACTTCTGCTGAAATAAGACTCATAAGTATATTTATTTATTTTATTATTTCTATATTAATTATGTTAAATTGAATTTTCAATTTCAAATATGGTACAGTAAATAATTAAGTTTACTGCGTTTTCTTGATTTTCCAAGTAAACAAGCATGTCTGTTTGTGAGACCTAATATTTTTGAACAATTTAAGTGTAAATTGAAAATCAGCCAGAACATGTAGAAATATTTAAAATGTAGTACTTACTTTTGGAAAAAGATTGAAAATGTATATTTGATGAATTTTCAAAATTGCTGTTCCACAAATCGTGTAAATGTCCAAAATGGGTAAAAAATACAGCCTGAAGACTATGCTGTATGGGCGGAACATATCACAATAAAAGAGACACTTAAGTTGAAGATTCTGTTTTTCTCTTGGGCCCGTAATTTCTCTGGACGGCCATGCCCTGGCAAACCTCACAAAAAAAAAAAAACAAATATTGACCTTATCCTTTTGCGCTTTAGTAAGTAGTTGTTGTTGACAGCATGTCTCGTCATTTTTGGCGTGCATAATTATGGTAAACAGACAGACAGACAGGCACAGTTTCATGTATTGTATGCATGTGCCAGAGTGTGTATGTATGTATGTGTATGTGCAAGTTGCCGTCATAAATTCATTTCATTCGTTTTAAATTCTTTCTGACGCCTCGTTTGCCAACCGGAATTGCTGCAATTTCATTTTAATGTTTGACATTAAATTATGGTACATATGATGTCAACTTTTGTACACAATCGTGTTGTATGTACGAGTATAATACATTTTGATTCATTTTCGTTCAGAATTAGAATACTTCATTTTGCATTCAAAGTGAGAGCTACAAGTATCAATGGTTTGATATTTACATACTACTGTGGGCAAAAGTTAGTAAGACTTTGTTCATAATTTCAAATTTTTTTATTCTTTTTTCCAAATCTATTTTGTCCCCTTCAAAGTAATCCCCCCCGGCCCCAATACACTTGTGCCAACGTTTTTTCCAATTCTCGAAACAGTTGTTAAAGTCAATTTCCGGAATAGCCTTCAATGCGCTTAGCGATTCATGTTTAATGTCTTCAATTGACTCAAAACGGTGTCCACGAAGCGGTTTTTTGAGTTTAGAAAATAGCCAAAAGTCACACGGTGCTAAGTCAGGTGATAGGGTGGTTGTGGAACGATATCAGTCGAATTTTTGGCAAAATGGTCTCGTAAAACCAATGCAGTGATTTTGGAACCAATCGTGCATTCACTCTTCTTAGGCCCAAATGATGTTTTAAAATGGTTTTCACTGATCCTTCCGATATTCCAACGATGCCAGTAAGGTCTTTGACTGTTAATCGTCGATTCTCGAGCACCAATTCCTTGATTTCATTGTGTTGTTTATCGTGTTGATCATCAGTTGATGTTGATGGCCGTCCTGGACGTGGTTCGTCGTCAACGCGTTCTCGACCATCTTTGAACAATTTGTACTAATCAAAAACACTTGCTCGCGACATACAATTATCACCGAAGGCCTTTTGCAACATTCTGAACGTTTCGGCACCAGAAATTTGATTCCGCACACAAAATTTAATGGAACTTCTTTGTTGAATAATTTCACTCATTGTGAAAATCGCCGAATGCACTTTTTGTACTTCAGAAAGACAAGCGTATACTAAACACTAATGATGATTATTTTGATGTGACATTTGGCACAGATGTCACCGACAGTCATACCAACCTTAAAAAAATAATATTTTGATGAATGGGTTTCCGCGCGAAATTTAAATTAAAAAGTCTTACTACTTTTTGCCCACAGTAATATGCGCGTACATACCACAATCATTTCAAATACAATACAAAATACAATTTGTGATCTGTAAATTACTTGATTGAAGGATTGCCAAATACTTTTTATAATTTAAACAACTATGTACATTAAAGCGGGTGGATAAGAAAAATTCATATTTTTGCCCTCGTGATTGATAAATTGTCATGGTCATAAATCGCTCGTGAGCTCCTCGTGAGCAAGAGCAGAGTGAAAATTTTACTTTTCGAAAAAAGTAAAAGTAAAATTTTAGAATTAGAATTTATATATTTCATAAAATTTTTGTTGAATTTCTAAAATCTTCATTCCTTTGTATATCATTTCATTTATATTTCGAAGAATCCAAAAAATGATCTTAGTTTACTTACTTTCAATGGCACAACAGCCCATGGAGGACCTAGGCCGAGCTTTTCGCATCCACTCATGTTGTGCGTGTTATATTTGTACATGAATGGAAGGGACCTACAGTTTAATGCCGAATCCGAACGGCGAAGTGAAAAGCTTTTCATAACAATTTTTACTCTTGTAGGTTTGCCATTGCCTGCCAAGAGGTGGTGCCGTGTAGAAAAATTATTCTTTTTTTTCTACTTTTTGATTTTGCCAGTGCCGAGATTCGAACCCCGGAGACTCTGCGTAGCAGTCCAACGCACTACCACTACGCCACAGCGACCAAAAATTGATCATGTTGGTGTAATCAGTTTTTCGCTATCACCTAAGATTTTTGAGATGTGCATTTTTTACAATAAAATTTCCCATATACTTATAAAGGGTGATTTATTAAGAGCTTGGTTTTTGTATATTAAAAAAAAGAAACACAGAAATTTTACAAAAGTGAACGAAATTTTTATTTGGATCGATAAATCAATTTCTGCCATTTACTTATTAAAGATAATTACACTTAAATGTTGCCCGCGGCTACGCTTCAAGTGATCCATTCTGAGGGTCCAATTTTGGCACACTTTTTCACATATTTCGGCCGGAATCCCACAAATGAAGCGTTCAATGTTGGCTTCCAAAGCACAAATCGTGTTTGGCTTGTCCCTACAGACAACAGACTTGACATAGTCCCACAAAATCATGAAATGGCAAACTAAACTGAGCATTTTTTACTTTGACACATGTCAAGAATCAATCGTGAATTGTAAGAAATATAAACGTCAAAAACCAAGTAGCAAAAAAATCACCCTTTACTACATACGATAACTCAGACAATTTCATTATTTCATTAAATAATCTAGTCATCGTGATGTAAATGTTATCCAAAAAGGATTAACAAAAAATTTTATGCCGCACACTGATTCGATTCCATACAAGTATTGGACAAAAATTGAAGCGGTGGTCCGATTGAAATTGTACATTTTTTTAACCCTATGAATGCAGAGCCTCTTCCTGCAAGGATGAAGATGGAAATCTGGTGACAGATATCCAGGGCATAATGAGATTATGGAGGGAGCACTTTTCGCAGCTGCTTAATGGCGAAGACGGCAATAATCCCGCCACTGCGGAACCCACTCCGGAAACCCCAATCACTGACGGCGTTGAAGTACCGCCGCCTGACTATGAGGAGGTCTTAACAGCCATTGCTCGGCTGAAAAACAATAAGGCTGCAGGTGCAGATGGCCTGCCTGCTGAGTTGTTTAAGACCGGAGGCGAAGAGCTCAAAAAACGCATGCATGAGCTTCTACGCAGAATATGGTCAGATGAAAGCATGCCAAGTGATTGGAATCTCAGCGTACTCTGCCCAATCCATAAGAAGGGTGATTCCACGATCTGCGCCAACTACCGTGGGATCAGCCTTCTTAATATTGCATATAAGGTTCTATCGAGCGTACTGTGCGAAAGACTGAAGCCCATCGTCAACAAACTGATTGGACCTTATCAGTGTGGCTTCAGGCCTGGTAAATCCACCATCGACCAGATATTCACACTACGCCAAATCCTGGAAAAGACCCGAGAAAAACAGATCGACACCCATCATCTATTTGTCGATTATAAAGCCGCCTTCGACAGCACGATTAGGGATCACTTGTACGCCGCAATGTCTGGTTTTGGTATCCCTGCAAAGCTCATTCGTCTTTGCAAAATGACACTGACCAACACCACCAGCGCAGTGAAAATTGGGACAGACCTCTCCGCACCATTTGATACCAAAAGAGGTTTCAGACAAGGTGACTCCCTATCGTGCGACTTCTTTAACCTAATGCTGGAGAAAATAATTCGAGCTGCGAACATCGACATCTCTAGCACTATCTTCTACAAGAGCGTCATGCTGCTAGCATACGCTGATGATATTGACATCATTTGCAAAAACGCTCGACCAGTCAGTGCAGCATTCTCCAACCTGGAAAGGGAGTCTCGTCGTGTGGGTCTAGTGGTGAACGAGGACAAAACGAAATACCCTGTGTCAACAAACAAAGAGTCACGGCGTCTTGGACAAAATGTCACTGTTGACAACTACACTTTTGAAGTCGTCAAGGATTTCGTTTATCTAGGATCCAGCATAAACACCAACAATAATGTCAGCCTTGAGATCAAGCGGAGACTAACTCTTGCCAACAGGTGTTACTACGGGCTCAGTAGGCAATTGAGAAGTAGAGCCCTCTCTCGACCGACGAAAATAACGCTCTATAAGTCCCTCATCCTTCCCGTCCTAATGTATGGCGCAGAGACGTGGACATTGACCATCAATGATGAGAGACTGTTAGGAGCGTTCGAGAGGAAGATACTCCGTAAGATCTACGGTCCAGTATGCGTGGACGACGTGTATCGAATAAGATGGAACGATGAGCTGTATGAGCTGTACGCCGACACTGACATAGTCAAGCGTATAAAACTCCAGCGGCTTCGCTGGCTGGGTCATGTTGAGCGAATGGAAGAAAGCGCTCCGGCTAGAAGGGTGTTTTATTCGAACCACGGTGGAGGATCACGCAGAAGGGGACGTCCTAATCTCCGTTGGAAAGACCAGGTGCAGGGCAACCTGACTGCACTTGGCCTTATCAACTGGCGCCAGCGCGCGCATAGCAGAAGTGACTGGCGAAGCATTGTGGAGGCGGCCAAGACCGATCATCGGTTGTAGCGCCAGCTAAGTAAGTAAGTAAGTATGAATGCAGAGCATTATGTTGATTGGAAGGAAAAAAGAGGGAGAATGAGAGGGGAAATGCAATCACACAGAACACCGATAAATGGATAGGACAGCAGCCATTGTGGCAAGTGTTACGCCTTTATCACAATGAACTTCAGTTTATCAGTGTTGACTATGATCGCATATAGCTCTAACGAAAGGGATAGGAGGATAAGGAAAATGTACCGTTGCCTGCTTTTTTCAACTTTTTTGATTTTGCCTGTGCCGAGATTCGAACCCCGGACACTCTGCGCAGCAGTCCAACGCACTACCACTACGCCACAGCGACCAATTAGATCCACTAATAATTCAGTTCCGGTTTTTTTTTTGTTACTCAAAAATCACTTCACGCCGTATCTTTTGAATAAGTAGTACTGAAATATGAAACATGTCCAATCTAATGAGTTGAGTTTATGACTAACTATTGAATTTTGGAAATTATCTAATTGAAGAATTTTAATCGGGCTAATTAAATATTTGCCAATTCTTTTAGCTTAATGATCATTCACTTGATCAATCAATTAAATTTGCAGACCCATAGGCTGTAGCGTCTCCTTATTCAGTTTTATTAATGCGTTGTAGCATCGTGTGGAATAATTGCGCTATTTTTCCTATGTTAAAAGTTTCTTTTAGGACTTTCAAAGCTTTCATATGCTCATACATTCATATTATACTCTTCTAAAGTACCATAATCTCCTCTTATTTTATTTGATTTTCCATAAAATACATTAAATTTCCTTTGTGAGTAAAATTTTTACACCATAAACACTTCAGGATTTATGGCCACACCGAGAAAACTGATTGCCACGGCGTTGAATACTTAAAAATGAAAGAAAAGGAAATGGAAATGCGCAGACACAAACACACAGACACACACACACACTCATACACACACACACACAGTTACTCACATGTGTGAGAAGGAAGTGATGGAAATTGTGATGATGTCGTTGCTGCTGCTGCTGCTGCTGCTGCTGTTAGTGCTGATGCTGCAGTTGATGGCAATGGTGAATCCTTTAACCGAGCATCACCCTTTCACGTAAGATCGTAAATTTCCTTATGCATTTTCGTTTTATGATGCATTTACGATGCAAACATCATCAACACAAAAGCTATAGCTACAGAAACAACAACAACAACAACAAGAATAACAGTAGAATACAAACGACGGTAATCGTTACAATTTTAATGTCATCAGCAACACGGCAGCTGATGTTACCGATGAATGGTGAATGGTTTGGTGAATCGGTGATTTTTTGGTTGTTCGACTGTGTTAGCATTGCAATTTCACTGTGAACATTTTATGACACATTTGCGCACATTTTTTGCTCGCCACGATTATGAAATTCAAAATTGTTTGTTTTCTCTTTTTCTTCTGAACCTCCACCACCACCTTGGAGAATTTTTGGCCACCTGTCGTCACGTGAACCTAAGTTTTCAATTCCCATCCCGCATGCCCGTTTGCTTGTTTGTAATAAACGAGCTGGAAATTGCATGTTGGTAATTTTTCGCAATTCCACATAATTTACACTCTGCACTTATATTTTAACATATAATATATCAATTTTATTGATATTCGAAGTTTTTGTGTCTGGAATTAAACAAAAAATGTTTTCGTTTTTTTTGTAAACAAAACATTTATTGAATTTTACATTTTACTTTTTAGCATAGTTCTTTAAATTTGTAGATTATTCATTAAGATTAAATAAGAGGGAATTTTATTTTTGGGATTACTTTTTTGTTTTTTTTTCTTCTTTTTTTGTGTATTTTGCTTATAGTATACATGCATGATCCTTACTTGGACATTTAACAAATTTACAAAGCATATTTTCATAGAGTAAATGCGTTGCAAGGGGAATCTAATCAATTTGCCTCATTCATACTTATATAAATAATTTTGCATTTTATATTAAATGTGAGAAAAGTTGAAACAATAACACACTATGTATGTAAGTAGTCACAGAGAAACTTTCGGTAGAAACCACATCCATATACTCGTATTTTTTTTTATAAGTTAGTAGACAGAGAGGGAGAGCAAATCGTTAATCCGTTAAGCGTTAAAGTTTTGATTAACGATTAATTTTTATGTTAATTTCGAAAACCAATAATGGTTTGATTCTTTCGTTAACTCAAGTCCATTAACTATAACTAGGAATGTCTGCTGGCTGCTGCCTTCCTCGATGTACAATATTGCCAAAGTCGGTAAGGTAAAGAAAATTGTGGTGGATAAGGAAGCCAAGATCACGTTTAAGTACGAAACCAGCACAAGCAGCAATAACAAGATGCTAATAATTATTTTGGTAGTGTGTCCCAAAGAAAAAAAAAATCCAGAAAAACAACAGATCGCGTCGTTCACGATATAGTTGATGACTGGCTGAGGAGAAACTCCATGGAGTTGGGGACATATGCTGCCTTTTCGAGCAGGAAAGTGTTCGTGAACTTGTTTGTCAAATATAATTTCCCTAGGAAATCGGGCAAAATAAATCTCTACACCTTTTCCTAGGAAACGCCTACAGAGTAACTTTAAATAATAAATAACACATCCATGCCCTACAGTCTGTTCTCTATAATTTGAGAATACATGAAATTTGATTTTTTAGACAGAGCTTTTTAGTAGGCGCCATTTCTTGCAGTCATCTACATAATAAAGCTCTGTCTAAAAAATCGAAGTTCATGTAGTATCAAATTATAGAAGGTTTCTTCAACATTGAGTTAAATTGAAAAACAAGTGACTTATTAGTTTTTGTTTTCGTCATACGAGGGCAACTGTATCCGAACATTAAGAACGTCTATATGATATATACATATTAGTAAAAACTACTGAGAAAGGTGCTGAATGATCGGAGACTGAAAGTGTAGCAAGTTGTACATCAAGTTTTCTCTAAGTAAGAACTACTGAGAAAGGTGCTGAATGATCGGAGACTGAAAGTGTAGCAAGTTGTACATCAAGTTTACTCTTAGTTATTTAAGCTATATAAATCTTTGAAACCTTACTAGCAAATACTACATGGAAAAAAAGTTCATTAACAATTAATGAAAATCATTCATTAAATTAAAAATCAGCAATTAAATGAAAAACTTCATTGAACCAATGAAACTCTCATTGAGTTAATGAATTTGTCCATTAAATTTTATGAACGCGCATGAAAACGCTCGTTGATATTATTCATTAACCTCGAGCAAATTATTCTAATCAAAATTTGAATGGATTCGTTCGTTAATCTTTAATGAACACATTTATTGATTTTGCCTACCAACCGTTCCCGGAATAATTGTAAATGATATTTTTTTTTTTTTTTTTTTTGTATGTAGTACAGACGAGATCGATAGTCTAGTGGGTAGCACACAGGCAGGTTGCAGGTTCGATTCCCAGCTGAGTCTGGTGGTTATTTATTTATGATATTTCTCATGAAACTCATTTTTATATTCCTAATGAGAATTATGAGAAAATGTAAAAGTTCACATGATTTTTTTATAAGTTTTACAGAACTTATTCGCTAACTTGTACATTTTCATTGATTCTTTCATTAAAACAAAGTGCTAATGAAAACCTATTCATTGATTTTATGAAGTTTTTCATGGGATGTGTTTTAATGTACCTTTTCATTAATTTTCATTGATTTTATGAAAATTTTGTATTCGTTGTTATAGCGTCGAGGAGGGAAAAGTTGGATAAATGGCATAGGAAGATTATGCCGACAAATGTTTGTCATGCATGCGACCTGATTCACATGGATTACCTTGAAAATGGGAAAGTAAGTGCCGGCGAATAGTGTTCCAGCTTCATGTTCAAGGAATTCGGTACTACTTATAATGCTTTTTTACAGCGGTTGATATCAGGGACTTTTCTTTTTTGAGTAATATGAATTTTTGTTATCAGTCACACCATTTCGAGATTGAATCGTTAACGAACTGGTAACGGTAAGGGTAACATTTTCAATCTCTGATTTAATGGAGAATAAAGTTTTTCAACATGAATACGATACCTTGTGCCCTGTAATTATTCCTCATCCACCACTAAACTTAGTCCTGCAACTATATTTTATTTCCTGATTTGAAGAAATAGCTCAATGGGAGGAGATTTGGCATTATTATTAACATGGGGTTATCAGTGAAAATCTTCCTAAATTTGAGCTAGTGCGCTCGCCGACTCTCGATTGCTGTTTAGAAAATATACTATGCCTCTGAGTTGTTTTAAATACTTCCATTATTCGTCGTGGAAGTGAAAAATGTATACTAAACCTTCTTCTTTGTCTTCATAAAAGACACAGTAGCTCATGAAAAGCCTAGGTCAAGCTTTTCGCATATAAATATATATATATATATATATATGCTAAATTAGAAAGGTAAATTGAAACGCTTTCCTTTCGGCAAATTCTACTAATGCAGGTTTACCATTATCAGCCAAGAGCTGTTTATGGTAGAGCTATTTGAATTTTAAACAGTGTTGAGTTTAAAATGGGCACCCTATGAAACAGTCAAACCCTCTACCAACTACGTCACGGTGACTGCTGCGCTACCTTCCTATTAAATGAATCATAGGACTTTGATGTTTGTTTCGTTAACGCCAGTACTTGAAACTGTGAATTTAATGCATTGCAGAAAACGATGAACATTCTTCACTCAAGAGTTGAATCTGTTGAAAGCAGCTATTGCTAAGGAAGAAATGATCCCAATCACCGGACTTTATAGGCTCTTGAAATAAGATGAACACAGAAGGTTTGTGTATGTTTGGTACTGGACAAACAAGAGGAATGCTGAATTTATAACTACCTTAAACCTCAAAAAACATTATAATAGTCGGCGCTTATTTGTATCAATGAAAATGTATGTGCAATATAGGGTTCAATTAACCGGGGAAAGTTACATTCAACCGACGTCTTCTGACTAAAGATGTAAAATTCCTGGCGCAATTAAAAGAAAAACGCGATTGGGCATGGTTTAATTAATCGGGAATTATTGTAATCTGAATAAATTCCAAATTAAACTGCATACCACATTTCAGAGTAGGCTTGAGTACGTTTTTATAAGGTTACGTTTTTTTAAGATTATGTAAGAAATATTACAAATAATAATTTGAAAAAAAAATTTCCAGTTGTCCCCTGAATTCTGGTTCTCTTTAAAATGTATCCAATAACCTAAAAGCTGACCTTAACAAGGTATCAACAGTTACTACAGTGAATATTTTTAACCCTGAGATAACAACGAGTATACTTAGATTGAGATTAAATTATAAAGATTAAATTATAAATGTTAGATATGAAGGCAGGTAGAGGTTCTAACCCTCGATAGGTAGAAATTTGTACTTTGTGTAGATAGAAGAAAAATAATTTGTACTTTGTGTACATAAAAGAAAAGAGATAGAAGAAAAGGGTAAAGTTTGAAAAAAAAGGAAAAGAAGATAAGAGTTTATACGCCAAAAACTTCTGGGCATAGGTTTACTGAAATACAAACTTTTCGGTATTGTATATTTTTCAAAGTCTAAGAACACAGTTTCATACATACCATACATATACATATAATTCATGTAGAGGCCTGGGCTGACTTTTTGGGTTTGAATATTTTAATCTTTAGTTAATTTGGCATTGGGGTTTAGGTCGGCTTGGCACCGAATGAAATCAAGTTGTGGAAATAGGGGTTCTCTACAATCTTCAGCATTATTGGATCTCTATATTTGATAAAAATGTTCTTTCTGATGTGGAATCGTGGTTTTCTTCAGTCTTCTTATGAGGTGAGGATTCACACATGCCTACCCACATTTATCGGTTAACTATGTAGTATACATATCATAACTATACTCGTATGAGTTTTAGATTACTTTATATCGGCGGCAATTCGGAATTATGTACAAGTACGAGTACGTATCAATAAATGTCCGTTTGCAGCGCATTTACTCTAAAATGGCAAGGTTAACGATAAAGTTAATGTCGAATTTAAGTACTTTACCCTAAACAATAATTATACATACATTTAAAAAGAAATGTAGTATAAAACATAAACTTTTATATAATAAGTTTAATTGTATTCAAATTTGAAGGATTATATATTTTAAACATTAACAAAATAAACTTAAATTAAAATCAATTATACCAAAAATATACTATATACGATTTTGAAAGAGAATAGGAAATCAATATGCTACCATACATTCAATTCAAATGTGAAAAAGAGCTTTATGGTATGTTTAAAAATATTATATGTATGTTCATTAACTTAGGTATTTATAACTAACCACAAATGTTGTGTGATGAATACGTTTGAAATTTTCCAAATGGTTATTCGAAAAGATTGCAGTGGTGTTGATTGATGAAATATTGAAATCTGGTTGCCAGCATCCAAAGAAAGTTGATTGCAGAATAGTACTTAGGAGACGGTTATGTTTTTGGGGAAAGTTGATTGAAGAAATTGTAAATTGTTGCAGTCATAACATTCGCTGTATGATGACAACAACAGCAAAAGTGTTGCCCGTCCGTCCATTTGTTGATTGATATAAACTATTTGCTGTCTGTCCAACTGGAGTATGTTGATTGCTGATATTTTGGTATGTTGATTGTTGATTCAAAACTTTATTTATTTACTTGTTCAAAAATTTTCTTTTAATGAAATTTGAATATTGCCTTGGCAACATTATTTAACTCTACGAGATTCAGTTTTGAGTAAAAAAAAAAGAAAAACAAATTCAACTTTTTAACACAGTTCAGGCAAGAAAAGAACATTATTTGACAGAATTCAAGTTTATTTCAGAGCAAATTAAATTCACGTTCTTTCGTTAAACATTACACTTCTATGCAATTTGAATAGATATTTTGATGATCTTGAAATTATTTAGTAGGTATTTTATGTAATAACTTTAATTTAATAATTTTAGCAGTTAGAATAAAAACTTTGTTTACGATAAAAATTATCATCCGCATTGCCGTGTTGTACTACGCAATTCACCCCCATCATAAATGTTTAAATTATGTTGCCGGGAGTATTCGTTAACAACGTATTGGCCTAAAAAATTATTTTTCACCAGTTTAATACAAAATCTTTTATCAGAGAGAGAGAGTATCAGGAATCAAATAGATCTCAAATACCAGCGAGTCTTATATGCACTTAGCTGAAGTGAGTTGTAGACCAGAGACTTACCCTCTTCAATACGCCTCGAAGCCTCATCAATATCTCCAGCATCTTTAAGTATCACATACATGAGTGGCATCATCTCCCATGGATAACGAAATTTTTCTAATAATTTTTGACAATAATCTAGGAATACATCTTGACCTAGAATGAATAAATCAAAGAAAGAAAACATACAAATATTAATTAACATCATGCTCTTTGCACATAAGTTTTCAATATATGTACATAAATATAAATGCTGAAAGTGTATTCTGATAGAGGTAAAAATCGAATCAAATTTTAACAAATCTTTACTTTACTTTTAATGGCACAACAGCCCATGGAGGGCCTAGGCCAAGCTCTTCGCATCCACTCATGTTGTGCGTTTTATATTTATATTTGTACATGAATGGAAGGGACCTACAGTTTAATGCCGAATCCGAACGGCGAAGTGAAAAGCTTTTCATAACAATTTTAACTCTTGTAGGTTTGCCATTGCCTGCCAAGAGGTGGTGCCGGATGCCGTGTAGAAAAATTATTTTTTCTCCTTTTTGATTTTGCCTGTGCCGAGATTCGAACCCCAGACACTCTGCGTAGCAGTCCAACGTACTACCACTACACCACAGCGACCACATTTTAACAAATCTCGACGTTTTAAAAGTTTTCATTTAATTTGAATTTGCTTATTTTGTGGTATTTCGATACAATATAACTAGAGCTTATAATACGTTAACTATATAACGTTAATAACCCAATAGTCAGGCACTCCGACTCAAAAAGTCTTTTGCGTCAACTACTCAATTCCGACAAAAGACACTAACTCAACAATCCACATGAAGAGGTCATAATTATAGGTTTTACATGTAGACCCACATTGGAAATTACTCTTCCGTATAGAGTTAGAACTCAACGTATACAAAAAAAATGAGATTCTACTTCGTCATCTCCAAGCATAGACAGACCTAATGTATTTAATTGATATACACATTCTGACAACAAGTACCGAGGATTATATCAATAAAACAAAATATTTATTATTCATTCAAATTTATTAGATAACACTCTGAAGGCAATCTTTCCGAAATATGTAATAAGCTTGTGCCAACGAATAATGCAACCATCAAAATATTTATCAAACAAATTTTCCGGAATCGACTTTAGTTTTCGCCGAGAATTCTCTTTTATATCTTCTGTCGACTGAAAACGGGTGCCTTGAAGTGGTAATTTGGGAAAAAAGGCAGCCGGAACTATATCAGGTGAATACGGTGGTAGATCGATGATCTTTGTTGAGTTTTTGGCCAGAAATTCGTTCACAATGATAGCCTTGTGTGAGATGGCGCGTTATCATGGTGCAAAATCCATGAGTTTTCTTTCCATAAACTTAGCATTTTACGACGACAGCTCTCACAAACAACACATAATTTCCAGATAATATTTTTTAATTACCGTCTGACGTTTTCGCAAAAATTCCGAGTGCTAAACACCGTGATAATCAAAGAAAACAGTCAACATTACCTTGACTTTTGATCGATTTTGACGTGGTATTTTCGGTTTCGGCTCAGTTGGAAGACTCACTCATGTGCATGTGTTTTTGATAAAGTCGACTCACTGTAAGCCTTCTGTAGCATTTTCAGCGATTCGTCACTCGAAATTCCATTTCCAATTCAAAATTTGAGACAAATTCTTTGTCCGATATTTTTATTCATTGTACATAAAAATCGCAAAACACACTTTAGATGGACTGACAAAATCGAGCACTGTAATCAAACTAAATGACAGATCACGCTCAAACTGAAGCTCAATTCACATCAGAGGAGATGGAGCACATTGGCGCCAACTTTGCAATAAAAAGAATTTTTACAATCCTTTTAAGCGGGCTTTTTAACTATACATTTCCTCTAATCTCGAATATATAGACCAGTAGAGTCTAGTTGTGGTCGCTGTGGTGTAGTGGTAGTGCGTTGGACTGCTACGCAGAGTGTCCGGGGTTCGAATCTCGGCACAGGCAAAATAAAAAAAAAAGTAGAAAAAATAATTTTTCTACACGGCACCGGCACTACCTCTTGGCAGGCAATGGCAAACCTACAAGAGTAAAATTTGCTATGAAAAGCTTTTCACTTCGCCGTTCGGATTCGGCATTAAGCTGTAGGTCCCTTCCATTCATGTACAAATCTAACACGCACAAAATGAGTGGATGCGAAAAGCTCGGCCTAGGCCCTCCATGGGCTGTTGTGCCATTAAAAGTAAGTAAAGTAAAGAGTCTAGTTGTGCTGTACAGAAAATATTATTAATTCCGAGTTTTTAAATTAATATGTATTACGAAAAAATGTTAAGTTTAAACTTTAATTTAAGCCCTAGTTTACCTCTTATATTGGATTATAGGAGCCGAAATTTTTATTTGTAAAAAAACAACAATTTCAAAATCTTAATTTCCTCAAGAATTTGTATGGCGTTGATTGACTAAATCAGATAAATATATATTTTTTATTGAACAGTGTAATTACATAGTGGCCTGGCAACCCTAAGTTGAATTTTTTTCAATTGGATAAGTAACATGGGCAACAACAATGACACCTGTATGCATGTAAATTTACAGAACATAAATATTCGTACATATGTATGTACTCATTTATGTAATGAAAACCAGAATAATTAAATTTACATGCGTGGGTATAATTCTCTACTACCCACAGACAACAATTAAAACGCTTACATTAATGTTGTGCGTCTGAAACACCTCATTTAAAAGTGCATTTTATTTAATGCAAGTAATCACGACCAGCCCACGAGAGAAGCACAAAAATAGAAAACGTTTTTCAAGTTTGAGTGGGTAAATACAATATTTACAAATTATTACAAATTTGTGTTTCGCTGTTTACAGAAAATATTATTATATTATGTTATGTTAGATGGACGCTTTTCTGATCTCTACATTCTAACTATAAAATGCAACAAAAAAGCATTTCAAAGCTTCCATATATTTACACATGTGCAGTAGAAGGCATAATGAAGCATATGTCTGGGCCATTGGGTACTCTTTCATACACATACACTGGGTACTCTTTCATACATACACACATACATACAACAACAAATTATATAATATTTGATTCTTTTCTTCCATTGCTGCACTGTCTGTTAAAATGGTAGATTTAAATTGAATTTACTTATAGCTGTAATTTTTACTGTTGCTTTTTGCTGTTATTTTCGATTTCTCCTCCTTCTGTTATTACACTGGCATTATTGCAATTGGCTTATGTTAATATGCAATTACAATTACAAAGCCATAAAACAACAAACATACCCTCTCCACATACTCGTATACAATTGTCGAACATTAAATGTGTGTGTGTATGTGTGTGGGTGTGTGTGTGAGTCTACGAGTATTGTGTGTGATTTGCATGTGTATGAACAAAGAAGATGTCATCAACTATTTTAATTGGTTTAATCAATTTTATTGTATTTTAATATTTATTAAATTGCTAACGTTAATTCATTCTGTCAAAAAGGTACCGGCTAAATGGTCATTTAAAAAGCCCGCTTAAAGGGATTATAAAAATTATCTTCTTTTTGCCACTAACTTGGTATCACTGTCCTCTATCTCCTCTGCCGTGAACTCAGATCGCGAGCTGTCACTTAGTTTGTTTACAGTGCTCGATTTTGTCAGTTCATCTCAAGTGTGTTTTGCGATTTGTATGTACTTACTTTACTTTACTTTACTTTTAATGGCACAACAGCCCATGGAGGGCCTAGGCCGAGCTTTTCGCATCCACTCATGTTGTGCGTGTTATATTTTTACATAAATCGAAGGGACCTACAGTTTAATACCGAATCCGAACGGCGAAGTGAAGAGCTTTTCATAGCAATTTTTACTCTTGCAGGTTTGCCATTACCTGCCAAGAGGTGGTGCCGTGTAGAAAAATTATTTTTTCTACTTTTTGATTTTGCCTGTGCTGAGATCTGAACCCCGGACACTCTGCGCAGCAGTCCAACGCTCTACCATTACGCCACAGCGACCACAGCTCGCAATGAATAAAAATATTTAACATAGAATTTGTCTCAAATTTTGTATGGCATTTATGGAATTTCGTGTGCCGTATCGCTGAAAATGCTACAGATGGCTTACAGTGCACATGAGTGAGTCTTCCAACTGAGCCGAAACCGAAAAATCACGTTAAAATCGATCAAACGTCAAGGTAATGTTGACTGTTTTCTTTGATTATCGCGGTACTGACCACTTGGAATTCTTGCCAGAAAATCAGACGGTATATTAAAAATATTGTCTGGAAATTATGCGTTGTTTGTGACAGCAAATTCGCCGACAAATGCCAAGTTTGTGGAAAGAAAACTCATGGATTTAGCACCATGATAACGCGCCATCTCACACAAGGCTATCATTGTGAACGAATTTCTGGCCAAGAACTCAACAAATATCATTCGAACAGCCACCGTATTTACCTGATATGGCTTCGGCTGACTTTAGTCGGTTCCGGAAAATTCGTTTGATAAATGTTTTGATGATTGGATTATTGGCAGGCATAAGTGTATTATTTCGGAAGGGTCCTACTTTGAAGGCGGTACAATGAATTTTGAATGAATAATAAATATTTTGTGTTCTATTCAATAATTTCCGGTACTTTTTTATTGTTTCTACTAAATACTGCTGTTCAACAATTAATTTTTCATTTTAAACAAACAGAAATGTGTGAAAACAGGGGATCTTAAGTATTTCTAAATCAGTTATTTACCTTCTGTAAGTATCTACTACTTACTTATAGTAGTTGTGGAACTCCTGTTCTGCTACCTCTACCTTTAAGATTTAAGTTTAGATTATCTCATATATGTATTATTCTTTATTTAATGGCACAAACAGTACATGGTTGCCCTAGGCCGAGATTTTCGCATGTTATATTTGTACATGAATGGAAGGGACCTACAGATTTATGCCGAATCCGAACGGTGAAGTGAAATGCCTTTCCTATGTAATTTTTACTCTTTTAGGTTTGCAATTGCCAAGAGTGTAGAAAATTGTTTTTTCTTCATATCCATTTTATTTCAGCTTGTGCTGAGATTTAAAACACGGACACTGTGCGCAACAGGCCAGCGCAGTACCAACTACGCCACTGTGACTACCATAAAATATCTCATATATTAGTGTTGTTCTTTCCTTGTAGCTAAATTTTATTAGTAGTAAGTATGTAGTAATTTTATTTACTGAACTAAGGATTAACGTGCTCACCGTGGATTGTGAGTTGGACTGCTACGCAGGGTGACCAGGTTCCAGATACAGTACAGTAAGGTAAAAAAAAAAAAAAAACAAAGTAGCGAATCTCACTTCGCTATTAAGATTCTGTATAAAATTGTAGGTCCCTTCCAAGGACCTAAAATATCTCATATATTGAAATTTGATATAAGGGCAGGATTCACCATAAATTCACCATTCGTTTATAAACCACACTAATATATGAGATATTTTATGTTGAAATAAAAAGAACACAATAGGAATGAATGAAAGAGATCGGCCTAGGCTCTTATATCCGTAATAGAAGTATTTAGTAGGAATAGTGAAGATGAAACCAGAGACTTTTCAAATTCGAAACAAGGAATTTCGCTTACGACTGAAAATTTATATTCGAAATTCAGTAGTTTTTACCAGGGTTTGAAGTCGAAACGAATGTCGGCTACGATAACGGTAACAAAGTAATATCGGAAAATGTATACCAGTACGTTAACGGTAATGAAAACTTATAACTCTTATACAAATAATATATTTAATTGAAAAATTAATACCTTAGCACAAGCTACTCCTCCGGTATTGAGTTACCTTAAGGTATTCGCTAGTACATCAATAATGCCTTTTTTTTACAGCGGTTGAATATGAATGTATTATCAGGAATTAATTATACCGATAACGACGTTTCGGTAACGATAACGATAATGTAATAGCGATGAATGGGTAATGAACCAGTAAAGCTAAGGGTAAAAGTAAACGTTTCGATCCTTGAATTTTACCACAATTGAAATATCCTATTTATTGGATTTTTAGCTATTTTTAAAAAGTTACCTGATTTTTATCACTTTATCACGATTGAAACTATAAAATAAAATGTGTTTAAGTCTAAGCTCCATAAGATTACTTATACTTATACTTATGTTTTTGTAATAATTACTTAATTTATTCCACGTTTTAGCATTCCATTCGCTAGTGAATAACACTAACAATGCTTATAATTTGAAGAATTACAATTTACATATAAAGCATTTTATGATGAATTATGACAATTAGTTAAATTGGTAGCAATTGCAGATTAAGACGCAACGAGGTGCACTGCGGGCACGACCACGGAATGTGAAAATTGGGACTGGATATGATATGATGGATATGATAGAGTCTTGCTTTCATTCACTTTAGTAAGTAGTCAGGCGATTTTAAACTTGGTCAAAATTATAGGGTAAAAAGAAACTAATTGATAATCGTAGTGGTAGATAAAAAATTAATTAGTTGACGTTTTCCAATTTTCGTTTTCTATATTGGAAATTTTCTGACTAAAATAGACTTTATACTTTAGAGATAATTGGTTTACAGGAAAGACTTGTTGTACATATAAGAATTAAAAGTTTACAGAATAGTTTTTATTTTGCACTGAAAACAACATATTACAAACAAATAACTGAAAAAAATATGAATTTTCGGGTACTGCTTTTGATTGTATTGAATCTACCATAGAATCAATATGTTTATCAAATATTATTACTTTTTAATAGGCTTCAGTTTTTACTATCAAAGATTTGATACTCGGACACTCTGCACAGCAGTCCAATGCACTACCAACTACACCACAGCGACCACAAGTAGGACTTTAGCTTCTAATAATATTCTTATGTTAAAAATATTTTTTGATTGGCAAGATGTCTTGTAAGTAATCCTACTTCATGGTAAGTCCGGGGAAACAGTGCGACATATCTTTTTCTTATAAAGTAAGAAATTTGTGTAGATTTTCGAACATCAGCTCACCCATTAGAGATTTCTGAATCTGCATCTAAGAGCTGAGAGTCTAGCCCAGACATAAGTAATTCACAGTACACGTACATACATGCCACTTACGCTTACTAATAGTAAAACTTTTAACAATAATAAACACTGTCAAATTGTCCTAAATATTTACATATAGTTTTTTTCATTGAAATCCCAGTGATCGAATTACCAAATCCAATTAAAAGACTCACTGTCGAACAATGAAGCGATATCGTGTGCTTGTGGGATATGTACCACACATAAAAGTACATGCGTGAGCACTTTAAATATAAAAGCAAAAACAAGATATTGCATGACCAATAATGAAATTAAAATAATATGAATGCAATGATTTTAGAAAAATGATAAAAAAAAAAAAATTGAAAAAAAATAGAATGGATGCGGCAGCAATGTGACAGGCAATTTGTGTTTATTGTGACGCGTATAAAAGATAGCTACCGCAGTGATAAAAGAAACACGCATCCTCAGATTCGGAAGAAAACTAGGTCCCTTCCATTCATGTACAATTATATCACGCACAACATGAGTGGATGCGAAAAGCTTGGCCTTTGGCGCTACATGCGGTCATAGTCGACATTGATAAACTCAAAAGTTCATTGTGGTAAAGGCATAACACTTGCCACAAAGTCTATCTATCTGTTTATCGGTGTCCTGTGATTGCATTCCCTCTCTCATTCTCCCTCCTTCTTCTTCCTACCTATCAATCTTCCTTCTAATAAAACCTGAGTGTTAAATTGTCAAACAAAAATTTTAATTTTTGTGAACAAAACTTTGCGGCACTTCGTTGAAATTTAAATAAACACAATTTTGACCCCATAAAAGAGCATAAAACTCAAATGGGAATCTTTTTTTTCTTTCTGAGACATGTTTGTTTTTTCCCACATATATTCAAAATAAAAGCTTTCAAAATAATTATTTTCTTTAAAAAAAAAATCTCATACAAACTTTTGTTTACCTTTCTACTGTCAACTTTTTATTTATTTACCACTCTTCTTACATACTCACAATAAGATAAATGGTGCCATTAAGTAGAAATAAATACACTTTTTTATATTGTTTTATTTAGTAGAAATAAATACAAAATTGAAAACTATGATTCGGGTACATGTTCTTTTTTTTTTGATCCGGTTATAGTTCTTTGGTCGCTGTGGCATAGTGGTAATGCGTTGGACTGCTACGCAGAGTGTCCGGGGTTCGAATCTCGGCACAGGCAAAATCAAAAAAGAAAGTAGAAAAAATAATTTTTCTACACGGCACCGGCACCACCTCTTGGCAGGCAATGGCAAACCTACAAGAGTAAAAATTGCTATGAAAAGCTTTTCACTTCGCCGTTCGGATTCGGCATGAAACTGTAACTCCCTTCCATTCATGTACAAATATAATACGCACAACATGAGTGGATGCGAAAAGCTCGGCCTAGGCCCTCCATGGCCTGTTGTGCCATTAAAAGTAAGTAAAGTAAATAGTTCTTCGCAAGAATAACTAGTCAGCTTTTAGACGATGAGACCAGTCTCATGCACCTTTTAGCCATTACTTTTTGAAGTTTCATGTAACATGTAGACTAGTCTCATGATACTTCTTCTTACAAGGCCCTCCACGTGCTGTATTGGGCCTTGTGCGTATTGTATTTGTACACGCTATTTTAACCAAAAACGCAATTTTTCAATCACTTTTGACCCATTATATTATTAGTTTTATAGTATTCAAACGCTAAATAATTATGAATCGATGCGTTCGACGTGTTGGGAGTTTTAAAATAAATAAATAAATACTGTTGAAGCTACGAAAATTTATGTACAAAGAGAAACGTCAAAGAGCTACACCAAAATGCTGCCCCAGAGATTTTCTCCGTCCCCTTGACGTTTCTCACCCCTTTCCGACATTTGACCGAGTATGATCTTCTACACGATCTGGAATGGATATCGCTGCGATATATGAGCATATATACTTATATACTTAGTGGGATTAATATCCAGTAAAAAATATTATACGCGACAAAAGAAACACAGCTATTGTCAGAGACTTGAACAGAATCAACGATAAATCAAAAAATCACGAAAGACACGAAAATGTTGCAAAATGTTGAAGCCAATTCGTGTAGCTCCATAGGAGACCATGACATATACACACCAAGTATGTACCTACCATACATACATATGTATAAGTATTGATAAGTATTGACAGTTGCCGTCACAATGGTGTCGCGCATTCAACGCTTGAATTGAATAGTTGTTGTTTACATTATAGTTTTTAAATGTTTACTTGCGCGCATATGCAATACATACATGCCTGCATGCATTTGTTGTGATTTCATCAAGTAGAGTGTGTGTGGCTGTGTGTGTGGTCAAAAAGTTTTTGTACGTACCATATGTAAATATGTACATACAACAATCAAAGAGAAACAAATTAAATAAATATTAAAGATACGTTTACATAAGAACAAAAACAAAAAATCGAAAATAGAAAATCGAAAATCGAAAATGAGTTTCAAAACACTTTGTTATTATTTAATTTCGCTTTTGTAAAATTTATTTTATTTCTTATGCATTTCAATAAATCAACGAAATGAATTTTTTATAGTGTTTCTTTCCTCTTCGTCTTCGTTTTCTTCATTTTCTTCATTTTAATGTTGCTCTTATTTTTCGTTTACTTTTCGTTTGTCTTTTTCTCAATTGTTATATTATATTTCCCCTTTTTTTGTTGTTTTTTTTGCGTTTTTTTTTTGCTCATACTAATGGTATTTATTATGTTCGTAGTACAATAAACAAGTTTATTTTGGTTTTCGTTGTTGTTGTTGCTGCTGTTTTTGTTGTTATTTTGTTATTGTACTTTTCGTTTATTTGCATTGTTGTTGGTTGGTTGTTGTTGCCTTTTTAAAATACTTATATTAACATTATTTGTCGGTGTTGGTGTTGGTGTTCTTGGCTGCTGGTGCTGTTATTTATACTTTGGCATCTTAAAAGAAGGCGGAGCTTCGTAGTCATTGGCTCAAGCTATTATTCCCTCCTTTATGTTAGCCGATGGATGGATGAATGGGATGAATGGGATGAATGGGATGAATGTTTGCAGCAACATACATATATACATACAAACATATATTAGTATGTATGCATCTAAATATGTATGCACATACATATGCTTGTAAGTAAATGAGTGTTGTTTTTGTTTTGTTGTTGTTGTGCGTCTGTCAGTGTTTAGCTTCGTCATTTAATGCTGTTAAAGTTTGTTGTTGCTGCTGTTGTATGTTTGTTGTTGTTGTTGTTGTATGTTTGTTGTTGTTGTCATTGCTTCTGTTTGGATGTTGACGTTGTGCTCAAAATATCAATGTAAGTACTATTACTAACATCAATAATACATACGAGTATATTCATTCATTCAAGTTATCGAAGGAAAAATAATTGCATATCTAAAAATCTTTTTTATATAATTAAATTTCAAACAATTGGAAAAGTTACATACTTCTTAACTCAAGAACTTAAGGCAACCCGATACCTAATACTAATATTTGATTAGAATCCTTTAACAAAAGTATTTTATCTTTGACTGATGCCGAGCCTTGGACCCGTCGCGCTTCCACACACTACTAAACTAATCCGCGGCGTGATAACCAAGTGACCACTAAGTGATAAGAATTTTGACACCGATTGCAAATAGTTTTTTTTTTTTGCCCATTTTTGTCCATATTACGGGAAAATAGAAGACGTAATTTCATATCACCTCAAGAGAACGTTGAATCTACTTAGTTCAAGGGTGAATTAGAAACTCAGGGTCTAATGTTTATTCTTAGTAACCAATATTGGTATACCGAACTACCGAGTACCGATTGTTTTTTCTATTGTTTGTCTTCAATTTTCCCCATATTCTTCTATCTTTCTTTTAATGGCACAACAGCCCATAGAGGGCCTAGCTTTTTGAATCCACTCATGTTGTGCGTGTTACATTTGAACATGAATAGAAGAGGCCGGACCTACAGTTTTATGCCGAAGGCGAACGGCGAAGTTAAAAGCTTTTCATAGGAAGTTTTTACTCTTGTAGGTTTGCCATTGCCTGTCAAGAGGTGGTACCGTCTACAAAAATTTTTTTTTTCTACTGTTTGTTTTTGCTTTTGCCGAGATTTGAACCTCGGACACTTTGCGTAGCAGGCCAACACACTACCAACTATGCTACAACGACATCCCATATTAAGGGTAAATATAAGATGTAATCTCATATCTCCTCCACAGAACGTTGAATCTACTTCAAGGATGATTTAGAAACTCAGGGTCTAATGTTTACTCTTAGAAAATAACTTTGCTGTATTAACCAAGAAATGGAATTGAGACATTCCTCTGCAGTGCCCACACTCTCTGATGAAACTAATAACTTTTCTGAAGAAGTACTGGGTGAAAACTTTTATGAAATTAACATAGAATCCACATCTAGATTAAGCAAAGAACTGGAGACTTGATCCGAAGCTATCCAAACTTATAATTGACTATGCTGCATCCATCTGGTAGAGCATGGTAAAACGAAGAAACAACACAAGCTAAGCTCACTAACCTTCAAAGTATAGTCAGCTCTCGTATTGCCGGAGCAATGCGAACATCTGCGTCTGCGCTGTACTTGAAACAATGCCCTACCACCGTTTTAGTTGTTCGTTCATCAAGATAGAGTCACCTCAGATTAAACTCATCTTTGAACAGGAAGGAACAGTGTGTGTTCCTTTGAACTCAACCAAATCTTATTTAAGAAATCAATAGGGTTGAATTTATTGAATATTTCCACTTACTAAATACTAATAAATTTTACACACTTTAAGTGGCTCCTAAAGGAAGGGGAACCATTGGAAATTCTGAAAGATATAATAGATATCCTTACAGGAAATTATCTTAAGTATAAGGGAACTGTAAAAGATGACAGTAGTCCTTAGTTCTAAGATCACAGTAGTCCATATTTGTCTGCAGTGATATGGGATCATTATGGCATAATTATGCAGGGAGTGCAACAGTTCGATGGCATGCCCGGCTGGTAATAATCTACTTATTTTTTCTTTATAAAATTTATACACATTCTCTGACTGCACTTGGCCTTATCAACTGGAGCCAGCGCGCGCATAGCAGAGGCGTATCGATCGATCTAATTGTTTTATTATTTTTTCAGTACAAAATCCGAACTTAACTCTAATTTTGATTATCTTATTATTCTCAAGAAATATATTTGGGCTTTGCTCAAAACAACATTAATTTGTAATGCCTAATGCCTTACGAGCATAGGAGTTTACGGGATATTTGTATTAGAAGTTGTGATATTAAAATATTGTACTATGAAAAATATGCAAGCTCAAACCACTGGTTGAGAAAGTTAGTGGTGGAAAATAAAGTATTGTACATATGTATGTGCTGCATATACTCGTCTGTGTATATGTAACTAAACTTATACAAACTTTTATGTACATATATAAAGATTCCATCGAATTCCATTAGAAAAATGCAATCCAGTGCGCAAAAGTTATATAAAAAAGGCACAACATAGAGTGCAAACATACTCCCAATGTTAAGGAAAACAGCAAGGCAACGTGTATGTATAAATATATATGTACTTAGAGCAATGTTGCAACAACACACCTCCATTTATTACTTACATATATTATATGTATAAAAATAAAAATAAAGGAGCCGACAAAAATGTAGTTGAAGCTATAAAAAGAGGCACAAAAAGTGACGAAGGCAAAGTAAACGACTTAAACGAGCACGACGAAACGAGAGCCGTGACTGCACCACAGAAAGCAGCAGCTGTGACTGCTAGCTAGCTGCTAGTGGTAAGCCGTATGTAAAATGAGAGAGAGCAAACGAGCAGAGCAAGAGAGATGCGAAAAGAAACAGGACATTGCTGCATGCTGTAGGAGAACATTTTATTTTGCTTTACATACATACATACTCGTGCATGCACTAGTTCCCTCAAATAACTGGTACATACATATTTATTTCCACTAATATTACTACAACTATTCTGTTATTACTACTACTTCTACTACAACTACTACTACTACTACTACTACTACTGCAACTACTACTACAACTATTTGCTACGAAAACTTTCACCCAAAAATGGGGAGAAAAATGGTTCAAAAACTTATATGTCTTTCCCTCCTCGGAATTGGAGAAAAAGGATGAGACGTTTATGCGCGCTAATGGCATCGTTTACTTCACATTTAATGGGTGTGGTTGTGAGTGTGCAAGCGCGCACACAAACACACACAGACGAGTACACTCACTCAACTTACTTACTTCAAAACTTCACCAACAAAATATAGGATGTGAATGTGAAGGGTGACTGTATTTCTGTGCAAGTGGGAATGAGCTTAAAATACATAAATGAATATACAATATAAATGGGAGGAGCCATCCAAATTGATCTGCTAAATAGTTGTTGTTATATAATATTTTTTTAAAATTTTAGTTATGAAATTGTAATATTTTTAATACTCTCGTTTCTAAATCGTTGTTATAAAACGTGTAGGGTCAAGAAAGTGAAGGTAGTTAAAAAATATCTAACCTCATTTAATTAATTTAAGTAAATTATTAAATTTAAATTATTTATTTTGCCATAATATTACATAATAATAACAACAATATATAGTTCAGTAGTGCTAATATTCCTTCTTATCTCTAGGGACCTACACTCCATAAATAAAATAAGTATGAGACATTTTTTGTTTACAATATTCTTCTTTTTTGTAGTAGGAGAGCCTAGGCCGAGCGCTTTACGCATCGACTCATGTTGTTGTAAATGGATTGAAGTTGCCTACAGTTTTATGCCGAATCCGAACGGGGAATTGTAAAGCTTTCCATAGGCAATTTTTACGCTTGCAGTTTTGCCATTGCCTGCCAAGTGGTGGAAAAATTCTTTTTTCTACTTTTTGATTTTGCCTGTGCCGATATTTGAACCCCCGGACACTCTGCGTAGCAGGCCAACACACTTCCAGCAACGTCACAGCGACCACTTACAATATTCAGCCAACATTAAAAGATATCAAAATTGGCATTACTAAAACTAATTTTAAAATTACTGAATTCAACTAGAATAATGTATAATTGATGGGAAAATAATGTAATTTTAACATTGAAAATGTAAAAAACATAATGTACTATTGATATTAAAATATGAAAAAAATGTAAAATTAAAGCAAATTTCATTGAAATTGATATGAAAATAATATTAAAAAAAACAAGTTTGCTGTATAGATTTAGTCGTGTGCCTGAATATATTGAACTAATTATCATGCACGAGATCATTAAAATAAATTTGTGGAAAAGTAGAAATGTACATATGTATGTATGCGTACTGAAAGAATTCGCGAACAGATATTTGCTGCTTGCGTTCAGAAATTGAGTTTTGGACCGCTTTTTCGTGTAGACTTCGCATTTCTAGTATATCAGCTTAATCAGCAGTGTTGGCCCCAGCCCATGGCCCCAGCTTTATCGAAACTTTCAATAGCTTGCCCACAAACGGTTTGCACTCAAGAAAGAAGCTGATTTTGTAGCAATCAACATCAAAAGTGCAATTTTGGGGAATACCCGCTTTCATTTCTGATTCTTTTTTGTGTTTTGTTTTTGTTGCTCTCTGCTTGAAGTTGCTTTCAACATTTTGTTCACTTTTGTCTACTAGGAGGTTTTCGATTGTTCACTATTTAGAGTACTTCATGTGAAAAATTAAGGTGTTCACTATATCGAGGTGTTTACTATACCCAGACACGACTGTATAATTTTATTTCAGTAAAAACAAACAGACGATAAATTGCTTCCAAATTCCACTTCAATGAAACTATGCGTTATGGAGCCTGGACACACGAGACGAGCAATTGTGCATGTAACAAAACAAGTTTCGCGCACTTGCTCAAATCAGACATAAAATCTGTGTATACACGAACTACTTGTTTATGTTTTAGTGTGCATAATATATGTGTATAAGTATTTAATAAGTATATTTAAATTCAAAATACAACCCTGAAAAAAAATAAAAAACCCCTTTTCTACATGTATTAGTGTTTGCACCAGGAGTCTACCCAGCATAAAATATTGCACAAAGTTTCAGTAAATCCCACTTGACTGCGCTATCTGGAATTGTGGTCTGCATAGACGCCGATAGTGAAATATGTATATTTGCCCAACCACCATTTTTGAAAATGGGGTCGGTGTGAATTCAAATTTTTTGAACCAAACTACTCGTAACTTGAAGTCCTTGATCAAGAAGATCATCATCATTTATTTTGAAATAGGTCCACGAGGAAAAGTTTCGCCATCAAAGGGTTAAAAGAAGAAGAAGAAATATGTTGAAGTTTAAGTTTTTATCATGTACAACTTTTTACTTTTAATGGCACAACAGCCCATGGATTATGTTGAGCGTGTTATATTTGTACTTGAATGGAAGGGACCTACAGTTTAATGCCGAATCCGAACGGCGAAGTGAAAAGCTTTTCATAGCAATTTTTACTCTTGTAGGTTTGCCATTGCCTGCCAAGATCCAAGAGTTGGTGCCCTGTAGACAAATTATTTTTTCTACTTTTTGATTTTGCCTGTGCCGAGATTCGAACCCCGGACACTCTGCGTAGCAGTCCAACGCACTACCACTGCGCCACAGCGACCAGGTGAAATTTCTTCTTCTTGTTAATTACCGACAATTGTCGATTATTGCCCGTTACTTCTCGGGCTTATCGACAATTTGTCGTAATTTTTTCTTTACGATATTCCCATCGCTATTCGAAAGCAAACCTAAAATAGAAAATTTGCACTTAGCCGACGTTGTTCTACTTCGTCCTTACTTGTTTCTATTTCGTTTTTGCTCTCAAACATTTTAATTCACTAATATTTATTTATTTTCTTTTCGCTGAGAAACTGTCAATTGTTATGAAAATGATGAACAATGAAGTCAAAAGTCGGCAATATTTTATAAAATTATTTATTTTAGAAACTCAGCAATTTATTGTGCTTTTTTTGTTTGTTGTTGTATCGCGTGACAATTCAATTAAATGTTATACAGAAGTTGCAAGAACGATAATTAACTTGTGCATGGCAGAACATTTGTCGGAAATCGAAATCGGGAAAACAACATTATTCTATCAGAAGTCGCATGCGTACTAATGTAAGTAATTCGGTTCTGTTGTATTCTAATTGCAACACTTTGATGTTTGATAAAAATCACTTGTAAATTATATGGCAAATAACATAAAAGTGTGAAACAATAATTTATATTTTGTGTTTCTTAACAATTAACGGAACAATTATATATAAAAAATGCATTGTTAAGTTGAACTGAAAGCATGTATCGTAACGCTAAGCATACAGACAACACCTCATAGTTATTAATAATAACAAATATTAACATATTAACATAAGTAACAAATGTAAATAGTACACCACCGCGTATGAGTGATTTATTTCTATACATTTTACATACATGCATACTTGTAATTGTAAGGTAAATTGTAATAAGATGTTAGGCCACATAATTTTTAAACATTAATGTTACTCCGTCAAACTTTAAACGCGAAACCACTCTATGTATAAACGTAATTATATATTTAATAAATGCTGAAAAGATAGCTTTAATAAATACCAATTTGCATACATATTTTTCAAATTTCTAAATTTTCGATATTTTCGTTTTATCAAACGTAGCTCATAGAATTTCTCGGGCAAACTAGGCATTAATGGATCTGTCCGTCTAATTGAATAATTAGATTAAGTAGTGGTCGCTGTGGTGTAGTTGGTAGTGCGCTAGGAAAGTATCCTGGGTTCAATCCTCGGCACAGGCAAAATCATAAAATTAAAAAAATACTATTTTTCTACAGGACACCAGCAATGGCAAACCTACAAGAGTAAAAATTGGCTATGCGTATTCGGCATAAATCCATAGTTCCCTTCCATTCCTGTACAAATATATATCCCGCACAATATGAGTGGATGAGAAAAGCTCGACCAAGGACCTCCATGGGCTGTTGTGACATTAAAAGAAAAGAAGAAGAATTAATTAAGTTTGAGTATTTAATCATACGATTAAAATAAATATCAGCAGGGCTGCAATCATATTTCTTGATTCGGCTCACAGCCGAAGGACAGCTTATATCGGTTCTAGTACATAGAAAACAAGGGAAAGGTAGACAAGCTGGTTCGGAAGAGTTTTTACCTGCATGAATCGCACAGTCAAAGGTGAAATTTAATATATTTAAGGATCGTCGCTAATGATCAACAAAAACCCGAAATGATATTTTAACACTGATGGTTGTCGTTACTGGCATTTTTTCTGGCCTATCGGCGAGTAAATGAGCAAAAAGAGAATCCCCTACAACACATACATGAAAAATAATATTTTATTTTATTTGCGAACGACCGGCTCAAGAATGAACCATTACGAAGCTCTTAGGTAAAACCATAGTAAAATAAAGAAGTATGCTAAGCTGAACTATCCCCTCTTTAAATGAACGAAATTCTAAAAATTCAATTGATTTTAATGACAAATTGTTGTCAAAAAATGTGGTCAGGGAATTTATAGCGCATGGTTGCATTTCACTTTATATCAAAATGTATTAAACTTACGTAACAAATTGAAAAATATGAAATACATTTTACTCCAATTGTGACTTTTTTTTGACATACAATATTTTTTGACAATCCGGAATACATAAATACTACTCTACCTATTTAGTATACTTGCTTATTTTACTATGGGTAAAACATACTTTAACAGCCTCGAGGAAGCATTATGATTTTTTGAGAAAATATAAATATGTTTCGATACAAAGTGTTTCTATCCTATGGGGCGTTAAAAAATATTTTTAATCTTAAGTGACTAATGGTAGAATATTCACATTATTATTAATATAATATAATATAATTAGTTTTAGGAAAAATTAATATATTTTTTTTATATACCAGGGACAAAATTTTAGTCCATTTGACAGTTTTCAATGTCAATTTTATATAAAACAGTGTTTCCATTGGTTTAACATTATTCACTGTCAAATTTTAAAGAACACTATTCTGTTCTATCAACAACTTAGTCTGTTGAATGTAAGTAAATTTAAGTCCATTTGATAGTTTTCACTGTTAATTTTATATAAAACAGTGTTTCCATTGGTTTAACAGTATTTACTGTCAAATTTTAAAGAACACCATTCTGTTCTATCAACAACTTAGTCTGTTGAATGTAAGTAAATTTAAGTCCATTTGATAGTTTTCCCTGTTAATTTTATATAAAACAGTATTTCCATTGGTTTAACAGTATTTACTGTAAAATTTTAAAGAACAACATTCTGTTCTATCAACAACTTAGTCTGTTAAATGTAAGTAAATTTTAGTCCATTTGATAGTTTTCACTGTTAATTTTATAGAAAACAGAGTTTCCATTGGTTTAACAGTATTTACTGTAAAATTTTAAAGAACAACATTCTGTTCTATCAACAACTTAGTCTGTTAAATGTAAGTAAATTTTAGTCCATTTGATAGTTTTCACTGTCAATTTTATATAAAACAGTGTTTCCATTGGTTTAACAGTATTCACTGTCAAATTTTAAACAACACCATTCTGTTCCATCAACAACTTAGTCTGTTGAATGTAAGTAAATTTAAGTCCATTTGATAGTTTTCACTGTTAATTTTATAAAACCAGTATTTCCATTGTTTTAACAGTATTTACTGTCAAATTTTAAAGAACACCATTCTGTTCTATCAACAACTTAGACTGTTGAATGTTTGTAAATTTTAGTTCATTTGATAGTTTTCACTGTCAATTTCATAAATACCAGTATTTCCATTGGTTTAACAGTATTTACTGTCAAATTTTAAAGCACACCATTCTGTTCTATCGACAGCTTAGACTATTGAATGTAAATAAGTACTCACTTAATAACTTTCGGATGTGATTTAACAGTAAAATCTATTGATTTAAAATAGAAGCATTTTTTTCCTCAGTGTATTCACTTCACTAAGAATATTATATAAAATTCAAAGTAAAATTCAGGGGCGACCATCAAGCGAAACTTAAATATAATTTTGCAATAAAAGAAAATAAAAGTACCTACGATGAAGATGATACATACATTTTGGAGAAAATTTACGCATATCTGCATTTTCATTGGAACTACATACATACATACATATTTTTATTTTTTTTTGGAAAAAGTTTTCGTTTTGTTTTTGGCTAAAAGATGAAAATGCATTTCAGCAAAAGTCGTAAAACGTAACCACAATAAAAATAATAAATCGACATATCACACAAAAGATACGCAGCAACTACGACGAATGTGCGATACGATACGATACGATACGAAGAGAAAGGCGATTCTATTCATAAGTACATGCACAAACGCACATGCATACTCGTACTTAGTCTCGTGCATACATACTCGTATGCATATCTCACTGGTACAACATAAAATTTTGCAGATTTTAATGTATATTTTTGATGCAATATCAACATCAGAATGACGAACGGCAGGCAGGGGAGAAAGAGACGGAGAGTGCAAAATAAATAGAAGAACATACCATACTATAGAAGACAACGAAACGAATGGAGAACATAAAACGGAAGCAACTTTTGTGCAAATAGTTAACATAAAGTGTAATTTCGATTTTGGCTAAGAGAAATGCATATAAAAAGATGCACTAATAAACTTATATGTATGTGTGTATGAGTGTGTGAGTGTGGTGTACATGTGTGTATGTGGCGTGTGCATTTTCCAGTTAGTTCTATCTGTAAGCGTGTAAATATTAAATTCAGTTTTCATTTCACTTTAGTTTTTTTATTACTTTTGTTACGTCGAATTTTCCATTGTAGTTTTTCCTCTGTTATTGTTGTTATACATACATAGAATGGATATATGTACCATACATACTTACTTCACACATACGAGCACATACCATAAATGCATGCATACATGTGGAGATATGTTATGCGTGTGTGTATGCGTGTGCACAATTAATGTGGAAGAGCGGTAGCCAACTTTTTAAATGCCAAAATCGTAAAATTACTTTCGTATGGCTGAAAGAGGAAGTGCTGGCCTCTGATTGTGTACTCCGCCTTGCAATTTCAAAAAGCTTCTATTGCTTCTCGTAGTTTTCTTCCGTTCGAAGAAAGCTGGCGAGAAACTTACGTAATGTAACATTTACCAGTTAGTCATGTACATCGATTTAAATTGAAGACGTAGTTGTCTATTTTTAGAACGACGTGACGTTCAATGTAATGACATAGCGTAAATCAGTGGTTCTCAATCTTGTTCCCATGCGGCCCACTTTTTGTGTAAATCAACGACCCATACAAAAGTTTCCCATATTTGTGACTCTGAGCGACTTAGATTTCTAATATAGTTTATTACTTTGGATTTTAAAACAGGATGGGCTGCCGGGCGAATGGAGACTCACAGTAGACTCACACTTTTTTCAGTTAATAATTGTTTTTTGCTATTAAATTCTTGTCCTGGGATTATTATAAATAAAAAATATTTCTTTGTTATATTTGTATATTTTTTTTGTATATTGAGAACTATTAAAAAATCCTAAATCGCGAAATTATGAAACTATTATTTGCGAATTTTCTACTTCTTCTTCTTCTTTTAAAGGCAAAACAGCCCATGGAGGGCCTAGGCCGAGCTTTTCGCATCCACTCATATTGTGCGTGTTATATTTGTACATGAATGGAAGGGATCTACGGTTTCATGCCGAATACGAACGGCGAAGTGAAAAGATTTTCATAGGCAATTTTTACTCTAGTAGGTTTGCCATTGCCTGCCAAGAAAAAGGTGGTGCCGTGTACAAAAATTGTATTTTCTACTTTTTATTTTGCCTGTGCCGAGATTTGAACCCTGGACACTCTGCGTAACAATTTAACGCACTACCACTGCGCTACAGCGACAGCAGTACAGCGAAATACAGTACATCACTTTTGAGACTGTTTACACGGGCGCAAGTATGAAAGACCGCTTGTGAAAACCTGCACACAACGTGGCAAGAAAGATTTAGAAGTTTTGCGTTTTTTGTTTCTCTTTTCTAACTATTTCTCTCGCACAATCTTTCATGCATGCGCCGCCAGTGTAAACATCCAATTTGTGATATTTCAGCAAAAAGTTTTTATGCTACCAATAAAATTCAGCCAACTTCAATTTACTAATTTTTGTTCTTATATTACCTGACATAAATTATTTCTAGTATTTGTAAACTTAGATTTCCAACCGACTACAATAACTATTTCACAAACACAAATACAAATACACACACACACACGCACACACACATACTGCTACAGAATCAGAAATTTAATCACACCACAATCATTCCATGCTCTCCAACCCCCATATCGAGCAGTCGGGTCGGTACTTTGCATTCGGCATGCAAATTATACAAAATATAAAAATAAAAAATAAAATTGCATATTGCTGCAAATGAAATACGAAATGTGCACGGAAGGTAGGGATGTAAAGTAAAGAGGAAAAAATCCGGTTTTCGGTTAACCGGTGTTTTTTCCCCTCGGTTTAAACAATGACCGGAAAAGTGGAACATAAAAAGTAATTAGTCAATGGCGAAAAAATACCCAAAAAAAAACACATGTATATGTAAAAATATGTTAAATTAGCTTAGAAAGTATAAAACAAACAAAAAATAACACAAACCCTAATCCGGCTGTAGTGTAAAATGATGGGTAAACAGGTTAAAAAAGTACAAACCGGAAGTTATAAACTAGTAAATTTTAAAGGTTTCTTTGACTTTTTCACCTGTTACTCTGCACTTTAATTAATATTCGGTTTTAAGCTTTTTCCATCGGTCCACCGTTTTATTTACGTTGGAAAAATTATTCAATAAAAACCTTTTCTTTTTTTCAGAAAACAAAAACACTCATTCGGTTTAACCTAACGGTCACAAAGTGCCACAGACTGGGGCAATGTGATGCATTTGCCTCTGCTGCTGTCATTGCTACTTACTGCACCCACCCCAATCACTCTCGCTCATGCTCTCGTTGATGGAGACAAAAAGCAAAAAATGTAAAATATTTTCAAACTTAATTTTTACGAACTTTATGCGTTTGTGTGTTGTGTTTGTTGTTGTTGTTGTTTTGATTATTTTTTATTTTATTTTATAAGAGAACGATGGCATTAGTGTGTACATTCTATCAACAAAATACAGGGAATTGGTCAATAGAACACAAAATATTTATTATTCATTTGAATTTATTATACCGTCTTCTAAGTATGTCCCTTCCGAAATAATACACTTATGTCCGCGAATAATTCAATCATCAAATTTTTCAAACGCATTTTCCGGAATCGACTGCAGTTCTCGCCGGTGCATTCTCTTTTACTTATGCCTTCTTATCGGCTGAAAACGAGTGCGTTGAAGTGGTTGTTTGAGTGTTGGGAGGAGTGAGCAGGAGCCGGAGCCGGAGCCAGGTCAGCTGAATACGATGGATGTTCGATGATATTTGTTGAGCTTTTGGACAGAAATTCATTCACAATGTTAGCCTTGTGAGATGGTGCGTTGTCGTGATGAAAAGTCAATGAGTTTTCTTGCAACAAACGCCGCATACCGCCCAGATAATATGTATTCTTTATTTACCATTTGACGATTTTCCGTCATTATTTCCTTCACTTTATTGATGTTAACTTCAGTTGAAGTCATTGATGGCCGACCAGAGCGAGGCAAATTTTACTCCACATCTCGAACGCTTTTGAATGTACTATACCACTCATATTCAAGTGTTTTTGATAAAGTCGATTCACTGTAGGTACGAGTAAACCTCCAGTAATATAATATTTTCAGCGATTCGGTACGCGAAATTCCATTTGCAATACAAAATTTGAGACAAGTTCTTTGTTCGATAGTTCGCTTGAGATGAAGTGACAAAAACGAGCACTGTAAGCAAAGTAATGGCGCTATACAAAACTTCACTTCAGGATAGAGCACAGTGCTGCCTTACTTAGACTTAGCGACAAAAAGAAGACAATTTTTATGTATATAGTTTTTATAGTATACTTAAAATGAACTGACAAAATCCAGCATTCCAGTAAGCGAACTAAATGACAGATCGCACTCATGTTCAGGCTAGAGGACAGTGGTGCCAATTTAGCGACAAAACGAAGAAAATTTTTACAATAATAATTTTTTAAATAATAATTTCCCGGTACTTTTCTGACAGACTATATTGTATGTGCATGTGTATTTGTGTGTATGTGTGTATGCGATTATTTTTGATGCGCAACATTTGCTCCAAATACAGAATTATTATGCGCCCAAGTGTGTATAATTTATGTTAATACCAGAGAAAATTAAATTTTTTAAATACAAAATTTCGCACTGCAAACATACTTTATACTTTTACTCATTGTTTTCATATTTGATATAATAAATTCATTCTATCAAGCAGCCAAAACTAAATGAAAATCTTAACATTTTCACATGGAACTTTTGTATTTCGTATTCGTATTTTTTTTTTTCAATTTATTTTATAATTACTATCAATATGTAAACATATACTCCTTCTTTTCTTTAAATGATACAACAGTCAGCTCATGGGGCGCGTTGGCCGAACTTTTCGCAACCACTCATGTTGTGCATGTTACATATGGTATGAACATGAATGGAAGGGACCGAATACGAACGGCGAAGTGAAAAGCTTTTCTTATGCAATTTTTAGACTTGCAGATTTCTCATTGCCTGCCAGGAGGTGGAGCCGTGTAGAGAATTAATATTTTTCTACTTTTTTCAATTTTACCAGTGCCGAGATTTTTGGGAATCGTACACTCTTTCGTAGCAGGCCAGTGCACTACCAAGTACGCCACGGCCACCATTATAACACATATGTTTATAGAAGAATACTAAGGTGAGCCAAACATCCAAACTAGTATGTGGGTGGATAGCATTTCAACTTCGTACAAATTCTAATAGTTACACATTGCCTCTGGAACATTTTTTTGTTTTTTGTTTTATCAATTAACAACAGATTGCAAATTACTTACTTAAACGCTTCTCATTTGTATTATTGTATTCGTGTTACACTAATTTATGCAGTAAACAGAGTTAAAGTTATTCGCATTGGAATTAATAACTATGGAATTTTAAAATTTACCAGAGAGAAGGCCGGATTTTGTTTTGTTTTTGCTGAGAGACTAGTAAAAAAAAAATTTTTTAAAGCGTGATTATATCTTCATATTATTGAAGATAAAGGAACTTTTCTTGGTTTTTTTCGAAGCGTACACATCAATAAGATCATCAAAAGATAATTCGCGTAGGATGCCGCTTATAACACCTAAAATCATCAGATTCTTAGGACGACTTTGTCACATACTCGCTGGTAATGTATTTTTTCTAAGTCTCAGTTTTGAAAATAATCTTCCGCCCCTGCATTTAGTCTCCATCATGGAGAAGAAAATTGCGAATTTCTCCATTGATAAAAGTTGAACGCAAATCGTTTTCGATGATAATGCGATAGAGAAATGATTCCATCGTTTCTTTGCCAAACAACGAAATTCGTTGCCAAGAGTCGATTCCAAATCTTCTGGGTAAAAATCGACAAGAGTTTTTGCTTTTAAAAGGAGCAACGCTTCAGGTGTTATCATCGTTGATTCAAGTCAATGCTTTCCGTATTTGATATTAACCATAAGCAAATGCTTTCACTGCTTCATAGTTGCTTGACCAACGAGTTCTTGTGTCGGGCAGTAGCTGCAGTAAATATAAAAACGAAAACCTGCTGTGCTTATATGAAATATTTGCTTTTCTTAAGAGGTGCATTCTAAGCTTAAGATTTGAGTATAGAATTTCATTATAATATGTATATGGTAAAAGTTACACGATTATTTCTCGTTACAACTAAAATTGCTGAAAATTTTGCATAGCGGCTGGTGGGAGCGCGGGCACTGGCCACACTAGCGCGGCCTTAAATCCGGCCATGACCAGAGAGATATACCGGTTATGAAGCAAAGGCATTTGTATTGTGTAAGTATATTAGAATAAAGCAGAGGTTAAATGTTTTGGTTCATTTAGATTATTATCGCTGGTTGATCTTACGAAGTTATTGCTTAGATGATGTTTTTTGTTTTGCCACTTTATGTAATTAATAGAACAGGCGACTGTCCAAAGCAAGTTTTTTATGCTGCAAGTCGCAACAAATTTTATGCTGAATTGGAACCAGCAAACTTCGAGCAAAAAGGCCCATTATGATATTATGTGAAATGGGTTTGCTACTTTAGGTCATTTGAATGAAACGATGCCAAAATTCACTTTAATTGTGTTGAAGGGCTTCCGCAAAGTAGTACCAGTCGGGACTCAATAGCCTAAGCCAGATTCATTCCTAACTCAAATGAGTGCTGCATCTTCCCCAATATTTTTCGCAGAACTTGTTAGGAAAGCTTTAAAGCATAAGAATCAAGTTTTTAAATTCGGGAAATGACCCGCACAACCTTTTGACCAATTTTAAAATAATCCCAATTTCATATTGTATTTAGATCCTTATTAATTTATACTGGTTTTTTCAAACAATGTCATGACATATTTTCTTTTTTTTTTAGAATATTGTGTTTCATCTATAAAATTTTCATGATCAAGTGTTATTCCTATGGCATAAGGAGCAATACGGAATGATGGTAGCAGCAACAAAAATAAAAGTAAACACATACAAGAAATAACGCTCATAAACTTAGTAAACTGCAATCGTTTTAATTTAAGATTAAAACGCGCTCACATTTCTCTCCACTTTTTTGTTGTTGTTTTTTCGACTTAACAAGCAACAAAAGGAAATCGACTAGCTTTACAGCATACTAAATGCACCTCTTCTTTCTTCTTTTCCTTTTCAGCGTTTTTTGAATACACTACGTTTTAACTAATATTGGCGCTTAAACAAAAGTATTAGCGAAAAAAGCAACAACAACCAAAAATAAGAGCAAAAAAAAATACAAATAAAAAACAAAATAAAAAAAATGTGACACGCTACAAAAGCGGAACGTTTGACATAAAACTTGTCGAAAGGCAAGTAATAGAAATCATGGCGAGAGAGTCAAGCGTAGGAGAGCACAGGAGAAACGAAGAAGAGAGGGCCAGAGAGTCTTTGGCGTACAGCGCGAACTTGTAATAAAACTGCGACATGCACTTTTATTAGTGTTGCCATTCGCAAATGAATTTCATTTTACAGCTTTTGCTTTAAGTCTATGCATGCGATACGTAGATTTTCAAAAGAAATTCTCCTCTTTCCTGCTCCGTTGCCATTTGATTGTGCGTTTCGGTATTTCCTTAATTTTAAGTCGTTCGTTGTTTATCTACTGAGAGAGCGTTTAGAAAAAGCGCAGCACGTTTTGATATTTGTGAAGTTAACACTTTTTGGTGATTTCAACTTGAGTGTGGGATGAATTTTAAATTCCAATGGTTAAGGCGGATTAGTTTTATTTGTACTATTTATATACGAGTATGCACATACAAACATATGTATGTATATGTAAATGTAAATGTGTGAGTGAGCGAGTGTGTGAGTGCGTTGCGTATGAGTATATGTACAGTAAAGTAGCGTAAATTAACGCTCGGAACTGAACAAGGAAATGAGTAGGTCTGTACCTAGTTGGAGGTGGGCAGCAAAACTGGACCTTCCATAGTACTCACTTAAGCGTTTGTTCTTTGTATAGTGACTTTATCTACATACATACATAAGTATGTATGCAGCTAGATGCACGAGTGTGTTCCTCCTATGTGAATAACTCTTATGTATTAGTTGTAAACTAAATTTGAAAACTTTTGTATGTAAATAAATTTTATCAATATTTTGTAGATTTATCTGACAACAATTAAAGTGCAGGGAATAAGAGTAAACATTTTTTATGTGTTAGTATGTACATACGAGTACATATGTATGTATTTATTCATATGCATATACAGTATATCATTCTAGTCCTAGACATCAGCGCTCCTCGCTGCTCTTTCGGTCTTCCACACTCGAAGCAATGTAATTTACAAAAAAAAATTTACGACCACAGCGCTCATGATGAAGGATGCGATAAGATGAGCAAGAATGCCATAAGCTCGAATTGCCAGAGCAGAGTCGAGTCACCATACATTGGAGCCACCCTTGTAGTTGTCGCTCGTAAAATTGTTCGCTCGACTTTTACGATGCTACAGTCTAGCAAGCATTATTTCAGGCGCGTCACCAGCACCAGCAGCAGCAGTGGCAGCAGCAACAACAAAAGTGACGACAAAAACGACGAAACAACTAAGAAAAATTGCTGAGCTAAAGTCTTAAACTTAAGCGAGATTCACAAAAGTCACTGCAAAATTTGTATGAGTTACGTTTTTACGACATCTACGAGAACGACGTAAAATGCCAGCAACACGACAACCAAAAATATAAAATGAAAAAACAAAAACAAAAACAAAAAAACCCAGAAAATAAGTAACAACAAATAGTAAAATAACCAACCTAACACTGTAATCCTTTGCAATTCTGCCTTAATACAAATGCGCTTAACACTAAAACTAAAGCTATGCTGCTGACGACCAGTGAGTGATGTGCGGGTGGTGGCAAACAAGCAAGCAACCAGCAACCAGCAACCTGCAAATGTACGAGCATGCGAATGGCTACTGACTACCAAATCGATGCCAATTGACTTTAATGAGTTCCCTAAGGTAAACTAAACTCGAAGATACGTACATAAGATTCGTTCTTGTTCTAGTTGTTGTTGTTGCTGTTGTTGTTGTCCCACATCATGCTTTCCACCCATGCCAACTAATAATCTCCATCTAGCCAGCCAATGACAACAATCACAATATTCCTGATCCCGACCTCGCCCAACACAAGCACTATTAATCTTGCCATGCAACCAACAACGTAAACATTATTTGTCAGCTTTTGCGGAAAACGCTTATTTTTACGAGGAATCATGGAAATGAAAATACTAAAAATATAAAAATATAAAAACGAAAAAAAAAAAAAATACATCAAGAAACTTTGGTTTAATTTTAACCGTTTCGCAAGAAATTGAATTTTACGAATTGCCAAGATTCACTCACTCGCCGCGGCCGACGCCGACCGCCAAGTTGCACTATAAATGGTCGCAGTTTTTAATAGTTTTTGATAAGCGTGTGGCTTAAGTGCATTGTTGATAAGCGGGGGTTTTTTTTTTTAATTGCCAACATGTGTTAGTTATGTCATACATACAGACATATGACATTTACCTGCTTGGAGTAGACACCAGCGAGCGAGTACGACGCGAGTACGTATGTGAATCACGTTTCCTCTATTTCATTTCCATGAGTCGCTATCTTTATGGCTTTTGAGCGAGCGATAAGGTTGCGATTGTATGTGTACGTTGGCAAATGTTAAATTTAATACTTTTTACTTGGTTTAGCAACGTGCTAAAAACAAAGTCGAAGCTTATGTTCCTTGGAATGAAGCGAGTGCAAATGACAATTGATAAGGTGGGGTCGGGTTTCCTTTAGATTCCATGAGTACATCAACATTTGAAAGTGATATTGGGGTTTAAATTTTAATTTCATGGCATAACAATAAAAATTTAGTATTTATCAATTATAATTTGTAGTTTTAGATTGCCAATTGGGATTACTTGTATGTGTGGTATATTGTAACAATTCGTTACTGTATAAAAACGAATTTTAAAATTATGTTACTTTTTATCTGAAACAATTTATTACAAGATATCGATCGATATACGAGTATAATTTACATTGCTGCGCGAGTAAAACTCATGGTCACAGAAACATTCTCAATTCTCAGGCCGGCAGTAGGCAGGTAATATTCAAACATTCTCAACTCTCAGGCCGGCAAGTAGGCAAGTACTACAGTATTCATAATAAAAAATCCCATGCAAACTTTTAACCAAGATGAACTGTGATGTAGAGACGAAATTATATTTAACAGAATTTTTTGAGATGTTAGTATTGATGCACATATTAACCCATTGTGAACTTCTCTGCGATTTTTCGTACAGTAACTTTAAAAACTTTACCCAAAAGTAATCACTGTTTAGCGAAAAGCTCGCTCTAGGCTCCTCATGGGCTGTTGTGCCACTAAAAGAAGTAGAAGAAGAATCACTGTTTATTATCGGATTCGCCGTTCGGATTCTTCATAAAACTGTAGGTCCCTGTCATTCATATAAAAATATAACACGCACAACATGAGTGGATGCGAAAAGCTCAGCCTAGGCCCTCCATGGGCAATTGTGCCATTAAAAGAAAGAAGAAGAAGTATCCGACTGCCTAAAATTTGAGAAATAAATCAAAACAAAAACAAATATTTTACCGGTGTCCTGTGGTTGCTTTCTCTCATTCTCCCACCTTCTTCCTCCCACCTATCAATCTTCCTTCCAATCGACCCAATGCTCTGCACTTATAGGGAGGGGTACACCATGTGAGTTGAATGTATCAATAAAAATACTGAATATATTAGAATTCCAAAATGTTTTTTTGCTTCTACTCAAAAATTTATAGAGTGTATGTTAGTGCTTTGGAAAATTAAGGCAGCTATAGTATATAGCACCTACATTTTCTAAATTGTATCACAGTTTTTTATTATCTGTTCAAAATGGATTAAATAATCATGGGGCAGAAGGAGTTGTTCGACCCAATTAATTAAATCATGTGAAACCAGTCATTTAAACCATCACTCCAATAACTTATTTAAAATAAATAAATATTTTCAACAGTTCCAAATTTACCAGTGTCTTCCTTCCCTGTCTTCCCAGTAGAAGTTCTAGATACGACTAAAGTAGAAAGTATAGACAGACATACATATATCTTTGATACCCAGGAAGCGATTAAAGCTTTGAATTCTAAGTAGTATAAAATTGTAAAGACTACTTAGAAAATTGGAGCATAGCCACATTGAGTTAAAAAACTTGGCTTGTTCGCATGATAAGGTTGTCATCACCTGCTGGTGATACAACTTAATCTGATCAAGAAAAACGATGACCCCATATATTTCGATCAATATATATATGTATATGTAGGTTATCTTCTGTAATCACGCTTCCGTGAGTTCTGGCTGTGTATTTACATATCTAAATATTCATTTGCCTTTCCTAAGTAATTGATATCTTCATATGCGGTTTATGGCATCCCATCTCTAAAGAAGGCGTTAAAATTAAGCTATGATTTAAATACATCTTTTCTGCGGTCATTCAATACATCATAAGTCGCTTTTTTACAGCATTAAAAAGCAGAACTGTGATAGCCTGTGCTTAACAAGGTCTACTCCTTCCCTTACCAACCTTGAATACAACCTTTTAACCTTAGGTATCTCAAAATTTGAAATATTGTTACAACATACTATAAATATATCATTTAAGTGAGCAGTATCAACTCTGCGGCGAAAAACTCGCCTTAGGCCCTTCATGGGCTGAAGAAGAAGAAGTATAGACTCTACACTTTGTTCTTTTTTTTTTTTGGTCAAATAATGCATATAGTTAGTGCATACATGTTACTCCTATGTTGCAGTTGTTGTTGTTGTTGTGTTCGTATTGTTGTTGTGTTGCTGTTGTTGTTGCAATTTTAACACTCTTCTTTGTTTTAATATCCACCGCAATCGGCCTTAAAGTCATCATCTGTGGGTAATTATCCAACGGATATGCTCAATAAATTTCACTTTATGTATTTGCATATGCTCTCATGTTGTACTAATACATTCATACATATGCACAGATGCACATAGATTCGCGATACATACACATAACAACCACACTATGCCTGTTTGCATGTGTTTATAGAGTATTTGCATATTTGTTTATCTTCTATCTGCAATTTGCAATTTGCAAATATTTGCTTTTGCATTTAACACTTTCTGCTTGTATGCCTGTCAACTTGGTAACCAATTTTGGCTATCCAAACCTCATATGGGGTTAACTTCTCGATGCCCTCCTCTCTATGCGTACAAGAGTGTGTGTGTGTGTGAGCCCTCCTCTTGTTGGAAGGAGGTGGCGAGGGGGGCTACTATTTGTTTTGTATCAACACTTTGGCTTTGAAGTTGTTTTGTACAAAAAGTGCATATTTTTGGTTGGGTTTGTTCACAAATTCTTTTTTTTTTTTTTTTTTTGGTGTTTATTGATTTAGGAAGTTTGGATGGAAATTGAAACTGTTAGGGGGGGAAAAGAAGTATGTAGCATTTTTTGTTGTGATTGTTTTTGCTTGTCTTTTTAGTGGCTGTTAGTTTTGTTTGTGACACTTTGACAAACAATTTAATTATTTTGTCATGTATGTATTTTGAAATTCACATTATTTACATAAGTTTAAAACGATTTAAAATTTGATTTAAAAACGACTTTTATGAGATTTTCTTTTAAACTTGCAATATTAATCTAAAGAATTTCATTACAATTTGAAAAACTTAATTTAAAATCAAAGGGATATTGGTGTCCGAAAAAAAAATTGACAATCTCATATATATGCTATGGCGCGGCTTGGTCTTCTCATCGTTTTTTTTCTTTAATGGCACAAAATTAGGCCTATCGGGGACCTAGGCCGAGCTTTTCGCATCCATTCGTGTGTGTATTTTATTTGTACATGAATGGCAGAGACTTAGAGGCTTCTCGTAGGCGATTTTTACTCTTGTGGGGTTTTCATTGCCTGCCAAGAGGTGGTGCTGTATAGAAAAAAATAGCTTTTTCTACTTTTTGAGTTTTCCTGTTCTGAAGCTTGAACCCAAAGCACTCAGCGTTGCAGTGTGGTTTTCAATATGGAAATACTTTTTTCGGAGTTGTTGTTTTCGACAGCTGTCACTTGATTTATGCTCAGTTTCGTTTGCCATTTCAAGAATTGTAGCCGAACGACCATCAAGCGCGTCGCACGTTCGGTGAATGGGCCCAAAACGAGATGGCCACCGATCGTGATTTTCACAAGAAAATTTTGTTCAGCGATGAAGTTCAGTTTTGGTGGAACGGGTACGTTAATAAGCAAAATTGTCTCATTTGGAGCGATCATAATCCACAAGCCATTGTTGAGACGCCGTCACATCCTCAAAAAGTCACTGTTTGGTGTGCTCTATGGGCAGAGGGTCCATATTTCTTCAAAGATAAAGCCGGTCATAATGTTAAAATCATTGGGGAACGCTATAGAGCCATGATTAATGACTTTTTCGTGCCTGAATTGGAGGATGTTGATGTGGATGACCTTTGGTTCCAACAAGACTCTAAAAGGCGCTACATGCCATACAGCCAACGAAACAATCAATTTATTGAAGGAAACTTTTGGTGAGCGCATTATCTCGCGTCGTGGGCCTGTGGCGTGGCCTCCAAGATCGTGCGATTTAACACCGCTGGACTATTTGGGGTTTTGTGGGGTTATGTGAAGTCGCTTGTCTACGCAGATAAGCCCGAGACGATTGACGCCTTGGAAGAGAATATTCGGCGCGTTATTACTGACATACGGCCCGGCCCCAATTGCTGCAAAAAGTGGTCGAAAATTGGGCCTCTCGGCTGGAATTTATTCGGCTTCCACTTTCCCGAAATCGTTTTTAAAACATAATGGCAAATCCTTATCTTTATAATAAAGCTAAATTCTTGGCCATAACATTAAATTATATGCGTTTTATTTCTTCTTGAAAACCACACTTCTAAAAAAAAAACAAACTGTACAAGATTTCTTTATGCGGCTGATTTTGCCTCAGTGAGTCCGAAAAGCCAAATGGGTGAATATTGCTAGATATCAGGTCCATATTAAAAGGAATAGGTTAATTTAACATTCTCTTCATTAGTACGACAGCAGCAACTTCCTGAGATAATTGTAATTGCTCTGTGTTGTTGTTGTTGTTGTTGTGTGTAAGGCTTCCTTGTTATGATATAAAAGGAATGGGAAAAAATTTAGATGGAAGTAGCGATTTAAATCCCAATAAACTTTGTATTTTATTTGAATTTACTCAAATAAACAAAATTCCAGAAAAACATTTCTCAACCCTTTTAGCTTTAGTAAATGTTGCATACACACAAAAAATTAAGTAAGAAACTGTGTAAACCTGAATTTTACTACAAGTACTATACATTACTCACGGAAGCTATCTGCCAGCGTACAATCAATGAACTTCATGGTGGTGTTCATTTATTTCACCTAAGTGGAGAATACTCCTGATGTTGCATGCACCATTGATGTTTAGTTGCGTGCGCAATACAATTCTTCTGGATTATCAGCAGCCATTAAGTTTTACTTAAGTATCACTTACATCTACTTACACTTAAAAAAAGGAAAAAAGAAAGAAAAAAACCTATAACAAAGTACTACACTGAACTCGGCAAATAAAATATGCTGACTAGAATTGCAGGCAAACTTGAATTACAAAGCAATGAAATTTTTATGGAATTTATTTAAGAACTATACCTGAGCAATTAAGCGAGTGACCACGTAAGTTCGTTATATGTAAAGAAAATATATGATCAATATTTGCATCTCAATTTGTTGTAACGATTTTCAGTGTGTGTGTGTGTGTGTGTAAATATTTTCAGGTTCTCTATGTGTGAAAGCGCACTTCGGGCTATTAAAATGTAATCAAATTTCTATAATGTATTTATTTGTATTATTTAATTAAAGCCATGTGTTAGTTAAATACCTGTCGATAAATATTTGTATTGTATAAAGCGAAATTAAATTTATAAAAATTGTTTTGTACGAGTACCTTTGCACATGCAGTCAGGTCCATATCTAGATGCTTGTACTGTTGAAAAACTTTTTATTTTTATTTTCATTTTCATTTTTATTTTTATTTTTAATCAAATTTTATACATGTTTTATACATGAAAAGGTTAATTAAACAGTACAAGTTATTAACATAAATTAAATAAAAATTGTATAAATATTGTTACTTCTTTGGATTTTGTATGTATTATTAAAACTAAAGCGTGCAATGAATTCTTATCAGGTTCTGTTAGATTTGCTACATTCTTTCAATGATTTATGAAGCTACTGATTCACACTGAATCTTGCTCTCTTGAATGCTACTTTCACACACACACACACACATAGATGCCCAATGGTAAAAAATATAAGCCCTTTCACTTTGCCGTGCAGTTAAAGCGCATCCGTAAGAAATATCGTCCTTGGAATTCATAGAAGTCATTGAAGAGTGTTTTCCATGACACAGATTTGTCGGAGTTTTAGTTTGCAGGCATGTACATTAGGCCGGGTTACCTACCATGGAGGGGGAAAAATTTAGTGCGACACAAGATAGAGTCAAGAATGTTTCAAGGCAAATACAAATTTTACCCTAAGGAGTCTTCAAAAACAGCTAAATCAACGTTCAACTTTTTTTTTGGTCACCCACCTTAATGTACATACTTTAATGACATCAAAGCTCTCATATTTAGACCCAGTTGCTTAGTTCATTTGCTAAGGATAGCGCCGACAGTGCTTACGTCTCAAGATTTCTGGTATCTTAAAAACAATCTTAGACTTACACGAAATTTCACGAATTCAAAGCTTTAAAAGCAACTTGGTTATCTGATTTTTTTCCGATTTGAAAGTTTAAAAAGTTTAAAGATTGAGAAAAGTTGTCTAGACTAACTGCACTAACTGTAAAGTTTTTACAATTTTTTCCAATGAGCTTTTATAATATTTTATACATATGTACACGGTGCGCCATCTTTTATGTCGGTATGTGAATATTGAATAATCCATATATGAGGTATTTTTATTTAATTTGGCCCTTTATAATTTACTTGGACTAGTTTTTGAATACAAGATCAATCAAGTGGCCGCCGATATTGACCAAAGCAAAATGTGAGGGGTCAAATCTGGAGATCTGAGTGGCCAGTCAATGTTGCCCTTTTTTGACACCACATGTCCAGGGAATTTTCGTTGCAGATACTGCATTTTTTGATTTGCAGTGTGGCATGGCGCACCGTCTTGTAGAAATCAGTAACCGTGCACAGACCTTTTTCACACATAATGAGCCAACATCCACCGATATCGATTCCAATCGACTGTTTCGCCTTCTCTGAAGAAAAATTGCGCAATGATGGTTTTGGCGTAAACGCTGGGCCGGCCTATAAGTCACTTTTTGGTCATACAATAGTGTTTCATGGATCTCGTGTGGGCTCTCCGTTCCCAAAATGTGGTAATTTTGCTTATTTTCAGCGCCAGAGAGTGTGAAATATGTCTCGTCGGCCTTCAAAATTTCCTTCTAAAAATCAAGTTCAGTGTCAACCATTCGAGCGGCCGTGTTTCCAGAGACGTGGACGATCTGTCAGCAATATTTGTTGGGCAAGTTATGCACATACATGTCATTCACCTATTATTATAAGAAAGTGTACAAGTATACTTCGTGGCAGGCAATGACAAAACCACCAACCGATAATAAATTACCACCCCACCCCGCCCTTCGGAACCGGTATTAAACTGTAGGTCCAACCATGTGGTATCAAAATGGGCTTTTCTTGCCCAAGTGTGTCCTACAGCCACTCTAACCTAACCTAACATATGCACATATGAGCTTCTTTTCACAGTATCACTACCGATTCCCATCTTTTGACCACTGGGTAATTATTGTGCAAATAATCGAACGTAGAAGCCTTGGTAAATGACAAATGCACATGCTTAAGTAATACTGACGGTGATATGTGTGTGTGATTATGAGCAAGATTGTAAATACGTATGCATTTACATAGAAATTAGTACCTGTTATATTTAAATAATGATAACTTCACGCTTAATTAACCCGTGTTCCGTAGGGTATAACAATATGTATTTATTTTTTAATTGCAGCATTGAGTTTTGGAATATTTCATGCTCTTTTAACAATTATGTTAATTCTAGAACGGTGTATGTAACGTGGTTGTGACGACTTGAGATGGAAATGCGGTTATACGAGTAGGTCTATGGAATGAAGTTTATTTAAAAGTTTTTCAAATTGAAGGTAGCGGCATTTGCCAAAAAATTTAAGTCTCTATGTTTTTATGGAAAACAAAAATTACTAATAAATGTTATGTTAAATGATTATTACCATATGATCAATGAAGAAACCTTTGAATGGTTTAGCTTCTAGAAAAAAGTTCCAGATTGAACTTAAAATTCCACTTTCTAGTAGGCCCCTAATATGCCTAGATAAGCTACTGTACTGTACTGTATGTACGAACAAAAGGTAAGGGTGACATGTCATGTTTTTGCCCCCGTGATTGATACATTGGGTCATGGGTAGTCTAGCGCCATAAACTGGCTTTCGATTGCTAACACTCATCGTGAACTGGAACTGAATGGTTTGAATATTTTCTTTCTTTCTTTTTCGTTTTACCCGCAATGAAAGGCTTTATTTTGCCAAATATCGAGACGTTTGTCATGTCAATCAATAGATTTCACTGAAATCTTTCGAACGAGTCGTTAGTTAAGAAAATCAGATGAAAAAATTTCACATGTACGAACGATTTTATTGAACACATAATTTCACCTCAAAAATCACATATTTCATAAAATATTTTCTTGCGATTTCGTTTTTGAAAATCTAATGATGCAGTTCGTAATATATTTTGATGCAATGTGGTAAAACTAATAACAACAAATTTTTGCCCATTTCATATACACACATACATACTTCATATGACTACCCACCTCAACTCATCTCAACTCACCTCACCGCACCTGATTTGTCGTTCGTCTCATAAATAATCAAATGAAAAAACTCAAGATGCGCTGATAATGGCATGCATGTGCATTAAACGTAAATGCAACACACTCCAACCACAAATAATCGCACAACAAATATTATTACCGTTTCAAATCGCGAATAAAATTGCTGCTTTAGGTGTTGCAATTCGATATGATTTATTTACGGCAATTGAATGCAGCTGACAAGCAAGAAGCTCAACGAAAGTGTGTGTACAGCTACCACGGTTGCCACCTAATTATTTTAGTGTATATTTACAAACAATTTTTTAGCAAATCGGAAAAATTTTACCAATTTCTTTTAATATAATAAATAACTTAATTAAAAACTTTTGTGTATATTTATTTGTGTCTCTAACATTAAATTGTCATATTTCAGAGTTGTTATTTTTCCGCAAATTTTAAAAACATGTACCACACTGTACCAAGCGCAGAAAAATGAAAAAAAATTAACAGGTTTTGGTAGAATTATACCAAAGTGGCTACCGTGACTTTATACAACATTGCACAACGTTCAATAATTAACGCACCTCTGAGCAAAGTATGGTATATTCTTTTCACCATACTCTCTCAACCGTGGCAACTTTGGTAACCATAAGGCTGTGGTTATATTCAAATTTTATTCGGCGAACACCATGCAATTGTTGTTGGCCGAACACGAAAGAAGAGCTTTTACTCACTCTCACAGCGAACACGATATGCTGGGTGAAATGTACACCGAGCACGCCGAGTATTCAGGGTGTAAATTCAGGGTTATTCTACAAAAAATTAAGAACAAAAATGTATGTAAAATAGAAGGAAAACATGCAGTCCTGTACATCACTATTTTCATATGCAGAAAAGCGAAGTTGCGAATTTTTTTAGTTTTTAAAAGAGAATATCAAATATATTATTCATAAAACTATTGAAGAAAAATCATTTTATTTTCATAATTTTTCAATTATATTATTAATTTCACGCTCCATATTAATAAAATTGAACAATTCCATTCATGCACAAATATAACACGCACAACATGAGTGGATGCGCAAAGCTCGGCCTAGGCCCTTCATGGGCTGTTGTGCCATTAAAAGTAAAGTAAGTTGCGAACAATAAAGTATTAAAAAAACTGAATTTCGACAAAGAGCAACTCTGTAACGAACACCAATGTAACCACTACACCCAGCACGAGATTAAAATATGATGTGTTCGTCGAACAGCGAACACCAATATAATCAGCACCTAAAGCTAATAGTTGATTTTGTTACTCGTATGTGTGTGTACATAAGTGCAAACAAACACTCGCATACATACATGCACCCATACTAATTCTCATACAAATAAAATAATATTTAAATACTTAATGAAATTAAATAAGCAAAGGCAATAGAAACGAGAATCATCTCTAAGTTTTTATTTAACCCGCTAATGCCTCAACACTGCTCCTCCGGCTTCTATAAATATGCCAAATGTTCAATGTACAAACATATGCCTTCATGGTGAAAGATAAATCGAAGACTAATTATGCATTATTCACATTACGTCGTACATTAACGCTTAAAAGCCTGCTTTAGATATTGCTCATGCGATACAAGATTAACTTGAATGTTATTGCTCACGCAGCTTCCGAATTTACTCACACTGGAACTGCAGCAAGTGATTGCTGCAGGCCGTGCTAAACAAAGTCAAAAATTATAATTTATTTGGCTTATGTACACATGTACATATGTATATAAAGTGGCCGGGCTTTTGAACGGAGAATGAAAAGTTTTATCGCCTAACTATGTAATAATTACTTGTGTGCTAATTTAATTTATGTATTTCTAATATTTCACAATTAAAGGTGAGTACAAGAAAAATGGGTAAAAATTTATGAGCGATATTAAAGCGGATATAAAATTAAGAATTAATGCATTTTACGTAGTAACTAGTTATTCTTCTTTAAATAGCACAACACAGCCCATGGAGGGCCTAGGCCGAGCTTTTCGCATCCGCTCATGATGTGCATGTTATATGTACCTATTTGCACATGAACGCAAGGGACCTACAGTTTTATGCCAAATCTGAACGGCGAAGTGAAAAGCTTTTCATGGGCAATTTTTACTTTGGCAGGTTTGCCATTCCCTGCCAAGAGATGGTGCTGTGTAGAAAATTTGTTCTTTCTACTTTTTGATTTTTCCTGTGCCAGGATTTGAACCGCGGACACTCTGACGTAGCAGGCCAACGCTCTACCACAACGACCACTAACTAGTTGTAGTCACCTTCTAAATCATCAACATTTACTTATTCTATGTATTGACTATGGGGTATCAAAATATATACTTGCGTAGCATACAGTTTAAAAAAAAAATTTTATATTATGTTTATGTATAATATCGATGGTTTAAAGCACAGATATTGTATGCCTACTTTTTATTCGAGCTTGAATTATATAGGCTGAAATGCTTGCCATCGACACACGATTATTTTTGACTCAAGCTCGAAAAAAATCTGGACATACCATATGTGTGCTTTAAACCATCAACACTTCTTACTTCTTTTAAAAATGCATTTAAATATTGCAACGTATCTGCAAACAGCAAACAGAAACTTGATAACGTATATCAAGAGGCAATACTTTGCTTGATTATCAAATAATTTATTGTTTAAGTGACTCTTTAACTTTGAATGAAAATTAACTATTAAAAACCCAGCGGCCAAGTAATGCTCATCAGTAGTGATGCTGATGTTCATTTTTTTGAAAGCATTTCCTGTATATGGTAATTTCATATTCTCTACATCAAAATGAGTGCAACGGTTTTCACTTTGTCATATATGGTAACTCATAACTTAAAAGGACGTATTTTTTTTTTTGATAGACCTGTCAGGTTTCAGATGTTTGAGGAAAGGAGTGGATTTTCAATGGAATTTTGTGCCTTGGCTCGATATGTGAGAGAATAGAATTTCAAGAAATCTCAACCCAATAATGGCCATTTTCAGTATTCTTAAGGCACTCATGACATTTCATCTTTTTTCTTTGAGATATATTAAAATTAATTATTTACCTAGTTAATTTGGAGTTTATCTATTAAATTCAATTACACATGTAATTAATTTAGTTTGTATATTTCACATTAACATGTACACAGAATGTGAATTATAAATACCTTTTTGCTTTGATATATAAAAGAAATGATGAAAATTGGCTATATGCCATTTTCGGGGTAAGATTTCCTGATAAAATGACGTTACGGAAAATTTTCGGCAAATTTATTCAGATTCAGTACACGAAGTTACATTAAGACCAAATTAACTGCTTCCGATTCGTTTACGGCCATCATTAAAAGCTTTCTGCGATGAGCAATGACTTCTGAATATGCTACTGACTAAAAGCGCAAGTCTGTTGATGTGTTGTGTTTTCAAGTGCTTCTAAATGATGCACTTCAGATGCGTAGAGAAATGAAAACGCATTAATTTGTGCTGTTTGTGCCATAGAAAGCCTAACATTTGGCTTTAATTTGAGCATAAGCTTTTTGTGCATACCAAATTTTAGTGATGTTAACATGAGGAGGTAACATATTAAGGAAAATTATTTACATGATTTGATATGATTTTTATCACGATTGAAAATGCGATGAAGTTGACACGACAACGCTCTAAGACTGAAGCTGACCTACTACACATACATACATAGTATGCGAATATTTATGGTAGTTGTTGCAAGTGAGCGATAAGTGCCAAATTTAAAACGATTTGCCAAATGTCAATTCATTTAATGGAGCACATCGCTGTTCGCCCGACCATACGAGATTTACAAATGCATTCGATTTTTACTATTTTTTCTCGTTTTCCTTGCCAATATTTTTAGGGAAATTGCATGTCTGTTCTCATTGCGACCGATGAAAATAGAAATGCTTAGTAAAAGTTTGAGAGTATACTGAAATGCGTGGGATTAATTTAAGTTGCTCTTCTCGTCTTTGTACGGAAGAATACGGCACTTTGTAAAAGCTTATGCTTAATTGGAAATACCATACACGAGACCTTAATTGCTGTTGAATTCTTTCAAGCACCGATCGTTGTTTTAATTTGAACACAGTCCAGGAGTTTCTAGTATAAATGTGCCTTCGCCAAATATGTTTGTCATAAAAAAAGTATCGAAGGTGTCTAGTCCCGAACATAATTATTACCCCAACCTTACTAAATAATTTCAGCGAAATTTGCACCAAACAACCGCCAAAAGTAGGTATAGAGAGGGTGATTGTTAGTTTTAAATCAAAAAGTGTATAACTTTTAATAGCAAACAATTTGGTTGAACTCAATAAGTTGCAGGACTTAAAAATAAACGATTTTTCCACTACTTCCATAAACAACTGCAACATGCTGTGCCCTCTTTCAAAAAATTCTCCAATGATCATCGCTGTTGTACTGTGTAATTTATTTCAACAATTATTGCATATAATTTATAACGAGAGAGATTAGTATCAAAGTAACTACTTATGTTTGTATTTAGTACTTATATATATTATATTTCAATAATTACTTAGTATTATCAGTAGTTCTAAATTCCATTATCTCAACAACTAAAATGAATTCTAAATAAGAAATGTCAAATGACAGCAGTTATCTGTCATGACATCTTGACCTTAACCTTTAAATCGAATTCACGGTGATATAATTTCTGATTAACATGAATTCTAATTCCTGAGGGTCAGAACAAAATAAGTTAGTTGGAAAATTGTTTTCAATTTGATTCCAGTTAAAAGGAGTGTGTATATTAGAGATGGGCGCGTGACGAGAATGTTACGTGATATGCGTGAACGTGAATTAATTTCACACATGAGCATGGACAGGTTAGGTCATTGTGCCCATTGTGATACCACATGGTTGGACCTATGAATTGTTTAACGCCGATTCCGCAATTTACTATCACTTGGTGCTTTTGCTATTGCCTGCCAAGAGGTTTACCTGTACACTTTCGCATAATTCTCATTCACCTCATATCGGTAGGAATATAAAAAGGTTATGAAAGAGAATTAACCAGACGGGAACACGGGAATCAAACCCGAAACCTCACAGATGAGAGTCTAGTCAGCTACACACTAGACTAACAAGATTGCCTGAGCATGAGTAAGAGAGATACATATATTTTCCATAATTTTCACATGAATATGAGTGAGCGTGATATATATTTCACGAGAATACGCGTGAGTTTTAGTTCATGTTTTCTTTTAAAAGCTAAGTCTTCGTAGTTTGAAAATCCAATATGTGTTTTTCTTCAGCTAATGAGATGGGCAATTTTAAATCTGGCAGCACTGTGCAACATAAGTGTGTTCTTTAATTTTGTATTTTACTTTTCGTTTGTGGTGCATTTTTAATATTCGCGTAGAGAAACATGCGTGAATTTTGTTTGGAAAAATTTCACAATAATTTGCGTGACGTAAGCCGACAAATGCTAACGCGCCCATTTCTAATGTATGTATTTAAATATATATGTGCATAGTTAGAATGAAATATTGAAAATTACTTTTTTTTTTTTTTTACTTTTTAATGGCACAACAGCCCATGGAGGGCCTAGGCCGAACTTTTCGCATCCACTCATGTTGTGCGTGTTATATTTGTACATGAATGGAAGGGACCTACAGTTTAATGCCGAATCCGAACGGCGTAGTGAAAAGCTTTTTCATAGCAATTTTTACACTTGTAGGTTTGCCATTGCCTGCCAAGAGGTGGTGCCGTCTAGAAAAAATATTTTTTCTTTTTGATTTTGCCTGTGCCGAGATTCGAACCCCGGACACTCTGCGTAGCAGTCCAACGCACTACCACTACGCCACAGCGACCACATACAGAGATACATATATTTTCCATAATTTTCACATGAATATGAGTGAGCGTGATATATATTTCACGAGAATACGCGTGAGTTTTAGTTCATGTTTTCTTTTAAAAGCTAAGTCTTCGTAGTTTGAAAATCCAATATGTGTTTTTCTTCAGCTAATGAGATGGGCAATTTTAAATCTGGCAGCACTGTGCAACATAAGTGTGTTCTTTAATTTTGTATTTTACTTTTCGTTTGTGGTGCATTTTTAATATTCGCGTAGAGAAACATGCGTGAATTTTGTTTGGAAAAATTTCACAATAATTTGCGTGACGTAAGCCGACAAATGCTAACGCGCCCATTTCTAATGTATGTATTTAAATATATATGTGCATAGTTAGAATGAAATATTGAAAATTACTCATTCTTGCAAAATACGCTTAGCCCAGGTTCAACCTGTTGAATCGTATTCAATATTCAATACAGTGGTAGGTAAGTACTAGATATGTAGATGAAAAAACAACGGAATAGAGTAATTATGGGCGTTTCTCTTACCTAATCATAGATTGGAGGGTGAAAAAGAAATGTAGTGTGCAATAGAATATCAAAGTTAAACGAAAGAAATTACACACTTATACTATTTCTATCGTAATTTGTTGCTGTCGTTGTTATTGTTATCATTGTTGTTGTTGTAATATTACATTTGGCGCGTTTTTCACTCTCCTGATTTACTTCAAGGTCAGTGTAGAATGCAATCGAATTCCAACTACACATGTACATGCACTAAACAATTCATAAGCAAACATTCACTCACACAAACACAGAATACATATTGTAAATATACGACCAACAAAAACAAATACTGTATGTATAAATTATAAAGAGAGCAATTGCATTGCATTTTAGCAAAAGAGAAAACAACCAGCAAAAGCTATACATACATCAGCAAATACGACTCTACAAATAAAACTAAACACTCACTCACACAAGCAAACAATGACACGGAAAAAAGTCAAAGGGGGTATGGTGGCAGAGTGATGGCAGCTGCAGTTGTTGTTGCTGTTCTAGTCACAAAGGCGCTCACTCAGACTATGTCAATAATTTAGAAATTGTTCGCGTGCGTTAACCCAATTCGTGCCGGACAGTGATTTTCAGTAACTGGTTAATACTTATACAAATTCAAGTTTCATGTGGGATATTTATTACTTAATTTATGTATTTATTTGCGTTGATAAAAAACAAATAAAAAAAAATTATTTTAGAATATACATACATACATGCAATAGTTTTTGCGAAAACTGTTGTTTTTTTTAGATTTATGTAGTGACTGTTGGCTATATAAAGAAAAGCTTCGTGGTAAAGTTAGAAAACCAATTTTTTCAATTATACTCAAGTTATTTGAAATTTTTAAATGTTCGACAAGTATGTGTAGTATACATATGTATTAGTAGGGGGAAATTATACGATTGGGTTGGAGGGAACTATGTAAGTTTGAATTTCCTGGTTGCTGAAATCATTAATATATGTATATTTGAAAAGCTTTTTCGATTATATTACTCACTACCTACTAGATTGACTCAGGTTTTTTTAAAGTACTTGCATGTACATAAATAAGTGTAATATCTGCTGCATCAAAAAGCTGTCAAATTCAGAAGTGGATTACGGCGATTTGGATTGTTTTCGAATCATTTACGGATATTTGTTAACTATGTAAAATTTTTGTAAATCACGTATGGAATATGATGTACACAAGTCACTGCATTCGACTTTGCGATATAAAATCATGTGCGCAAATAGGGTTAATGCAAAAACCACAAATGAAAAGAGGATGAAAGAAAAGGGGGGAACGAAAGATTACACGAGTATAAGATTGTGGAGTGTTGATTGCACTCAGACGGAGGGGAGGACAGTTAACTTAATTTGTGTTCACCTTGTTGCTGTTGACAGCGCCAGTATCAAAAAAGAAGTGCGGGCTGTTAAAGTGGTTGAGTGATTGACAGATCAATTTTTGTTGTTGTTTTTTTTTTGCTTTTTTAATGTTCTTTAAAAAAACAAAAATGTTAATTTTAATCACCCTTATTCTGGTTGTCGAGCGTTTGTTGTCGAGTTGACTTAAAATCGGCATTGTTAAACTTTTTTCGACTTTTCAGGTTAACGACGTTAAGTTTTTGATTAATAATGTCCAGCACTGCTATCTACCTTTAAATGCGTGTATACATTGTGGTCGCTGTGTCATTATCCTGCTACGCAGAGTGTCCGAGGTTCGAATTTCGGCACGGGCAAAATCAAAAAGTAGAAAAATTGAAATTTTCTACTCGGCGACACTGGCAGGCAATGTTAAACCTACTTGAGTAAAAATTGCCTATGTAAAGCTTTTCACTACGCCGTTTGGATTCGGCATAAAACTGTAGGTCCTTTCTATTCATGTACAAATGTAACACGCACAACATGAGTGGATGCGAAAAGCTTGGCCTAGGTCGTCCATGGGCTGTTGTGCCACTAAAAGAAAGAATAAGTCGTTTATACAAAATTCGGCCTTGCACGAACTTATCATTTGAGATTTTACTATTAGGGTAATTGGTATTGTACCATGTTGATGTGCCCGAGAGAAGTGTGTATATTTTTGCCAGTGTGTGTGAGTGTGCCTGAGTGTGCATACAAATTTCCTTTCTTCTTGCGCTACTCTTGACATTTGTTGATATTATATATTGTATATTTATTTTGCTTGTTCATTTTTCGTTTGCACATTTTCGCTTGCAGTGTGCGTGTGTATGTGTCTGTGTCTGTTTCAACCCAGTCGGACAGATGAAAGTGCTTTCCAGAGGAGTGGAATAAAAGGCATTATTTCATTCCATTACAACTTATTCGAGAGCAGTTTCTTTTACGTTGAACAGCATCTCTTTCTGATGCTGCCTCACTGCAAAAATGCAAGAGAATGATAATACGAACATCCCCGATTTGAAGTTCGTATTATCTTTTTTTTGCATTAGCTCTTTCGCGTTCGAGTTATCAACGGATTTCTTTGTGTTGTTTGGTTTTAATTGTGAAATGTCTTAATGAGTAAAAATATGTAATATCATATGTAATATTTCAATTATAAATCTATATAAAAATCTAAAAATAAACATTGTTTTTCTGTACAATATATTTATTTTACAATATCAAAAAACAAAAAAAAGTTTCTTCTATTTAACCTCGGCAATAAAGCAAAACCAAAGAAATGTATTCAATCGCTGCTTGCAGTGAGACAGTGTAAGATAATGATAATACGAACATTAAAAGTTTAACTTTGAAAAGTTAATCTACGTATTATTCGTTCTTTGCTTCGCCTCACTGCTATCAGTGTATTTGAAAAAATAATTGCACTGCTTAACCTTTCTGGCTTAAAGATTAAATGGAGTAAAAGAGAGTACTGGCCTGAAAGAAAAGAGGAAACAACTGCAATGCTGGTTTTTACTACTCCCATTTTACAATGCGCTCTTTTCCGTTAAAAACGGATTTGTGCTTAATGGTGGCTCAAAGACATTTTTGCTTTGCAGATCGCAATTTGAATGGCTTTTTTTGGAGTGCTTTATTTCCGACTGGGAATGTAGCGGTGCAGTACAACAAGTTCTTACTGTGTCACTCTTTATTCTTGCTTTCTCCCGTACTTCTCTCGCTGGCTGATTGATGTAAGAGGGCACAGTGGCATAACTTGTAAGTAATTTATGTTAAAAAAAAAATATAACATGTGTAACTATATTTGACCTTCAATGAATGAATTATTTATTTAATTTACATTTTCCGGCTAATTTTTGCAATTTAATGTATTTCTTTTTATTTTTCTGTAAAATGATTTCAGTTCAATTTCAGAAAATTGTAGTCACCGCAATTTCGATTTTATTTGAAAGAGTATTCTTTAATTAATTTTGGTGTTGATTTTCAGATTTTTTCCGTCACTTATTGTATTTAATGTTGTACATATTTGATGATACACAATTCCATCATCAAGCAAAATAAATAAGTGATATATATTTTTTAAATTTTGCTTTTAAATAGTATATGATTATAGCACTTAATTAAACTGTCATAGTCACGTAATTCATTGCGGACGGAGAAGCGGGAAAGTGTGGACGGCCTAGGCTAAGAGATTTCTTGTTGTCTTATGTATTATCGGTTTGATATTCGAAAGCACGTTAACATTATAATTCATTCATATCATTCATACTTAATTCTTGTATTTTTTGTATTTGTAGAATCTACATAAATCATATATAATATGTACTTTATACCTATAACATGTAAGTGCAACTGACTCAAAGCAAAAAATTTGGCAAAGTACTGCACACTTTGATACATTGTCGCCAGACATTAGCAACTATAGCGACGATTCATTAATTGTTAAAACGCAATGCTTTATTCGTTTTCAGTCGTTGGAGACCTATGAATTGCTCTATGTCTTTTTCGTAAGCGCGGATATAATTGTAAACTATTTATCGCAAATTCTTATAACCCAATTTGCATTCATTTGTAGGAAGTTGTGTGTATCTATTCTCGTCTATGTTTCTATGAAATCGAATGTGAGTTTACATATGCATTGACAGGAAGTAAGTTATCTGGGACATTCGTCAAATTCGTATGAGTTGTTAATTTCAATCATTTACAGTGCACTGCTGAGATTTGGAAATGGCGAGTTACGGGATAGCTCAGGAATCATTTATGTTGCGGTAGTAAGCTTGGACTGTGCAAAATTACAGTGTCGAACAGTTTCACAGCCCTCGAATCCTTTTTACCGTTTGATCATTACTACAATAGTAGCCAAAATTTCGAAAAACCTGCGAACCTTCTTTTTCGCCAAAATCCTCCATTTCCCGCATCCATTCATTTGGAAACCGAAAATTGGCGCGCCAACGAACACTGACGATGACAGAGATGACTTTGGAGAAATGGCCGTAACAAAAGTTTCATCCATTATTGTTTACTTTTTGTTGTTTTCTAAATAATGAACAACCTAAAGAAACCATTCTGTTTTTTAAATTAATCCTTTTTTTTGGGTCAAATTTGTTGGAAAACCCCACCTTTCTGACGAAAATAAGTTTGGATGTATGACATAATCAAATTTCGTTTCAGTCTCAATTCTTTCATCAGTGCCGAAAGATTAAATAGGTTACCTAAATACATATTGGTATATTGGAAACTTTTCCAAAAAAACAAAGGATTGTATTTCACCATATTTGGCAGAAAACGACACGTAGGTAGTGTCATGTCCAATAAACATTTGATCAAAATAAATTACTCGCAGGGGTCGATGCAGTACTATGTGGTGCACGCTAATGAGAGAGTTGGTCGTATGACTATAGCACTCGTGGGCAAAAACTGTAGACATCTTCTCTTTTTCAATGCATTGCATAAACAGTTACGTGCATACGTAACTACGTGTGCAAGTATGCAATGAGTATCAACTAAATGTCAATTGCCTACAAATTAGGGTTACCAACCCTACTCCTTGGAAGAGAACATGTTCTTTAGCTGTCTCTCGTTTTGTTCATTTTTTTGCTATTGTTATAAAATTTTAAATTTCTGGTTCAAAGACAAAAAAAAAAAATATTAAACCTGATTTAAAAAAATTTTAAATTAGAAAAAATAAGTTATGCCTACTTAAAATACACAATTAAAACTATCAAGCTGAAAGTCTGTTTTGATTTGTACTCGGATGGAAGGGAGTCACAGTTTTTTGCTGGATACGAAGGGTGTAAGAAGAAAAATATTTCTTTTAAATTGCTTTTACTGATCCAAATGCAATTTTTATATGTAAATTATGGGTTCAAAATTGGCGTAAGGGTAACGATTACAAGTTGTTCATAATTACATTTGATCCTCTTTTTACACGGTTTTTTTTACACGATTTTTCCTAACATCTCCAGATTACTTTTTTACACGGGTTTCTTCTTGTTGTTTTTCTTGACGTCCACCGATTACTTTTTTTACACGCAATTTTTTATTTTGCACGGTTTTTTAATACCTTTTTTTTGTTTTTTGTACATACGCAAAACATCCATTCATTTTGTAGGCAACAAAATACAACCCTCATGTCAAAAAATAGAAAAAGCAAGCAAAAGAAATGTCAAAAAAATACAGCTTGCGATGGCTAAACGCGTAGAAATAAGTTTAATCGAAAAAATTCGAATTTTGGACAGCTTGGGCGCTGGTGAAAAAGTTGCAACAATTGCAAAGTGAAAAAAGCTAAATGAGGCAACCGTACGCACTATAAAAAGGAACGAAAAAGCCATACAAAAGGTGATTTCATCAAGCAATACCGGCAGCTTAGCACAGACTTTTTACGCTAGAGATGTTGTAATGGTAAAAACAAAGCGTGCAGGCGTATTATGGCTCGAAGACCATGCTCAAAAAAGGATTCCTCTGGATACTAGAAACATCAAAGCAAAGTCGCAGAAGTTTTATGAATCATTGAAAAGCGAAGAGCCATCTACTTCAGCTAACGCCAGCCGGTCTACCTTTCAAGCCAGTAACGGTTGGTTAAAAAGCTTTTTGCAAAGGAATTCGCTACATAAAATAAAAATGAAAATAAGAGACTTAAAAATGCACTTAGTTATTATATGTACCCTAAATTTGTGTACATAATCTTATTTACGGAACGAGTTAGAAATTTTACATGGAAAATGAGTTTATTTTACACGCTTTTTTCTTTTACATGGTTTTTTTTTACAAAATTTGAACGAAAAGGCAACTTTGCTAGAAAAATGTTTTTTTTTTGCACCGTTTTTTTTTTTACTTCTTGGTCCCGACGAACCGTGTAAAAAGAGGATCAGATGTATTTAAATTATGGGTTTAAAATTGGCGTAAGTATAACGATTACAAGTTGTTCATTATATAATATTATTATGATTATTTTATTGAAAAAAAGTTACAGCCAAAAAAGTGGACTTTTATTTCGAAGAGTTAAGGATCTGTCATTTTGAGTACTTTTTTTTATAGGCAAAATATGGCAACACTGTACAACCACAATAGCGAAGTACATTTTTAACGTTTTCTGTGCACTTGTATGGTTTGGAAAATTGTTTATGCATTTATTATATTTGCATTTCTTGCATATTTTTATTGTTGTAAAATTGTGTGTGCATATTGTAAATTTTAAAATGAAACTAATTAAGTGATAAAAGTTGAGTCAAACTCATAAAAACTTTTTACATGTAATAATAGTTTTTTGTTTTTGTATTTTGTTGAACGTTTCTAATTTTTATTCGCCAGTGCTTCGAATTTTTTAAGGAATAAGTAGAGTTTATGTTAAGAGCCTTTTTTTTGTCGTTTATTGGGTGAATCAAATGAAAGAAACAGCTTTAATCTCATTTTCATCGTAAGCGTTTCGGATTATTTAAAGCCATCCTCAGTCTGTTTTGGAGTCTGAATTTATTATACAAGAAAATATAACATTTATAAACATGAAGCATAGATTAAAATATAAATAAAATCATATTACAAACATTTAAAATACAACTATCACATATTCTTTATCTTAATATTGTCTAGTTTTTCTGTCCTCTTTTGCATCTGATGGCTACCGTATACATTTGGTTTCTGTTAGCTGTGTTTCTTTTGTCGCGTGTACCAGCTTACACAAATTATTTTACTGGAAATTAATCCTTATATGCTTACATCGCAGCGATATCTATCCCTGCGAAGAATTATAACCGGGATAAAAAACGTGTAGCCAAGTCATAGTTTTTAATCTTGACAGTCAGCGGTGTAGTAATTATTTGTACTAAATGGCATCATTTATCTTATTGAGAGTGTGGAAGAAGGCAAATAAAAGGAAAAGTGACAGCAAAAAGTGAACAAAAGTTTGTATGATATTCTTTTCCAATTTAAACGTTTTATTTTAACGGGAAACGTTTTAATAGGAAAACGAAAATATGTCTCAGAAAGAAAAAAGGTTCCCTTTTGAATTTTGGGCTGTTTTATGAGGCCAAAATTGTATTCATTAATGTTATAAATTTTAGTTAAATTGAAATTCAAACTTAGTGCTGCCAAGCTTTGTTCATATTACATAAATTAAGCAGGGATGGATGCGCGTTTCTTTTGAGTTATCCTATGTACGCATCAAAAGAAACATAGGATTTTTCTAGGTCTTCTTTCAGTGTTTCGAGTGTCATTCCGCTTCTTGATTAGACAATGTTCTTAGACAATATTTTTGAGTTCTCAGAGTCTGCCGAATGTTTACTGTGCTTTAGGTATTGCGCTAGCGCCGTGATTTTCTTTGAATTTATCGCGTTTGCAATGCGTTCTGCTATTCTTGTGCCAAAAACTAGATTCGTGGGTCCTTTTGTTGCAGTCTTCTCCCTCTTTACCTTTACACGGTATTTCATAAACAACATTGTTCTGTTGTTCTTTCCCTAAGTATTTTGTCTTTTATGTTCGTGAAAAATGTTTGTAAGCTGCTATGAGGTTAATGAGCGTATGATATTTCTTTATATTTAATGATTTTTGTTAATAATTTATTATCAGCCAGATTTGATATACTATATGGTATATGGAATCCCAATATATTTATTTTTCGATTTTGATTTTTGATTTATCATAGTGTTTAGTTTTGTTGTTCTTTGAATTAGTTTTCCTATCAGGAGTTTGGGAGTACCATAATACAAACGTCTATTATACTACATATGTATACACTTTGTATCACTTTTGTCTCATCGGGTGATTCGAGTTGGAATTCATTATTCTACCCGATGAAGAATGTTTTTTATACCAAATTTAGGTTTTATGTTTTAGGTTCCATAAAAATCTCCCAACAACACGTGTTTATTTATTTTATAATAATAAGATCATTGATGACGAACCATGGCTGGTTCCCAAGCGATGGTCTGATCAGCCTGTTCTATATACATTGTTATTCTTCTCTCTATGGCAAACCTAATGTTCATTCATCTTGTTTAATACAGTAGATATAATATCACAAGATAAACTGTGCCAAATTTGGAAAAATTTACTTCTAAATTAAAAAATTAATAAATAATAAAATATATATATATTTTATTTTATTCAATATTCGCATTAAAAGAGAGAATGCATAGTCCATTTAAGCAATGTAAATCACTTTTACTTATAGAAAACTTGGAAATTTACCCATTTACATCTGGTTCTTTCTATTGCATTAAGTTTTTACATATTGTATAATGATTTGCTATTGCCGTTGCGCTTATCTTCACCATATATCGACATAAATCCTGACATATGTATGTACATATTATACACTTACATACATATGTGTATTCTACAATAGCACATGTGGTCTCGTAAACTAGTTTTCGTCGGCTCTCTAGAAGCTATTGAACTCAGAAATTGCGTAATAACCTTGCAAGCGTTTGAATTGCATTTCACCTTGAACTTGTCGTTGCACAATTAATTTAAATTATATAGAAACGCTTTTACACCGCCGATATGCACATGCCCACAGAGTCACTCACAGAGAGATGTGCACAAGTTTTTGCATATATGGATTTGAAAGCTTTTTATGTGAGCATATGTGAAAACTGAATTGCTTACTTTTAAAATAATACCGATCTATGCCCCATTTATTGCATTAAAAGTAAAAGTATGAAATACTCGTACATGTGCCAATGTAAGTATGCACAGGGTGCGCCATTTATAATTTGGAATCTGAAGAAACGAATAATTTTTATTCAATGTGTTTTCTATTATTCGAAAGTGTATTTTTCCCGGTTAATTGTAAATAGTAAACTATTTCATTTGGCTGGCCTTGCAGAGTAGCCCATAATCAACCCAATTTTTCAGTACATTGTCGACTGTATGAAGCTATACCTGACCGATGACTGCATCAATTTCCTTAATGTCCTTAAAAACCTTACTCGTTGCTGGATGATTAGCGTTACGCTTCTCTTTAACGACTCTCCACAAATATTAGTCCAACGGAGTCAAATCTGGGTGGTGGCCAATGCTCATCACCACGATGGCTAATAACGTGATTTTCTAAGTTCCCATGCATTTTCAAACAGAAAAGGCTCAATGGTACCAGTACCAGTCCAAATACAACAAAAAGAAGTTACTCGTTGAGGATGCATTGGCTACTCAACAATCGCGCATGGTTTTACGGAGCCCCACAGGCGAAAATTTTGCTTATTAACGTAACCACCGAGGTTAAAGTGAGCTTCGTCAGAAGAGGTGAGGTCTTTATGCAAAATTCGCAACTTAGAAGTGTGTGAAATATTCAGTTCCTGACAAAGATGACGAGTTGAAGTGGTTGGTTGTTCTTTCTTGCACATTCTGGGCACGTGTTGTTTTATCCAATAAAGTTCCAGTTTCACGCACATGTTTCATGCGTATTTCGTCTCATTTCGTTAACCGCAAATACAAAACTAACTTTCAGCCATAAATACGAATGACATTAGAGTTGCCACACTCAAAATAACCACCCTATATTTATACATATATACATATGTAATGGTGCTTTAGTTTTTATTAACAGCATTGGAATATGAAAAAGCGATAACGTGAAACGGGTTCACGTTCATGTTGTCGTTTTAACGTAATGGAAAGAGTCTATAGTGTATTGGAAGTGAAAATACAACTTGAAAATAAAAATTCAGAAAACAAAAATTTTTTAATTATTTTACCTCTCCTGCTGAAATTTAGCTAACGAAGAACGTATTCATCTTTTAAGCATAAGACGAATAAAATGATTCATCTTTATCAATGTGGCATTTATTGTTCGATTTAAAAGTATCTCTCGTTTGTATCAGAATATTCGTTTTTGAACGTGTTTCGAACAGCACGTGTCCTGAAATTGCCATGCCACGCTGCAAATCAAACAATGCAGGTTTTGAAACGAAAATTCCCTGGACGCGGGGTGTCATAAAATGGCGACATTGACTGGCCACCCAGATCTCCAAATTTTATCCCTACGGACTTCTTTTTGTGGGGTTATTTGAAAGGCAAAGTGTACGCCAGCAAGCCTTAGACCATTCACGAGCTCAAGGCTCGAAAATGTGATGCGAAACGCAGCAAAATGGACACATTTTGCTTTGGTCAATAACGGCGACCACTTGATTGATCTTTTATTAAAAGACTAGTCCAAGTAAGTTGTAAAGGACCAAATGAAGTTTTCCAATATTCACATACCGACATAAGAGATGGCGCACCCTGTACAACGGCGAGCGCCTACTGTAACTTTTGTATAATATTTGTGTACATATTTCCCAATCAGTTTCCACGAAAAAGTAATGCTGCCATATAATTTAATATCTGAGAGATTTTGAAAATTTTTTAAGAGTAAAAATTTTATATAGTAAATAATTTTGCGTCCTTCTTTGATTAATGTTGACCTATATTTTATATATCTTTGGCAAGAAAAAAGAAGAAATGGTTTTGGAAAAAAAAACTCCAATAAAAGAGTGTGTATTTAAGTTTCTTTTTTGCTATGGAAGGTCTTCAAATTCATTGTAAATAAACATATGAGGAAGATGAGGACGATTCTGGCTGCATAATAAGTTTTTTATGTTCTTCTGCTGCTAAATAATACCACAAATATCACAAACACAAAAAAATGCACAATAGACAGCGTTCACAATCTGTAGTAAAAATTGTAAATTTTTCACAAAAATACTACAACAACACCAGTCCGTGTATACTGCTATTGTCTTTAGTGGCAGTGGTTGTAGAATACATACTCTCCAGCTAAGTTATTAGATAGTGATGCTTTTCCAATTACATATATTAAATAAATTACAAATTTCTTGCTATTGTCAGCACAAGTCTCTCCTTCTTCCTACATCGAAAATCATACGTCATGCCGGCAACTAAACGTTCTAGGTACTGGGGCGGAAGATGGAATTGGTGTGTTGCATTTTACTGATGCCATCAGTTAATTTTTGTACATAATTTCGTTATGCAGTGGTTCCTTTGATGTTAGTACTTCAGTTCAGAAATATTAGTGACAGGGAATCATGTTGTGTGTGATATATTTGTACATGAATGGAAGGGACCTACAGTTTAATGCCGAATCCGAACGGCGAAGTGAAAAGCTTTTCATAGGCAATTTCTACTCTTGTAGGTTTGCCATTGCCGTGTAGAAAAATTATTCTTTTTTTTCACTTTTTGATTTTGCCTGTTCCGAGATTTGAAGCCCGGAAACTCTGCGTAGCAGTCCAACACACTACCACTACACCACAGCGACCACATTTTTAAAATACCATACTATTTCTATTAAAATTACTAGTGGAAAGAAATATCACTACCATTCATTATTTATGATTATAAGTTTGAATATTTTCTAGTTGATAGCAGATTAGCTATGTACCTTACCCTTTTTTTTTTTGAATAGAAAATACTAAATATACATTTAGATAAATTACATGTCGCTGCCTTAATTTGCTAACGTACAAGTATTTTTAAAATTTTTCATGAAACAAAAAAAAAAACACATTTTGAGACTTTATTGTAATATTTTCAGTATTATTCTCAAAATATTTTAATTTGAAGTTAAAGAAAAAAATATTACTTTTTAGTGTATTGGTCCACCATTCTTGATACACCATCAAAAGATGGATTTTGTAAAAATGTATGTTAGGGCTTTAGCAAAATAATAAAATAATGCAGCGCAAGTATCTAAACATTTTTTGAAATAAATATGTAGTAGAACCACAATCAAGCCAACTTCCAGCTGCTAGGTTAGATCCTTCGTGAAATTTGAATCTTTATGTCTCTCGCCGGGAGCTAGGTTTTAATGGTAGACCCCTAGTTTCTTAGGGTAATTTTCTTAGAATTTTGCGTAGATTTCGTTTTTCTATACGCCTTATGATAAAAACAATTGACCCACCCTAATTTATACCGATGTATTATCTTTAAAATTAAAGAATACAACTAAAGAATCTTTTCGCCAGTATGTGAATTGGCTGGCTGTCATTTTGCTAGAAATGATAAAAAAAAATGTTGCTCTGTTTTCACGGAAAGTTTATTTGAAGATGTAAAATTGATGACATTAAGTTGCAAAAATGATGTCGGTCAAATGACCACCTCCTGAGTTGATGCAATCGATTTGTGCTCGTTTTACGGCATTCTGGCTACAAATTGGTTATTTTGGAGACTAATTCTCTATCTGTTTAAAACATAAATTTCAAAGCACAATATCATTCACATTATGATATTACTTTTGCTCAACCCTGTATGTATGTCGTTAAATATGTTTGTAATTCCATAACTCGAAAACGGAGCGCTCGATTTGCTTAGAAATTTGTTTTTTGTTGTGATCATAATTGTTAGGACAAGGTTTGTAGAAAATCCCATAAGGTGAGTGGCACCGCCCATACACCACATCTATATATGATATATATAACTCGTCTCCCTTTCAATATTTTTTAACGAAATTTGGCACGGGATCTTATGTGTTCAACTTTAAGCTCCATGTATCATATGGGCGGAATTGGCCAAAGGTACGTGCACTGCCCATGCACTACAATATTTCAAAATGCTATAACTAGGTTCCCTTTGAATATTTCAACTCTAAGCTCCATATCACATATGAAGGTGCTTGGCCAAAGGGGCGTGGCACAGCCCAAACGAAACTCAAATCGTATGGTCAATATTACTGATCACAACGAAATTTGAGATGGATTGTTGATTGCGAGAAGAGTTACAAACAAATAAATTTTAGTTGTGTACGAAGTTCGCGGGGTCAGCTATATTATACTATATTTTTTTCCGCCATATTTAAGTAGTTTGTAAATTTCAATCGCACTATTCATTTGGTACATACTCACATTACGATTCGATTCTTACTTTTAAAATTCTTTTTCTAAATTCTTTTTCTAGACAGGGGTGGAATCAAAAAAGCAATTCGTGTTGTTACTTTCACTCAATTAAAAGACTAATGTAACTAGCTTGAACCAAGTAACGAGCGTTTTAAGTAGGTACTTCTAAGTATATAAGCAAGTTTTTATTCTAATTTTTCTTAAAGAAATATTTTTGGAAAAAGTGCGAAAAAGATAACACAAAAACTATTTCGCCGATCGTATTAAAATGTTGTGTATCCCGTATTTCCAACCTCGTTAATTTCTTTGATGAAAACTTTTTATTTTATTAGAGAGAATCATAGCTTAAAAGCTAATTTTCAGTCAGATACAAATTTTTATTAACCATTCAGTGAAATTATCTTTAAAATATCTCTCTCAACTGAAGGCAATCCCTCAAAAACAATATGAATATGTTTCGGGATATGAAACGTACTTAAAACAAATTCGTAGTAGTATTTGCTTAGCAAAAACCAGTTTAAGTTTGGAAAATATTCTTAAAAATCGCCTTAATTTCCTTCTAGTTAGCACTGCAGCAATTGAAAACGCTTTATTCATTCTAAACATTTTTCAGCATAAACAATTCCATTTAATTATCATAGGAAATATGTGCAAACTTATACAAAATTATTTTTTGCTTTCATGCGAGTGCATTTAGAGGAAACGGTGTTGCGACGGTTGCAATGAACACGTGCTCATTTGCTTTATAAGTAATTTTAGATGTATTTTTATATTAAGCATGTACTACCATATATGTATGTTTATCTCCCTATATGTACATACATGCATATGTACTATATATGTATATATTATATATAGGTATATGTATTATTGCAATTAAGAAATTAACTGAAATATGGATTGCGTTAAATTCTTAAGCAAATAAATGGAATACATACCTTCATGCAACAGTGTGCACGTGTCGAAAACGTCACAGTAATTACCTTACTGCTCGGCGATATGATAACGTTACTCATTTTATAAGTACTACTGTGGGCAAAAAGTAGTAAGACTTTGTTCATAATTTCAAAATTTTTTATTCATTCTTCCAAATCTATTTCGTCCCCTTCAAAGTAATCCCCCCCGGCCCCAATACACTTGTGCCAACGTTTTTTCCAATTCTCGAAACAGTTGTTAAAGTCAATTTCCGGAATAGCCTTCAATGCGCTTAGCGATTCATGTTTAATGTCTTCAATTGACTCGAAACGGTGTCCACGAAGCGGTTTTTTGAGTTTAGAAAATAGCCAAAAGTCACACGGTGCTAAGTCAGGCGAATAGGGTGGTTGCGGAACGATATCAGTCGGATTTTTGGCAAAATGGTCTCGTAAAACCAATGCAGTGATTTTGAAACCAATCGTGCATTCACTCTTCTTAGACCCAAATGATGTTTTAAAATGGTTTTCACTGATCCTTCCGATATTCCAACGATGCCAGTAAGGTGTCTGACTGTTAATCGTCGATTCTCGAGCACCAATTCCTTGATTTTATTGTGTTGTTTATCGTGTTGATCATCAGTTGATGTTGATGGCCGTCCTGGACGTGGTTCGTCGTCAAAGCGTTCTCGGCCATCTTTGAACAATTTGTACCAATCAAAAACACTTGCTCGCGACATACAATTATCCCCGAAGGCCTTTTGCAACATTCGGAACGTTTCGGCACCAGAAATTTGATTCCGCACACAAAATTTAATGGAACTTCTTTGTTGAATAATTTCACTCATTGTGAAAATCGCCGAATGCACTTTTTGTACTTCAGAAAGACAAGCGTATACTAAACACTAATGATTATTTTGATGTGACATTTGGCACAGATGACACCGACAGTCATACCAACCTTAAAAAAATAATATTTTGATGAATGGGTTTCCGCGCGAAATTAAATTAAAAAGTCTTACTACTTTTTGTCCACAGTAGTATCTATGATTTTTTTTTAAAGTTTTAATTTTTTATTTTTAAAGTTATCATTTTTAATGCTGCTATTTCGCTCTGCTATTTAATTGAAGCAATCAATTCTACATAAGTATGCATGTAAGGTTTGCAGCTCATTCTTGGGTGGACGCAATACATACTACGCAATCTTTAAGGTACTATTTACAACAATTTAAATACAAGTACATTTAACCACTATGAAAATACGCCTTACTCGCCTGAGCTGCACGTTGACTCTTTGCTCACGATGCTAGTTGCTTGTTCTGGAGAGACCTTGTAAGTATGAAAAAATATGTCACCGCCTTGCTAAAGCCACTAAAAATAGAAATACGAGTACGATTTCCAATGCAAAGCACGTAAGTATGTAGGTTTGTTTTTTCATTAAAGAATATTCAATCAAAACACGCACCCACTTCGGGTGTGATTTGCAAATTTTTTAAAACATTAACTAAATACTGATAAAGAGAACAGTGTTCAAGATTAGCAGCAATAAAAAACTTTTACACTCCCTGATGCTAATAGATTTTCGTGTGCTGATTTGAAAAACTCTCTTATTTAACTCTAGATTAAGGTTCGCGGATATAAGGTAATGTCGTCAGGGTTGAGCCAGCGCGTTATTATAAACATTTTATTACGCTACGCGGCACAGGCGACTGCTGTTTAGGTTAAGCCGTAGGTTATATTAGGTCGTATGGGTTATGACTCTTGTTTTGAACGCAGAATCATTTTGCTTGATTAGTCTGGATTTACACAGACGCCGATGTTTTTATGTTCTCTAATTTCTAAGTGGTCGCTGTGGCGTAGTGGTAGTGCGTTGGACTGCTACGCAGAGTGGCCGGGGTTCGAATCTCGGCACAGGCAAAATCAAAAAAAAAGTAAAAAAAAATATTTTTCTACACGGCACCACCTCTTGGCAGGCAATGGCAAACCTACAAGAGTAAAAATTGCTATGAAAAGCTTTTCACTTCGCCGTTCGGATTCGGCATTAAACTGTAGGTCCCTTCCATTCATGTATAAATATAACACGCACACCGTGAGTGGATGCGAAAAGCTCGGCCTAGGCCCTCCATGGGCTGTTGTGCCAATAAAAGTAAGTAAGTAATTTCTATCTCTCTTCGGGGTATGGCCAAGCCAGGACCTATCCCGTTTCGTCTTGTCTCTTTTGCCTACAAGCAAAATATTGCTGTGAAAATCTCGTCGTGTGTAAATCCAGACTTACTTTACTTTACTTTTAATGGCACAACAGCCCATGGAGGGCCTAGGCCGAGCTTTTCGCATCCACTCATGCTGTGCGTGTTATATTTGGGGACCTACAGTTTAATGCCGAATCCGAACGGCGAAATGAAAAGCTTTTCATTGCAATTTTTACTCTTGTAGGTTTGCCATTGCCTGCCAAGAGCCAAGAGTTGGTGCCGTTAGAAAAATTATTCTTTTTTTTCTACTTTTTGATTTTGCCTGTGCCGAGATTCGAACCCCAGACACTCTGCGTAGCAGTCCATTGCACTACCACTACGCCACAGACCTGGAAAATGCAAATAACGTTTATTTTTAAAATAAAACAGAAAAAGATTCTTGCTGTTTTTTTTACAGAGCTCGTTGTCATAAGCGAACGAGCGATAGCGGAAATTATGATTTTACCGATTATGATTTCATATTTTCGTATCAACTTTTTGCTAAATTCAAAAAAAATAAATAAAAAATTACAACAACAAAGGATTCTTATTTCAGATCACGGTAATTTTCAATCATATATTTCGTTGACTTTTTGTGGTGGCATGGCATTGAGCATTGCCCAACCCTGACAGTACATATTTGTTCTTAAATTTTTATAATGCCGATAACTTTTTAATTATGCACCCAATCAATTTGCAATGTTTAACAAAAATATTGCTTTTTCCCTTTTCCCAAGACCTTTCCAATGATATTGATTCAAAAAGTTCAACTTTACACGGAAGTTTTGGGCACCACACGTCAACAAGTGGCTCAATCGTGACGACATTCCCCTACGTATAGCAATATTCCGCTAATGACATCAGAAGCGATACCGAGCTCATAATAATTTGCATTTGTCACGTTAACTTTTTGTTTTTATAGATCGTTATTGAGTGTTCACTGGTCTGCTGCTGAGTTTAAGTTCATGACCCTCGACTGGTAGGTTTAAGTTCCCAAGCATTCGCCGGAATATTGTACAACATTTCCCGCTGAAAGACAGGCAACTGATCCAGTGAAAATGACAATTGAATCTCCTAATTTCGATTCCAATTATTATTATTAATATTTCCTATTAACTATGATTTCCCGAGTTACGAGAAGAGTGAGGCTAAATTTGCCATGTTGGCCATTTTGTAGTTGATTGAATTCATAAAACAGCATCATTGGCGAAACAAAACATTTACAAATTTATAGGCAGTAGCGACCTTACATATGAATTTTATGCTCTTCGGCGATTCAAATAAAAAGTAAACACAAAAAATACAGTATACATATACATATACATATATGTACATACTTATGTGAATATGTACATATAATAATTTATTTATAAATGAATACTTACATATCTACATATCTACATACATATGTATGCACATACATAAATACATATGTTAGTATATGACGCTAATATGGATGTTTTTGTTTTCGCCCGATTCTAAACTAATACTACTCGCTATGCACGATCGTAAAATTTTGCACGCAGTTTCACAAAAACATTATAAAAATCTCATTAAAAGCGTCTGCGCAGCATATTTAGCTTTCCGATGCAAAACGCGCACTCCGTTCGGCATTAAGTCGGTCGGTCGTCTGTCCATTTTCTCTGTCTGTCTGGTCTGTCTGCCTGCCTGTCGTCTCTTTTCGCCACGATCGCCCGTCTGCTCCCCTTTCGTTCAACCTCTATCATTTCTACTGCTTTCCTCTCTGGTACGTGATCTCGACCGGCTTCAGCCGCAGACCCAGCCACAGCCACCGCCACAGCCCCTGCCGCAGCCGTAGCCCCCCTGGCTGCCTTTTCACATTTACGCTCGTAAGAATGTATAATTTATGGCTGAAAATTTGCTGTCAGACATTTACAACTTTGATGCAAACTCATACAAAATTACTTTTTTCTACCTTCTGAATTGTGCTGCAATATAAAAAAAAAAAAAAATAAAATAAAATAAAATAAAACTTAACAAATTTTTTATTACTTTTAAAATAATAATAATGGAAAATTGCAAAATGGCGTAAAGTTCGCAAACACAACACAAATAAAAATATTGCTTGTTTTATTTACTACTTATTTACGCGGCTAGGAAATTGTGTATTCGAGAATTTTAATGACACAAATCAATTAAAATTTTAAAGCTTTTAGTTTTAACTTTTTTATAAATTAGAAAAGACATATATTTGTTGTTTTTTTTTTTTTTGTTTACAGAATAAACCGGAGATAGCAAATTGAATGTGTAAAAATATATTTAATATTAAAACTACTTTATAGTCAGAAAACGATTAACGATATTTTTTTGTAATTTGTGTAGGAGCAATAAGAAAAAATATTCCAATTCAGTAAATTGCTTGACTCGAGAAGACAACAGATGTTTTTGAGTTAGTTGTTGGTGGGGTTGGTGATTTCGAATTAGCAGGTAATTTGTTTTCGTTTGCAGGTCAGGTTTTTGAGATATTTTAAAAGTTCTGATCATTTTTAAGATATTTTTCTTTCCACTTATATTACTTTACTTTTAATGGCACAACGGCCCATGGAGGGCCTAGGCCGAGCTTTTCGCATCCACTCATGTTGTGCGTGTTATATTTGCACATGAATGAAAGGAGCCTACAGTTTAATGCCGAATCCGAACGGTGAAGTGAAAAGCTTTTTATAGGCAATTTTTACTATTGTAGGTTTGCCATTGCCTGCCAAGAGGTGGTGCCGGTGCCGTGTAGAAATTTATTTTTTCTACTTTTTGATTTTGCCAGTGCCGAGATTCGAACCCCGGACACTCTGCGTAGCAGTCCAACGCACTACCACTACGCCACAGCGACCACAATATATTTAGGACAAAAAATATATATGCTAACCAATTTACAATAAATCAAAACAAATAATTTATGTATGTAAATCAGGGCCTACATTTCAGGCAGTTTGCGAGATCTCCCATAGTAAAGTGAAATAATTTTGAGTCTTTTAAACCCGTTTTCTTAATTATGTACCATTTATTAAAAATATAAAGTCATATAAAATATAATACTCGATGCTTACTTATTAGTTTGGAATCTCTTGAGAGCAGAAGAGTTATACATTCCCTCATGGTTGTGTAAAACCTAATTTATAGAAATATTGATTCCCTTATTTTTACTTGGAAAGGTTAGATTTAATGTACCTTCACGTTATCTGCGCTACCATGTTCCTTTTATGTGTCCGCTTTGAAAACTAACTATTTAATGAATGCTCCAATCACAAGGGCCTTGCTTGAATTTAATGAAATATTCTCTAGTGCCCCATAGAAGAGTTCAAACTACTTGTGCATGAAGCTAGTTCTGCCCTAGCATTTCTACTTTTTGAATTAAATGCACTATTTCAGAACATTTTTCTGCAGTTTTTTCTAGTTATAAATTAGACACAAAAAGATATAAAATAATAAAATTAAAAAAATTATTACTTTGAGTATAGGAAAATAGCCAGTCCTTAAGCACATGTAATCTTTATTGTCATACTTACATACTTAGGTCATGTATGTAGTTTTTGAGTTATTTATATTCTCTGAAAAGTCGCTAAATGTAGGCAAAAATGTACTTCTACTAAAAAATATTTACTACAATACATGATAATGAGCTTATCTGTACATAGTAACATAGTACATAGTAATATGAAGTTATGACATTTTGCTTATTTACATATAAGCAATGTATGTATACATAATGGTGATGTGACTCATTGGGCCAAAAATAATAAGGATCAGGCCATTGCACTCCTACCTTTCTTCTTTTTTTCGCTTTTAATGGTCTAGGCTGAGCTTTTCGCATTCACTCGTGTCGAGCGTGTTATATTTGCACATGGATGGAAGGGGCCTACAGATTTATGTCGAATCCGAACGGCGAAGTCATAAGCTTTTCATAGGAAATTTTTTCTCTTGTAGGGTTGCCATTGCCTGCCAAGAGTTGGTGTCGAGTAGAAAAATTGTATTTTCTACTTTTTGATTTAGCTAGTGTCGACATTTGAACCCCAGACCCCAGCGTAGGAGGCCAAAACACTATCAACAATGCCACAGTGTTCATACGAGTGAAAATCGTAAAATCGTAAAAATAGTGAAACAATGTAATAAAAATGTCCAAAAAATTTACAAAAAATTCCCAAAAATTTCTCACATATGTACTAAAATACTGTTACGTCGAAAAATACTTGACAGAAAACGAAACTATTTTTAAACATATAGTTTGAACCTTTACATTGGCAACTTGGTTAGTATTCCAATCTTCTTCCAATCGCTTTTATATTTTTTATATATTTTAAAAAAGGGATTTTAAATTTGTACTGGTACTTTTCATTAGGAAATTTCGTAAACTGTACGAAATAAAAGCCCTGTTTTTTATGAGTTGTTTTATTGTTATTAGTTAAATAGCCTACATCTTGATTCCTAAAGAGGATTTGAAAAAAAAAACATTTCATGAATATTTCCAAATCCTGCAATACATATTATCTCAAAATTCTGACCTACTTAACGAAAAACGGACTGCAGAATCGCAATCAGCACCTAAAATTACGATAAAAACATGTTTTGGTTGCTCGGGTCCACAACCGTGTAAACCTGTGATAGTTTTTACGCTGAAAAAGCTTTGAATTGTGTTGGTTCGATCTGCTCCGGTTGTCTTGCATACGTAAGTAATTCGTTTTAGTTTATATTCCTTTCCCTTAATAGTACAACTTTCCAAGGAGGGCCTACGCCGAGCTTGTCGTATTCGGTCATTATGTGCAAGTGATATTTGAAAACCAATATGCCGCATCTGATCAGCAAATTGAAAAGCTTCTCTTAGTCCATTTTTATTCTTTGAGCTTTGCATGCCATCACGTGAGTCCGTTTAGAATAATTATGATGTTCCATTTTTGACTGGGATGAGTTTCAAAACCCGAGCTCACTACATTACCAACTATGCCACGGCGACTAGTGAGCAAGTGTATTCGTATGAAAAATGAATAATTTTGATGGATTTGCAAAGCTGATTAATAATCTAAGATTAAGGTAAAAAAATACAAGCAATAACAAATTAACTATAAATTTTTTTTAAATTAAATATTACTTAGTACATAGTAAACGCGGTTTTTATTTCTTACAATATATACTTTAAACCTGTTTTCGTATTTTTTTTATTTATTTTTTTTCAAGTAAACGTAAGTTGATACTAAATATCTACAATATTAAATAAGCCTTGTTCACTTAGAACGGAAAAATGTACAAAATTTAACTTCTTTCATTTGCTTTTTTAAGCTTATTTAATTTTCATGTTGTGGTTGGTGTTGGTGTTGTTGTTGTTGTTGTTGTTATGTATTGTTTTCCACATTCAATACTAAACAAACTTTATAACTTCAAGCAATTTCATCTCTTTACACATACATAGTCTCGTTTTTATCACCACATCAATTTGTTTCGCAATTCTGCTCAATAAAGCGCAAATTATTAATTTTATTGTTGTTGCTTTGGCTGTTATGGTACAATATCTGTGGGTTCCTGACAACACAAAACCGAAAAGAAAACAATAACAACAGCAAAAAAACAAAAACAAAGAAACTAAAACAAGAAGTACAATAATAAAGCACGTCCACGTCCATTCACTCATATTGCCATACATTTAAGCTGTCCACTGTTCGCTGTCCGCTGTTCACATCTCAAACCATGGATTGGATGATCAGCAACGTGCAAGTGCAAAAATCGCAATTCTTTCCTTTTTTACTTTTGGCTACTACCAAGCGATGTTATGTTTACGTTTTATAACATAAATATATATATGCATACATACTATACATGTTTACATACTCGTATATTGATATACAATACGATTTATAGAAAGTTGATATACTATACATACATTAAACATTAAACAGTAAACATGGCCGTATTGTTACTTATTAGAAGGTCTTTGGAGCTGGAGCTGGAGCTTTTCATCTCATCGCTCTTCATAAATAAATAAATGGATGTAGGAACTGTAATGAACTGTTTGACTAAGGAACCCTTCATTGCTATTGCTCAACACGAGCTAGACTAGGACTAGATCAAAGACGTTAGGGAACGCGTTTTTTCACCCTGAATAATTTAACCAGTATAAACTTGGTTATTTTAAAACTTTTTAAAATACTTTACACTTTACTTGATGTACATTATGTGAAAAATGCATCGGCATATGATAATTTTTGTCGTTAAGTTGGCACCACTATCCTCTATCCTGACGTGACGTTTGAGGGCGATCTGTTTAGTTTAGTTTGATTACTGTGCTCGATTTTATCAGTTCATCTCAAGTTTATTTTGCGATTTTTATGTACAATGAATAAAAATATCGAACAAAGAATTTGTCTTAAATTTTATAGCACGTTTACAGTGAATCGAGTTTATCAAAAATATGTGCATATGAGTGAGCCTTCCAACTGAGCCGAAACCGAAAAACCCACGTTAAAGTCGATCAACAGTAAAGGTAATGTTGAGAGCAGAATTCGTCGAAAAAGGCAAAGTTTGTAGAAGAAAAACTCATGGACTTTGCATTACGACAACGCACGGTATTTACCTGATGTGGTTCTGGCTGACATTTTTCTCTTTCCAAAACTTAAATTACCACTTCGATGTATCAATTTTCAGTCGATAGAAGGCATAAATGAGTATTCGCGGTTAGAACTGAGGTCGATTCCGGAAAAAAAATTTTTTTATAGTTGGTTTATTCGTTGTTATAAGTGTTTTATTTCGGAAGGAGCCAACTTTGAAGGCGATACTATTAATTTGAATGAATAATAAATATTTTGTATTTTATGTATGTAGTTCTAGTGAGTTTGTGGTAACATCATGAACCTAGCGGTCTATGTAAGGGCACCAGCCACCACTTCTAACCTAAACTACACCTTCCCCCTATCTCTATACTTCCCTTTCGGAGTATTGGTACTAATGTTTTAACTGTTTTTCGATTAGGTTGGTTAAATGCGGTAAATTTATTGTTCAGACACCCATTTTCGTTATGAGAAACATTTTGGCCGAAGAATGTCATTATGCCATGTAATTTATCCTCTATGAACTTTCTCAGAAGAAATCGTACTAGCAGCTGGCGAAATGAAGGTGCCAGAGACGGGGTGGAATGAGACAAAATCCTAACTTTTTATATGCCGAACTTTACCTCAGACCTCTGTAGGTTGTAGGAGTTGAGAAAACGTATTATGGAGTTTGATTTTAAACACCGCTTTCTCAATGTATGGTTAAGAACTTTAACCGCTGATTCTGTTCTTTTAACCGTTGGCTGTTCCTAGTACTGAAACGGACATTGAGAAAACTGCCCTAAGAGTTAAAGGGACTATAAAAACTTAGGTAAAATGAACTTGATATAATAAACATTTTAATTATTATCGAGTTTTTCAGTAATAATATACCACCAAAAAGGGAAATTGTTTTGCGTTCTATTCATCGCTTTCTGTCGGTGTACTATATGTAGTTTTGAATGATATAATCCTTTCCATTTTAATTCCATGAGCATTTAACTCAACATTGTCAATACTGTGTACTGGAAAAAGGCTATATTGTTTTGTTTTTATTGTTAACACATTTTAGCTGCTGTTGTTGCTTCTGTATTTATTAATATTGATCTCAGTGTTGTTGTTGTTGTTGAGGAGTTAGTAGTTCCCTTAAAGAATTTAAGTAAATTTAATTTATTTCAGACGTTCTTTCTGAATTGCACGTGAACATTTTGTTCGTTCCGAATGATTTCATGTTGCAACACAAAAAGCTGCCAAAGAACAATTACTGTGAAAAGAAACATGAGCAAAATTACATATAGAAAATATAAATTTGGGGCGAGGTTACACTTAAAATACCTTACATAATACCTTTGTAAGATATGTGAATACCTATGAAACTGTTGAAGGGCTAAATTTTGTAAGCTTCTCTGTCATTACACAGATGGAAAAATTCAATGGTTTTTAAAAGACTTGCAACAACAAACTCAAATAGACAACAATAAACGGTCTAATTAACATTCAATTTAACCCATTGTATTTTGAACATCTGAACGATTTTCCATAAAACATATTTGGCAATACCAGCCAATAAACTTATAAGTTTTAGTTAGTTACTAACAAAAAATTGTGTTAGTCCCCTACAGAAGTTTACTTCTTTATGAAGAAAGTTTGCGTTTTGGGTTTCCAGGTTAGGTTTAGTAATCTTGTAAAAACCACAGTCTATCGCAGACCTTGTAGGCGTGGCCAAAGGAATTTTTAACGAATGTGTTTTGAAATTGTTTACTTATGTGCTGATTTATGCAAACGATAAGCATAGTTCAATATGATGATTCTCTCATCCCAGTGGTGCTACATCTGGATTAACTTAATTTTGATCGTTTGCATTTCCAATGCATGCAACGTCTTCTTCAAAATCATCATCTCCATCAAAATATTCATACTTAAAACTTGCGATTTTCATCGCAATGTCATCCTGGTTCTGTATAATCTGAGGACCTTCGTCGGGTCTCAATGACATGAGTGTTGATGCAATTATTGGCTCTAATGGAATAATTTGTCATTCGTGCTGTCTCTCCGCATTAGTAATTTTCAGTGAAATTCGAATTCGCCACTTGAGGCGTGATCTCTTGGTGCAGGCTAGCAGAATTTTGTTGGGACTAATTTTTCAACGAAGTCTACATTCTCGCTGGCTCTCAGCGCAGTTTTTGCTGGAAATTTTATCGTAACACAGTCGCCATTTGTTTGAGCCTTGCGTTTGTTTTTTTCTCAGTCTATACTCGCTCATTCTTTCAGCTTTAGAAATTTCTAACGATTTTGGTTTGAAATGTAAAACTGATGGGCAGTACCCTCTATCAATCGAGTATGATTCATACTCAGCGGTCTCTCTCAATCAAGTTTGGACCATACGCAAATAAGCGCCTTCAATCAAACGAGTTTGATTCATACTCGTGCATATGCGCTGCCCATCATTTATGTGTATACTCGTATATACATATGCATTCATACTTGATTAATAGAGGGCGCTGCGCTTCATTTCTGTGATAATTTCCGTTTTGCAACGATCATCTTTTACCCTCTCGTAAATAAGTATAAAAACGATCCTAATGAATAATGAATAAATTTCAATAAATCTAAAAAACTGAATATATTTTTTATATACATATGTAGTATATTTTTTTTTTTTAATGTTTATTAAATATAACAAAAAGAAAGCAAAGAAAAAAAGGGAATTTTTCAGTTAAGAAAATTTCGTTGTTAGTTTAATGGTTCGGCACAAGCGCGCAATTTGGTCTGAACACTGACTGTGTGGTTTTTTCGATTACACTACATTCGTATACACACGCCTCTGCAAAATGTGCTAAGTGCGTTTATGACAGCTAGACAGAATACTTTGTAAATGCAAACACAACGCACACTTGAAAGACACTAAGCTAAGGTTATTGCCTGAGATCGGCATGTAAATATTTATTGTATGTAAAAGCATTTCTGGAATTGGAAATCGCAAGGGGCGATTATTTGCAATGGGTAGCATAGATGCAAAAAAGATGTACGTAACGAGCTCAAGTAAAATGAGGTAACTTCATATTCTTCTAAATATCTTAATATTTGTACATACTCGAAGTATTCTTATGACATTTATATTACGTTGTATGTTTGATAGAACAAATGCCATTCATGATCGTAGGTTAAATATTGTATAATGTCATAATTTCAATATTGATCAAAAAATTTAGTTTGAAAAATAGCTCCCAGCCTCTCATCTTAACTCTATGCACTTACTACCTTGGAAAGTTGTAGGTTTAAAGCATTTCTACTTTTAATAGGAAAAAGCCAAAGACTACGTGAAATTAATTTACATATGTACATATGTATTCTTGAAGACAAAAAAATAACATCGACTTCTACTAATTTCTTCCTATGTATTACTATAGCAGATACAAAAAATCCACTAGGCAAAGATAAATTCCGCATAATATTGTTTCTGATTTATAGAAACCGATTTTCAAATACCAAATTTTAAAACCGGTTCAAATAATTTGGAATAGTTATTTAAAATCCGGTTAAACGCCATTATTTCTTTTTATTGCTTTTTTATGTTTTTAAATATACAAAAAGCATCTTACTAAAACAAAATACTGTTTAAATGTTTTGGTTGCAATCGGTTTGTGGTCTTGTTTTTGACCATACATAGTTGACACAGATAGAACACGTTCACTTATTGTTGACGTTGGACGAATCGACAAAAACAATTCTTACTTTTCACTACTCTTGGAAATTTTTCTTTGTTTTAATTTTTATTATATAATCACGTACAATCTATCCGAAATACTTATTTTTATAGTGCGAGAGAGACAGGTAAAATAGTAAGAAAAAGACGCAAAACGTCTATAACTTTCTTACTCTCTTACTTTTCGGCATGTCTCTTTCGCCCAGTCTTTCATACTTGCGCCTGTGTAAACAGCCACAAACGACTGTCATTATGAAGAAACTTTTCATTTCGTAACTATGCCAACTATTTCGAAAAACCGATGACACAAAATCGAATTTCGAATAGTGAAATTATTCAAGAAATCTATTTCGGTTAGGAAGAGAAAAACCGAATCTTCGAATACCCCAAAGTGCGTAATGATATCCTTAATTTGGAACTTTGCAATAAAAAGGAATTGTTTAAGAAGTTTTTAAAAATTCATATCTGCAGAACAAATCACTTAACATAACATAGACTACTTATGTAATCATCTATCCTTTAAAATAAATTCATAAATAAAAAAACTTTCGCATGAGTAATTTACGATAAGCACGGCAATATTACTAACTACATATGTTCATTTACTTTACCAATGGATTAATACAAAAAGGAAATACATAATCTTCATGATGCGTTCACACTACGAGTATATAAACGTACAAATGAAGTAGTTACAAATATGTCAATTTGACACGCTCAACTGTCAATGGCATTCGCCGCATTCATTCATTGTGTTCAACTGTCATTTTGCTGTGGTTGCAGCAACGATGCATTTCATTAAAACTTGTTGCAATTTCAATTTGTAATTAAGAAACAACCAAAACAAAGCAAACAAACAAAAAAACGGAAGGCAAATGCTTCCTTGCTGACCATTAATTTAACACGAGTATGTGAGTGTGAACGATTACCCAGCGGATGAAAAATGAGCATGCATATTTATGTATGGAAATGTTCAAACGTAACATATTACTTTCTGTTTTTTACGCCCACGGAAAGATAACCACTTAATGAACTTTAGGTTTGACAGAGAGTAAATCAACTATTTATGTACCTATATAAAATACGCAGTTCGGACGATCGTTTCGGAACCTGGCACGGTTCATCATCAGTGACCTGAAAGCCTATTTTACTCTTAAAAGAATCTTAAAAACAGAAACATCAGCTATTTGCTCTTGTTATAGCCAGAAATTTTGCATGTCTGTCAAAAAATATCAACTTTGAGTGCGAAAATTACACATTTTTCTACCCTTACCCCTGAGCTGACTCATATACTCAGTATAGATTTAAACTCAATTTGAGATGAATCGAAAAAAGTCGTTTTTAATCGAAAAATCTAAGAACGACATCATATTATATTATTAAAAAAATGACTATTTTGGACTTTTTGAAGGCTTAAAATTCATTTCAAACCTATGGTTTTATTGAAATTTTTGGTCAGAATAATCGGTAGAACTCTTTTTATTTTGTCAGCCAGTAGTGCTCTAGTGCTCACTTGTATAGGTAGAAATAAACTATAACTGCTTACAATATCATGCAATATCGTCGCGATGATCAGGTGGGTTAGACTAGCTAGAAAATGTGCTAGACTTTCGTCCTAGCGTGTCATACTCAAGGGTAACTAGGGTAACTCCTATCCTAATTAACACAATGATTAGGTATCAATTGAGTAATGCCTTGCCCATTTCAAGAAAACAAAGAAGAAGCAAAGGAGAAGCGCATAAGATGCGCTGTTAGGTGAAAATGCATTCGATTTCGTCATAGGCTATATATGGTACATACCATACATATGTACTAGAGAGTACAATGTGTGCACTTCAAATGCAGTTGCAAAAATGTTTCACAATCGCAATTTAGTTTTCATTGAGGATTCTTTGGATATGTGACGGATTTTTTTTATTGCTTTACAGCAACTTCCAGAATATTAGATACAAATAAAATATGTACTTAAAATAATCATAATACATATTTTTTCCATAATTATTTATATTGCCTATGACTCTATTTTACTTTACTTTACTTTTAATGGAACAACAGCCCATGGAGATCCTAGGCCGAGCTTTTCACATCCACTCATGTTGTGCGTGTTATATTTGTACATGAATGGAAGAGACATACAGTTTAAAGCCGAATCCAAACGGCGAAGTGAAAAGCTTTTCATAGCAATTTTTTCGAACCCCGGACACTCTGCGTACGCACTACCACTACGCCATAGCGACCACCAAACTCTATTTTATTTTACTTATTAATTTATTTGAAATTTTGATACAATTTAATTTTATGATCTATTGATTAACATATTATATTTGAAATGTATATGTGCAGTCTAGAACAACAAGATCCAGTAATTAATTTTTTGATATTATTTCTCTATCTTTTCGTTTTTGCCGGCAACCAATATGATAACTCAACAGTTGGAAAACATGATTTGCATCAGCGTAGAAGTATAAAAAAAATTAACATTTATTCAAATGAAACACTTTTTATTCTCATAATTATGACAGACAGGTATTGTTAAGGTTGGTCAGTGGGTAATGAAAATTAATTACTATGAAAATTATTGCCTTAGTCTAATAATCTGTACATGTCTGTGTGTTTGTCGCTTCCCGCTGTTCCGTTGAATTGCTTTTAGTGAATGCAACACGTTTTTTGTTTTTGTTGTTGTTGTCATTTGTAATGCAAATTGAAAGTGCACGTGAGAAAATTGAATGTCCATTCCTAAAATAGTTACAGCTTTGACATTGTTCTTCTTTTGTGGCACAAAGCAAACATTTCCTTTAATATCTCAAGATTTACTCGAACTAAAAGTTTTTGGAGTGCTGGTGGCCGTGGCGTTGCTAGTATGAGTTGACGTGCGTGCAGGGTTCATTAGTTTAATTGCACAACACGACTTTTTTCTGCTAAGATTTTCAGTTTATCACATATATTCAGCATAAAAATGTGGATTCCTTTCATTCGCATACAAATATATTTTACTAAACAACACTAGAGTGGTCGCTGTGGCGAAGTTGGGGTTCAAACCTCTTGGCAGGCAATGGCAAACCTACAAGAGTAAAAATTGCCTGAGAAAAGCTTTTCACTACGCTGTTCGGATTCGGCGTAAAACTGTAGGTCCCTTCCATTCATGTACAAATACAACACGCACAACATGAGTGGATGCAAAAAGATCGACCTAGGACCTCCATGGGCTGTTGTGCCATTAAAATAAAGAAACAAAACCAGTACAATCATTTACGGTTAATGGAACCACGCTCAACTGCGTTTTCCGTTTAATTGTGCAGAAATATTACGCTCTTAATTAAACATTGTAGCAGTGACAACAATATTGCATGATTTCAATTCAAACTCTTTGTTCGTAAGTATATTATGGCATGTATGGGTTAATCCAAGCAAGTTTTACATAAGTTTTACTTTGTATTCTATCTTACTGACATGCTCAGTACATGTTATACTGAAATTACTCGGTTATTTGAATTTTCCTCGATGCAATTATGCATGTATTCGTATCACAACCGCTAGCACGTTTGCAGCGATCTCTTCTTTGGAATCATTTTTCCAACACTCTTCCATACATACCAACCGAAACGTTGGCAATTTTGCGTTCGATATTATTGCTGAGCTCCTCTAACGTTTTTGGCTTGTTGACATAAACCAGCGGCTTAACACCCCACAAATCCATAAAAAGAAGGTGGCCAATAGATCAATTGTTTGACCAGCTGTGTGGCATGTGGAACCAATATATTTGGAACCACATATTACTGATGTCAAGTACTTACATCCAATTATGGCCAAAAATTTCGGCCCAATCAGATAAGTTTCGGCGCTTGAAATGATCAGGAGACTTCACTTTCTGTGTTCATTTGATATTGTAAGGTTGTAGGCGAAGATCTTTATGCAAAATTCGCCACATATTGGACTGAGAGATTCCTAATTCCTGTGAACGGCGTGCGGTCAACTGATTTGGTTCATTTCGAACTGAAGCACTAACCGCTGCGATATTTTCTGTAGTTCGACTGGTGCGTTAACGCACTGGCACAGGACCCTTCAATAGTGAATATGTTGACTCGCACAGCCTATCTGTTGAGACAATTATTAATTAATTGGAGCAAGCGCTCTTAAAGTTGCGACCACCGACTCAGAATTCCGGTAGTAATTTTTAAAATTTTCAAGCGTTGCTCATTCGCGAACTTACTATGTTTTATTTTTTATTTTTTATTTTGTTTTTCCTTTCGCCACAAACATGTTAGGCATATGCTAAATAAATAATCATTGTTTATTAAAAAGTCAAAGAGTTTAACTCTTCAAGCTATTAAAAACTAATTTTTCTTTCAAAAACGTACGTAAGGATAGCGGAGAGGCGTGTACCTTGGCTCGAGTGTCATTTGGCGTTAAAATATTGAATATAAGGTGCAAAGAAATGTTAAACTGTGAAATTTTTATTGCTGCCTTAAAGCTTTCAAATCATTTATTACCCATTTTTCGGCAAAAAAACAAAACTTAAAACGATTTATTTACGAACCTTTTACTTTCCGAAAGTGTTTAGTATTTTATTACTTTCTTCTTTTGAATTGAGTGCGTTTATTAAGGGACCAAGATTTAATATGTTTTAGGCTTGATCTGTTTAAGGTGATTGATTAATAGCAAAATCATAATTTCATCATTTACTTAAGTACGAAATTTCAAAAAAATTCAAATATTTCCTTACATTACTTAGTATTTCCAGTAGAGATGAAGGAAACTAAAATACGAACCAATGCACCAAACTGTCATGATTTCTTTCACTACAATGTAGCTTGCATCGCCTCTGCTGGTGTAGTCTGAGTTTCAAATTAATTAAATATATAGCTAAGTATGCAGCAGTGGATGCGACGAACAAGTAGCAATTTAATTCATTGACACATGCAACATGCAATATGTGTTCATAAATATGTATGCAAATACTCTTATAATGTATTTATTCATTTCATTTTTTCGCACGCCTGTTTCAATACATTTGAATGCATTTTTCATTTTCCGCCCATTTCATTTTCGTTTTCTTCATTAGCATCTGAAAATATTTTCCCTCTCTTTAACATAAAAATAAATCTTGAGCTTGGCACGCGACTGCAAATTTCCTTCTATTCCATTCAATACGTGGAAACATTCGTTTTCTTCGAATAACGAAAAATTATTATTTGCAATCCGTTTTATGATGTTTTTCTTTCCAGCAGCTCGAAATAATTGGCTTGTTTGTAGCTTAGATTTGGTATTTGACTCTGTTTTACTTGAGAAATATTTAGGTTACTTCGAGAAAACAGTGCTTTAATTGTTGATCTGTTCCGCGATTGGTGCATTGAACTTCTAAGCGTCATAGCTCACATTCGATGAAATGCTTACATACATATTAAGTGATTAGACTCTGAACCTTTGTAATTTGTCGTGTAATTGACAACAAGTTACAGCATCGATAACTTATGTAACTGGTTGACTAACACGACTTACTGTGCATTACTCTATAATCATGGTAAATGGCACAAATACATACATACCATACGTAGTATAAAGTTACTAAAGCATGTACTAACTAACTACTACATAAATAAACAAAAGTACATATACATAAAAAAATCGAAAGAAAGAAAGAAGACTCTAGACTCTTAAATATGTATCATGAGAAGGTAATTTCAAAAATTAAATACCCTTTTATCTCGATAGAATAATTAACATTTTGACCTCCCGGTTGATTACACAATACAAGTATATTTAATTTATTTATTATTTTTTTGTTTGTTATATTCTTGTGCACAGTAGTATATTTGTTCATGGAAGAAGAAATTTCAATCCCTAACAAAACTGAAAGTACATAGTATATATAATTCGAATTTACAACAAAGACTTTTCTCTGTGAATACATTTTAGTTTTGGAAAAAAAATCCAATCGTGATCCATTTTTTTTTTAGTTTTATCGGAAATTAGCAATAAATCATCGCAGTTGCAGACTAAATAGAAAACAATGTTACCGGCTTCTTTCTACAATTTATGGTATCGACACTAACACTGTAAAGCATCACTTTTTCCCCGACGATGAATAGATGATTTTATGAAGAAGGCTAATGGTGTAATAAATTTTTTCCATTGCACATATACTTATATAGTAGAGTGCTGATGGAAATCAGTGAGAACGTTTATTATTTAAACGTCTTACCTGAAGTCTGAGGCTTAGTTGTGCGTTATAAAAATTAAATAATTCTCCACTTTGTTTCTATATACCTCTTTTCAATGCGGTTTGGTATAAGAAAAGTCTCTAAAAATTTTCAGTCAGAGAGAAACTTTGATATTAATCCCAGTCTAATTTTTCTTTTTTTTTTTTTAATTATCTTGTTGATGTAGTGTATTTGTTTATGGAAGAAGACATTTCTATCCCTAACAAAACTGAAGGTACTTAATACTTATATATAATTCGAATTTACAACAAATGCTTTTCTCGGTGTATACATTTTACTTTTGAAAAAAAAAAAACAAGTCGTGATCCATGTTTTTTTAGTTTTGTATTTGGTCGAAAAATAGCAAAAAAGGCTTACAGTGGCAGACTAAATAGGAGACAATGTAACCAACTTGTAATTTATCGTGTCGACACTAACACTGTAAAGCATCACTTTTTCCCCGAACATGAATAGATGAGTTTTTGACAAACGATACTGGCGTGGTAAAGAGTTTTGGATTGCACATATCAAGTCTGCCTGCTGCCTCAAGTTCATAGTAGAGTACTGATGGAAGTCAGTGGGTACGTTTATTATTTTAATGTCCTACCTGAAGTCTGAGTCTTAGTTGTGCGTTTTATAAAAATTCAATAATTCTCGACGCCAATTATCTTGTTTATTAAAGTCTCTAGAGAAAGACATATTGTTTGTGATATGCCAGGTACTCGTACACTACAGTACTCCTGAAATGCTTTAAAGGTATTACATAATTCGACTATTATACAATATTAGCGACATCAGTGGCACAGGCCGATTAAATTTCAAGTTTTAAGATATAACTTTTAATTGCTAGAAACATTATTCATGCATCACGTTTATCTAACCCGATCACGGTGCCACTCAAAAAGTTATAGGGGTATTCGTGCAGTCTTGCCAAACTTTTCTCTCGCCTTAGAGATTTCCCCAAATTAAAGAGTACAAACGAATTTGACTGAAAATCCACTAACTTTGCGACAATCCTACCATTCTACCAAATATTAGAAACAAAATATGTACGAAGTTTGGTATAATTCTACCAATGCGGCAACACTGGTTCCCCCTTTCTTTTAGGTATTATCAGAAACATAGTCTGTAATTTTTCCGCCCTTTTAAAAACTCAACGACGATCAACGATCGTCACGGAAATGCACAAATTGTAATTTGTTGTTCTGTGTAATACTTAGGAAAAATGTTGGTCGTGATATTTAAACAGGTTTGTGTGTGTATAGGAGCATTCATTTTCGTTTTATCTTTCTTGTTTTTAGTATGCATGAGTGTGTGTAAATGTGCCTTAACAGAATGATATTTAAAATGAATAGAAATTGAAAATATCTTAGTTATTGTGACCAAAAGACGAGTAATTTTTCATTACTATGTGCACTGCAAATGTTACATCTCAGCAGAACTTATATCTAATTATGTGTTTAAGAGCTTTTGTAGAAAAATATCCAGGAAAAATTAAAATTAGTAAATCATTAAAGAATTGAAATTTCTAAACAAAATAAAATTCACTTTGGTATCGATAAAAAAAACTGGCATACCCTTAATGACTCATGCGAAACTGTAAGGCGTAATATAAGTCGATTAGTAAAATTAATCTGGGGCTTAAGTCGACATTTATTACTACTATAAACTCTTATTAATATAAACTCCAGGCCAATCATTCCGATTAAATCTTTATACGTCAAAGTACTTAGTTCGGTTGCGAGTAGTAAGCTTAACTAGTTCTTTGATCGCGAGCATAAAAATCGTCATCACTGAATTAGTTTTGTAGTCTTCTTATCCTATTCAAATACCTGAAGGTCTTCACACTTGTTCCAGACCCTTGATGGATTGACCGCATTTTTGTTAACATACTCATAAGCAGCTCTGGTACTGTTACCATTCACACACGCTTTAGCCTTTAAAGAAAATTTACAAATACTAAGGCAATAAGCAGCGAACCTATGTTGTATGTGAATGGGCGTAGAATGTGCAATGCTTTAGCAGGAACATCCGCAGCAACATAGCCAATTACAGATGCGGCGGTGGCGGCGCTTACCTACCTACAATGAAAATGGTTGCAGCTAAAGTGCAACTAAAGTGCAACCATATCATTATTTATTTCATTTTCCGTTTTGGTTTTTCTGTTACTTTTTGTAAATAAAGGTTTTCAAGTAAATAAAGGTAAGTGAGTAAGCGAAGCAGGCAGGTAAGTAAACTTTGCGTGGTAAATTCTCACGTTAACCGTGAAATTATAATTAATTACATGTGCAGCAATTAAGTGTTATTTATGTAAAAATACTATTTTTGTTTTTAAGATAAAGTCTGCGTAGCGCAGTGAAATTCATATTGTGATTTTATGTGTGCGAAACTGTGCTGTTGACAGGTGAACCGGTAAACAATCCGCGCATGTCGCTTCGGTAGTAGTAGATTCTTGGCAAGTGTTTGTATAATTTTGCAATGCAATAAAGTGCAGCGATCATACAAACTGATGATACCATACATACTTATACCCGATGGAATGTGATTTAATGTTTCTTCTTTTTTTTTGGTGTAAGTCTTAATCGACTTAACACGATTTTCTTCATCGATTATTGAGCTTGAGAAAGTAAAAAAAAAACACAAACTGTTCCATAAATTACTTCCATTGGATGGCGAGACAATGCAACCTAATAATTTCATGCAGACATACATATGGTATATGTTCAGGGTGTTTTTTTTAGAAGTGTGGTTTTCAAGAAGAAATAAAACGCATATAATTTAATGTTATGGCCAAGAATTTAGCTTTATTATAAAGATAAGGATTTGCCATTATGTTTTAAAACGATTTCGGGCAAGTAGCCGCCGCGGCTGGTTCGAATAAATTCCAGCCGAGAGGCCCAATTTTCGACCACTTTTTGCAGCAATTGGAACCGGGCTGTATGTCAATAGTAACGCGCCGAATATTCTCTTCCAAGGCGTCAATCATCTCGGGCTTATCTGCGTAGACAAGCGACTTCACATATCCCCACAAAAAATAGTCCAGCTGTGTTAAATCGCACGATATGGAGGCCACGCCACAGGCCCACGACGCGAGATAATGCGCTCACCAAAAGTTTCCTTCAATAAATTGATTGTTTCGTTGGCTGTATGGCATGTAACGCCGTTTTGTTGGAACCAAAGGTCGTCCACATCAACATCCTCCAATTCACAATTCAGGCACGAAAAAGTCATTAATCATGGCTCTATAGCGTTCCCATTGACTGTAACATTATGACCGGCTCATCTTTGAATAAATATGGACCAATGATTCCCTCTGCCCATAGAGCACACCAAACAGTGACTTTTTGAGGATGTAACGGCGTCTCAACAATGGCTTGTGGATTATGATCACTCCAAATGCGACAATTTCGCTTATTAACATACCCACCATTCAACCAAAAGTGAGCTTCATCGCTGAACAAAATGTTCTTGTGAAAGTCTCGCGAACCGAATCATTATTTTGGTAATAAATGTACACGATTTGCAAACGTTGTTCAGGAGTAAGTCTATCCATTATGAAATGGCAAACCAAACTGAGCATAAATCAAGTGGCAGCTGTCAAAAAGACCAACTCCGAAAAAAGTATTGCCAGATTGGAAACCACACTTCTAAAAAAATAACCTATATAGTGTGCTCTTTTATTCATTTATTTCAGCTTTACGAATCGATCTTCCACCGCTTTTATACCTTATGCAGTGAACTAAAAATTATATTCCATTTAATATTTCCATGAGTTCCACATGCGAATCGTATATTTTTTGGTGAACACACGAACTAAGTACTGGCATTTAATTGCGCATCACTGCAGAATATCTACCTACCATTAACATACCGGTTAACGATAAATGTCCCAAATATTTCCTTTCAAGTTTTATGTATGCACTAATTGGTGTCGGTGTAGTGTGCTTTTATGTACCTACACATTGTGATGTACCTACACATTGAAAGAATTTCGATGAGATTATGTACATATGTATATGTATGTATGTGTGTGTGTAGGTACCATAAGCCAGTTCCTTGTAAACACGTGTTGCCATATGTTATTTTTTGTTGGCAAAGTAGTGTGGATGCTGAAATTGTTACATAACGGCAAAATTTCCACACATGACACACACATATTCCACATGACATACTACTTTTTCTGATAACTCGTTTGCATCCCCTGTTTGTTCTGATTATATGGTAGTGTCGTGATCACTTGCACACTCCTCAGGAGAGAATAAATTACGAAGAAAAAAGTGAATGGATTCAATGGATGTCTCTCAGCAATTGTGGTTGGCAAAATATAGTATGTGCATACTTAAATCCAAAATATATCAATAATATAACATTATGATCATCGTATCCACAGTTACGTGTAACCAGTTTGAGGTTACGAACCAAACCTCAGTTTGATTGAAGAATTGATATTGCATGATGCCGAAATCTATGAAGGTCGGAATGCTATGGACGTTATTTGTGCTATGGTAAAGCGATGTTAAATGGAAGGAACTTGCAGCAGTTATTTAATCTGTTTTGACGGACAATTCCGGTTTGCTTTTGTTGTGCATCTTCAGAAGCTTCTTTAAAATAAAATTGTGTGAAGTTCAATGGCACGCTACATTCTGTTGTGACTGTTTTTGTTTTGTATGTAAGAATAATGTTCTTCGTCTCTGTTTTGAGTTTTTGGTTTGTACTTTTTGTTTTGAGTTTTTCTTGCTCATTTTGTTGCACTTACATTGTTGCAAAAGTTGCGCCTCGTTGAAGTTAACTCTTTCTATACTCGTACACATTGTTCCCACTTTGAATACTTTTTCCATTCATCTATCAATTTTTTAAAGAAAGAAATTTACCTTCCCAATGAGGCTGGTTCGGATTGTTGTTGATGTTTGCTTTGTTTATAAATATTGGCAATCGGAAATTTTTTTATTGGTCTGTTTGCTTTTACATACGTTTTTTTTTTTGATTTTTTTTAAGTATCTACAACGTGTTAAAAAATATTTTTTCTGATAATTAAAGTTTTTGCATTAAGCAAATTTTCTATTATTTCTTCTTTTAATGGCACAACAGCACATGGACGGCCTAGGCCGGGTTTTTTCGCATCCACTTATGTTGTGCATGAATAGAAGGGACCTACAGTTTTATGACGAATCCGAACGGCTAAGTTAAAAGCTTTTCATAGGCAATTTTTACTCTTGTAGGATTGCCATTGCCTACCAAGAGGTGGTGCCATTTAAAGAATTTGTTTTCCTTGTTTTTTTTTTTTTTTTTTTTTTGTTTTTTTACTATTTGATTTTGCCTGTGCCGATATTTGAACGCCGGACACTCTGCACAGCAAGCCAACGCACTAACAGCTACGCCACAGCAGCTACTTTCAGCAATTAACAACAAATAAATAACGAAAATTATTGCTATGCCAATTTATTTGATCTGTTTACGATTTGAGAATATGCAGGTGTATGAGTATTAAGCGGTTATAGTGAGTATTAGGGTTGTAACGAATATTCGTTTAAGTTTTATGCTGTAACATTGAAAACTTTAATCCGAAATCATGTCGTCGTAATTCTTATTCTGATATTCTAAGTATATTCAATACTACTTACATAAAAAGTTTAAGTATTATTATTTCTTAGACTGAAAATAGAGGGGAGCGACCAGTCAAAGAAAACCACTCTGTTGTTTACAACGATTGGTTGCTATGTTAATAATACAAAGTGGTTTTTTTTCATTTTGCTTTATGCTTCACTATATTTTCAGTTTAAAATATGGCAATATCAAACTCTTAAATGCTAACCATCATGTTAACTTCCAATATCATTTCAAAATCGTGTCACTACCATAATACTGTGTTAACGCCCTAATACACATTAAAAAAAAAAAACATTTTGCAACTTCAATATTCAAGTTCAATACTTGAACTACGTTTTTGACTTAATATTAATTTATCACAAACTTAATTTTTAGTTAAGTGATATGTATTTACTTTAAATATACCTCTTCTTTGTTGCAATAACTTTTTTTCTTTTGCTACACCAATTCAACAAAAAGACAACATTCACCAAGTTTACATTTATTATCTGAGTTTTTGCTTCAACAGTTTCCTTTGCAATCATTGGTAATTATTTTTAAGTACACACGTGAAATAAGTATACGAAAAACAAAAAAAAAACCTGTTTGAATTTTGTGCATTCCCGAGTACCTTATTTTGTTATTTAAAATATTTTCATAATTAAGCTCAGTCCTGACGAGAAGAGGTTGAGGACAGGGGAATCTTCCTTCCGTGCTGTCCGAAAAATTGTACAGATTGGGTTAAAATTAAAAAGCTTGGAGACTAAGTTTAATGTAAGTGCTTTTTTCAAAAATATGTGGTACTTACTTCAAGTTTTTCCCCCGGGTTCGTATTTTTTCTCTCCACAGTCCTGACTAAGCTAAGTTTAGTGAACCAACATTTTCAGTTCGAAACCGTGCTGAATATACAATACTTCTAGGTTCATTATAACGATAATTATCCAATTTCATGTTTGTGCCGGAATTTCGATGTGCGAGAATGAAACATGGGCATTGCATATACTTACTTTAATGGCACAACAGCCCATGGAGGGCCTAGGCCGAGCTTTTCGCATCCACTCATGTTGTGCGGGTTATATTTGCACATGAATGGAAGGGGCCTACACATTTATGTCGAATCCGAACGACAAAGTCATAAGCTTTTCACAGGAAATTTTTACTCTTGTAGGGTTGCCATTGCCTGCCAAGAGGTGGTGCCTACTAATTATTTTTTCTACTTTTTTTTAATTTTTTTTATTTATTTTTTTTTTTATTTTGCCTGTGCCGAGATTCGAACCCCGGACACTCTGCGTAGTAGTCCAACGCATTACCACTACGCCACAGCGACCATTGCATATATAAAACTTATATAATGCAATAAACAAAATGTGAAAAACTTAATCGCTTTGACCTTTGAACCGCTTGTGGAATATAGAGATATGATTGAGTGAAATATGCTTAGACCCATTCTTTATTAATAAATGAATAAATATGTATAAATATGTATGAATGTACTTTTACGCATATAATTCATTATGATATTTTGAACTTAAAATTGACATTAAGAAGCACATTCCTAGCTTTGATAGGAACCCCTACGATATGTAGCTATCCAATGGATAACTCATCATAATCATACCTCAATACATACGAGTATCAGTCTGTATATTTGTTCTATATTTCTATTGTTGTATTCTGCAAGAAGTGTATAGAACTATTTTTACAATTTCAACATGACCTGCCTTTTCCCCTTATCAATTCCATGTCTAGAATATACGAGTAATTATAAATATATGCTCGTGTATCATAAAATTTCAACATTTTACCATAACTTAAGGAAATATTTTACGAAAATTTAAAAAGACGAAATTTATGCACACTGCAAAAATAGTAGCAACTTTAAAATTCAACAAAGAGCATCATTAACTTATAACATGTCTCAAAGGCATGCAAAACATACAATAAACATTCAACAATTTATAGTTTTGAATTTGTATTCTGTTTCTCATTTACAATAAAATTATAAGTAGTTACTTCACAAGCGAGAATATAATAAATACGTGTACCACAGAATACATATACCACTTTGTTTTATAACATCCGCAATAAAATTATTAAGTGATTGTAAATTCAAAAACTAAAAGATGAACAAAAATATACATGCACACCAACTTATACTATATGCACATATGTACATACATTGTACATCACTGACATAGGCATAAAGTAAGTGCAATTCATAGAATGCACATGCCATGCAAAAGCAAAAATCGTATACGAATATAAAAAGCCATTGGAAGAACGTGCGCTCAAATGCATACAATGTGCTTGTAAGTATATATTTGTATGTATTTTCTATTAGTTAAAATTAAATGTTCTGCAACAATTGCTATGCACATTTGTTTCAACATGTACACTATGTGGATAGAAGGTACATGTATGTATGTAATCGCACATACATACATATCAGTAAGGCAATCCCTCCATCCATCCATCTAAGTATGTACAATTAGGCACCTGAGTGCAAGAAGGGCACTTCTGCAAAACTCACATTTTGCAATATTTGCGATTACAGTTTTCGATGCACGCAATAAGGGGACCTGCTGAGCTTGACTTTTTACAGTTTTCGATGCACGCAACAAGGGAACTTGTTGATCTTGGCTTTTCCATCTACTGCTACCACTGACGTAGTAGCTCATATCAAGATTTGCTGGTCGCTGTAGCGTAGTGGTAGTGTGTTGGACTGTTGCACAGAAAGTCCGAGGTTCGAATCTCGGCACAGGCAAAATCAAAAAGAATAATTTTTCTACACGATTAAAAATTGCCTATTGCGAAAAGCATTTTACTACGCCAGTCGGTTTCGGCATAAAATTGTAGGTCCTTTCTATTCATGTACAAATATAACATAACATGAGTGGATGTGACCTTTGGCGCTACATGCGGTCATAGTCGACATTGATCAACTGATGTTCATTGTGGTAAAGGTATAACGCTTGCCACAATGGCTGTCTATCTCTTTACTATGATTACATTCCCTCTCTCCTTTTTCCTCCCACCTATCAATATTCCTTCCAATCAAAACAATGCTCTGCATTTATAGGGGTACACCTGTGTGTTGAACGTATCATTAAAACAAAAATGTTTTTTTGGTGGGCAGTAGAGGAGAAGCTATAGTAGTACTACTTATAGAGACGAATTACCGATTTGCTCTTATTGCATCTATAAGTAGTTACACAATTGTATGTGTAACTAGATTCAATGAATTGACCACAGTTACCATAATTGTCAAGTTGCTACGTCTAGCCAAAACGCCACCGTATTTTGAGTTTTGTTTTTAATGATGGAACTTAGTCTCAATATATACCAACAACAATTGCATTTGTTAGGGCGGGTTGAAAAGAAATATGCGTGTATCGGTTCGAGTGTCAACTTGTGGCCTTAATAAGAACTTTACAAAATCTGGACTCAATTGATCAACAATCTGATGTCTGAGGCAAAGTTGTTCGTTTTGAAAAGTTAAACAACTTTCCTTTTTACGCTACCCCTCTCTCTCTCTCTCTACATCCCTTTTCATAGTTTTTGGGTGAAATTTTCAGTTAAAAAATTGCGAAAATTAATCAGCGTAGCATGACCTATAAATTATGATCAATCGGGTCCAGATTAAGGTGAATTTTTTGCTAGGACTCTGAAAATGAAACCTTGTATGATATAAATTTTTCATCGACCACCCTAATTTTTTACTTAAAGAATTTCATATTGGATGTTTTTTTGACCAGTCAAGTCAAATTAGAACTTAAAATCGATGTTCTGACACAAAGTAGTACATATGGTATAAAGTTATCATATTTCGAAAACGAGGTGGAAGTCGCAGAAAATTTAAATGAGGAACACTCTTTTCTACAAAAAAAAATAAACGTTTTATTTTTCAACATAGCTCTCGAACTCCTCAAAATAGGCGTTTGTTTCATCCATAACCATATACTACTGTGGGCAAAAGTTAGTAAGATTTTGTTCATAATTTAAAATTTTTTTTATTCATTCTTCCAAATCTATTTCGTCCCCTTCAAAGTAATCCCCCCGGCCCCAATACACTTGTGCCAACGTTTTTTCCAATTCTCGAAACAGTTGTTAAAGTCAATTTCCGGAATAGCCTTCAATGCGCTTAGCGATTCATGTTTAATGTCTTCAATTGACTCAAAACGGTGTCCACGAAGCGGTTTTTTGAGTTTAGAAAATAGCCAAAAGTCACACGGTGCTAAGTCAGGCGAATAGGGTGGTAGGGTGGTTGCGGAACGATATCAGTCGAATTTTTGGCAAAATGGTCTCGTAAAACCAATGCAGTGATTTTGGAACCAATCGTGCATTCACTCTTCTTAGGCCCAAATGATGTTTTAGAATGGTTTTCACTGATCCTTCCGATATTCCAACGATGCCAGTAAGGTCTCTGACTGTTAATCGTCGATTCTCGAGCACCAATTCCTTGATTTTATTGACGTGTTGATGTTGATCATCAGTTGATGTTGATGGCCGTCCTGGACGTGGTTCGTCGTCAACGCGTTCTCGACCATCTTTGAACAATTTGTACCAATCAAAAACACTTGCTCGCGACATACAATTATCACCCAAGGCCTTTTGCAACATTCTGAACGTTTCGGCACCAGAAATTTGATTCCGCACACAAAATTTAATGGAACTTCTTTGTTGAATAATTTCACTCATTGTGAAAATCGCCGAATGCACTTTTTGTACTTCAGAAAGACAAGCGTATACTAAACACTAATGATTATTTTGATGTGACATTTGGCACAGATGTCACCGACAGTCATACCAACCTTAAAAAAATAATATTTTGATGAATGGGTTTCCGCGCGAAATTTAAATTAAAAAATCTTACTACTTTTTGCCCACAGTAGTACATAATATAACGTCATATAACATAATATAACGTCATATAACGAATACACGTATATTCTTTTCCCTACAAAGTAAATTTCATTTTCCAATCGGAAAATATTAAAAATTCTAGGTTTCACGTAACCCGTTTCCATGTTCTCCCTACACGAATTCTAAAAACAATCAGTGCGAATTTCAATAGTTAATTAGTACAATACAATATATTTAAAAACCTTTAATTGGAAAAAATTCAAATCAATCAAAGTATTCTGAAACAGTAGCCTACAAGATAATGGATGTTGGCATTCAAGATATCTATGCGGGAGGCTATTCCCCTTCGGCATCTTTCTACATTCATTGTTTACACATTACACATTACACACAACAAAACATAAACACAAAGCACAATTGCAAAATTGTTTTGTTGTTCTGATTGGCATTTCAGTTTGCATACTACCTACCAACAGTTGTGAAGAGGCGACGTTGTTAAGATATACGCGTCAAAAAGGTAAAACGAAAACAAGCGTCAGACAGATATGTAAACAAAACCACCAAAAGCATAAGGAAAGAAATCAGCAATATTTACAAAAAATAACATCAAGAGAAAAATGGCTAACAGCTAAAGATAGTGGCGGCATAACGAGTTACGCATAGAAATTACATACGAACGCAATGCTAATTACATACTCGTACTCGTATGTATGTACATCCACAAATAACAGGGAATCCATCAAACATAATCAAGTTATAAATAAAAATAGCAAAAAATACACTTAGCCTCAGGAATACTTATTTAGGACTTTTTCAAGCCAACACCTAATTTATAGACACACAGGATTCAGAATTTGTAACGTCAATATTGTAAGCTTTTTTTTTAGATATGTATTTCAATTTGTATAGATCTGAAATGAAAAGGCATTTACAAAGTCACAAGTGGTAATAAAAAATCTTTGGAATACGGCATAGTTTCACATCACCATCAATTTCAAGTTTTAGTTCAAAAATATATTATAACATACTTACTCGTAATGCATATTGGTACCAGCTTGTCGCCTTTGGGCATTACGATTTATGTCAGATCATACTCTAATTGTGGTAAGCGATAAAATCAGAAGTATTTTAATATCGATTTGTAAAACGCATGACATGACATGATATCGCCTCTAGACTGGCAATGACCAATCGGAATCAGCAAGTTTTTGTTCTTTAACAATAATGCATTTTATTCAGAGCTTCTCTACAACAGGAATGCGAGCTGGTTTCGAATCATCCCCCATCTGTTCTACGCTATACAAACTCATGGAAAGTGTAGTTAACTTGTACTTGGTTAAATATCTTGAGCAAATCGAATTGTTTAATGACCGCCAATATGGTTTCCGTGGAAATCACTCTACGGGTGATCTCATGGCGATCCTCACCGAGCACAGGTACTATAGTGTCCAAGGCTTCGGTATGAGCAAGGCGGTTGCTCTGGATATTTCAAAGGCGTTTGACAGACTGTTGCATAAAGCACTGGTCTCAAAGCTGATTGGGCATAGGGTCGGGAGTGACTTCACACGATGGATCGCAAACTTGCTTCTATCCGTGTGGTGTTGGAAGGCGTTGTTTCGGAAAATCGTGCCATTAATGCTGGAGTGCCGCCGGTTCTCTCCCCTACAATTTTCCTTATCTTCATTAATGACCTTCTGTTATTAACGAAGAATCCCACATTCACTCGTTTGCTGATGGCAGTACCATTTCTCATTCATATGCCAGTTCAAAACACCCTAACTATTTGGAGGAAAAGGAATGTTATGAATGTCTCACTCAATAATGATCTACAGTCAATCTCCGAGTGGGGTCTCACCTCACGAAAAGAGTTGAGTTCAATGCAGTCTGTTATCTCACAAATGAGTTTCCCAACCCCCCGTTTACCATCTAGATATGGGTGGGCTAGCTATTGCGAAGACAGTGACTCTTGATGTTTTGGGCATGTCCATTCAATGTGATGAGCGTTGAAATAGCTCACATTTTTGGCGTGTCTCAAGAAGCAGCCAAATGTCTCGGCTTTCTTAGGCGGTGTAAAAAAATTTCACTCCGGCTGATCTCCGCATGATTTTCACCACCTATAAACTACCTAAATTGGAGTTTAATTCGCGCCAATGGGCTGGAGCTTCACGAACACAACTGGAGCTCCTGGACCGTATCCAACATCGATTGATAAAGCTAATAGGAGACAGTAGAGTTTTCAGCTCTATTGACTCATTGCAACATCGTCGAAACGTGGCTTGCATCTCTCCTACTTTCACAGTAGATATTCTACTGATATGGGCAAGCTGATGCCGCCAGTTCATGTTTTCACTAGAACTACACGATCAGCTAGCGGAACTTATGCCTTCCACGTAGACACGCACTACACCGCACTATACATTACAGAGAAAGTTCGTTTATCTGTCGTACCGCGAGTATTTGGAATAAGCTCCCCACAAAAATTTTTCCCAATTATTATGACCCATGCAAATTTAAAAAAAAAAGTGAAGAAATTTTCTAAATCAAATGTATTGGTACCTACAACATAAAGAAGTCAGTGAAATGCACTTTTGCCCATCGTCGTACATATTTTCGGAGTTATTCAAAGCTAAAGCAGTACAAATTGATTAAAAATTAATGTGACTTGGAGCACTTTTAACGGACAACGCCTTCTAAAATTCTGTAAAAAAAAAAAATTCTGTCTTTTACCCTCAAAGGTAGTGGACGGGAAGTTTTTACCACCTCCGACTTGTAAATGAACGGATTTTTTTTTTTAAGTATTTTCCATTCCTGAAAAATTTAATTTTTAATTTTTATGTTTCTCTTGTTTTGAGTATTGAAGCAGGAGGCTTTTCATTTCCCGTTTTCTTCTTTCAACTAATTTTATTTTTAATAAAGTCTTTAATTCCGTTTTAATTTACGTATTCATAGGCTCTGAACTTTATAAAACTTGGCACTTTCTGGATTTTCCTCATAACTCCAAACAACCCATTTAAAAATTTTCAGAATTATACTTAATACGTTTTTTATGCGACTGCAATAACGTTATCTGAATATATTATTTGGAAGAGTAAAAAATCGAGTAGTACTATTATTTTCATGAGAACTTGTATGGAATTCAAGTAAAACTGAAGGAAATTTACGTTGTCTTAAATACATGTATAAGTACATAAATATGTACAGCTCTGGCTAACTAATTAGTACACCCTCACCAATTTCTAGTTATGTAGCGGTTTTTAAACTGATTATTTTAACAGAAGGAAATCTACTTACTTTATTAATGTTTATAAGAAAATTAATTTAAGATAACGAAGCTTTTTAAAATTTTCTGTGACTATAAAAAGTGAACCATTTTAAAAATGAAAAAAAAAACATATTTTCCAAAAAACAAAATGTTAGGAAAGTCTTAAAATTGTAGTGACATTTATTATATTTTTGTAACATTTTCGTATTTTTTTTTCTTAATTTTTTTGTTCTCATAACTCATAAAAGGAAGTATTTAATGAAGTAATGGTTTAATGAATAACAATTGTACAATAGTTTTTATCAAAATTCTCGAGGTTATCTTACAACACACATACTTGTATGTATGGGTTGAAAGTAGGGTGTGCTAATTAGCTCGCCACAGCTGTATGCAAGTTGTATGGTAAGTGTTTCTCAAGAACCTGCAATGCATTGGTGTTGCCGTTGCATATTTATGTTGCTGCTGCAGTTTTTTATTTTATTATTTCCATTTTTTTATTATTATTATTGTTATTGTTATTGTTGTATTGTAAATTAAATTAATCTCCTACCAAACAGTATTTACACGCAACATACTAATAAATTGTGTACAGCAAATGCGCCAAAGTGTATTCGTCATTATTGCTCGCACTCGTATTACTTACATACTTAACATTTTAAAATTTTGTTGTATTTTATATACACGATTTTGTTATTTGTGCTTTTTTTTTACAATTTAGCCAGAACAGAATAATTTAAATTTTATTGTTTTGTTTTTGTTGAACAAATTTTATGGTAAAGTAGTATATACATATTTCGTATTCAAAAAAATATACAATAATTTTTTGCCGCAGCGAATTTCTCACATCAAATTCACTCCACCATGGACAATATTTAAACACCGCAGGCAGCAGCAAAGTGAGCGAGCTAAGTAGCAGCAACATCAGCAATCAGCAAGCAACATACAACACATCTATAGTAAACAGCATAAGCAGAAGTAAAAGCAGCAGCAACAGCAGCAGTGGCAGCAGTGGCAGCAGTGGCAGCAACAGTAACAGTAACACATGAGTATTAGTTTCAAACTGAGGCAGCCAAAGTATGGCAGTAATTATGAAAATGCACTCTTTGTTGGAGTCATAAAAGTATTTTTAAGAGTTTTTTCCGCTCGTACGTATTTGTACCATATATGTCAGTGTATGATGGCTGTGGATTTGTGTTAATAAAATCTAAAAATTGCATTCTTTGAACTAAGAAACATAACATTCAGTCCGCCAGTCCGCCCTATAGTTGCAATAAGACGGCCTTACTTACTTACATACATATAAATACATACATATGTATATCGTGCAAACGGATACGAGCCCAATTTTTAACTACACCTGCAAATATGGCAGAAGTCGTAAAACTTCTCAGGAGAGCGTCGTTTCCTTTTGCTGCATACTTCTCAAACTCTACTACTTTTATTTTTTAAAATCGATTCATTTCAGCTAATTAATTTACAGCGCGCGGAATGAAACTCATCAATTTGGAAAAAAAGTATACATAGTGTAAATACATATTTACAAATACTATTTATTAAAAAATAGGGTATTGTAGTACAATATTTGGTAACACATCTGAAGAGTAGAATTTTTCATTCAATTATGCTCTCCGAAGAAATCCAGACCATAAGCTTTTCAGAAAAGAAATAATAGATTGAGTTCGTAACCGCAAATAACTGTCTTTCTTTCAATTGATATGCAGTTTTCTCGACTGGTTGTCAAGCAATTACCCCAATACGAACAAATCCTGCAGCAATAGGTATAGCATAGATTCTCAAACAAATTTAGACATGCTGGGCAGTACTAAGTATATCTTGTCCTCACAAGTTCCAGGACCCACTCACTAAGAGCCACTTAATCACTGAGGTGGTCATCTAGTAAATTTATGTATTAAACTTAATCCGAAGGTACTTTCACCTAGTGCGTATTATATTTGTACATGAATGAAAATGGGACCTACAGTGTTATGCCGAATTCAAGTAGCGTGTAGAAAAATTGTTTTTTTTCCACTTTTTGACTTTGTCTGTGTCGAGATTTGAACACCAGACACTCTGTTTTCATGAGTCCTAATGACTGAAGTGAATGTATTTTTACAGTTGTCTTTTTCTATAGTTTTTATACCCTACACACTCCGTGTACAGCGTATATTGTTTTTAATTGAGACGTGGTAGCCTGTTATGTCCACAATTAGGCGTCGTAGGTATGAATACATATGTACATACATATATATAAGTACTTATGTAAACAAGCTCTAAAGCAATTTAAACGGGTTACTTCATTAAAATTGCTTCCATAACAACTGTGACAAAAACTGTTGTGTGAGAACATCGAGCTTTAACCGCGCCTACCTTCTATCATAACTAGCGAAATATTGATACGAATACAACGCAATTCAGTTAGCCTAATATGTAAAGAATTCCAAGTAAAAACCAAAAAAATCAAATAAAAATCACACCCCTTTGGCATTGTATGTTTCGTGAGCGCTTGTGTTGTATAATACTTACTTATAAATACAAAGATTGATCGCTCCCGAATTTAGCTTTCGGAGATTTTTTATTTATTTTCGGTCAAATGCTTGAACTTGAAGTTCAACGATTCAGAGCTTTACGTAAGCTCACTCATTGCAATAAAAATTACAAAAAGTTTATTTAATAAAAATGAGAGGCACACATTGTACCCCCAATAAGTGACCTCAAAATTTAGATTTCATCTTGAAAATTTGCAATAAAAACGAACAAGAAATCAACCACATAGAGCATATGTACGAATAAGAATCTCAATTAACACTGCCTGAACCTGAGCCCGAAGCTGAAGCTGAACCTAAACCCCCTCCCTCCCCCTGCCTCTCCCTCTTTCCCCTCTAAACATAAAAACACCAAAAATCGCAACATACCTAGCGTATGCACTTAAATGCCGGTCGCACAGCAACTTCAAATACGAGTAAGCGTCTATTCTTCTGAGTAGCTCGTAAAAATAAAGTTGTAAAAATGTTTCGGTTTCTTCGATTTTCCCTTCCACTTGCTGAGAGTTTAGTGCGGAGCTTGTGAGCTCTTGTTTGTGCTGCTTGATGATTTTTAAAGGATTTCATAAAAGTTGGCTAAAACAACTTGACAGGTAATTTTTGTACATAATTTACGAGATTTCTGGCTAATATGCCACTAAACTACTAAAACGAAATTACCAAAGCGTCTGACGATTCATTCCCTGACGCTGACGGTGTTTTACAATAACAATAACAATAACAAGGAGTATAGGGAAGGTCGTTGTTGTTGTTGTTGTTGCTACTATTACCTACACATACACATACTTGAACATTTGCAGTCGATCGGTTTTGGCGGTTTCCATTCAAAAGAAACATTTTTATTTTTAATTGAAATTGATAATTATGCTGTGGCGGCACAGCTTTATTCTTATTATTACCAATGATAATAATAAAATTTAATTAAAACTTTCCTTATGTTAAAATGTAGAAATTTTTTTATTTTTATTATTATGCACAATATTATCTAAAATAAGTTTAGCATTACTTACCTTCATGCTTAATGTCGATACATATATAAAATGTGGATGGAGTAACAAACGAAAAACTAATCGAATTGGAAACATTGAAAGAATCTACCATATTATGATGTACGAGTACATACAATTTGTAGGTAATTTGTAACTTTTCCAATTTCAACATGATTTAAAGAGTTTTCTTAAGAATCCCAGGAGCAATTATAATTTCTTGTAAGTTGGTTCCGACAACTGCAAGATTTTATGCAATTTAAAATTATCTATCTCTTCTCTTTTAGCAATAATATCTTAAAATTCCAAAACGGATTCTCTGGCCCGAAGAACTTCTATACATATGCACATATGTACATGTGTACTTATACATGTAGATTATGTATGTAGATTTATAAGTTCATGACACAATATTTCAGTATTTTCACCGAAAACATCAATTTTCTGTTGCGATTTTCTTTTATTCGCATATTTAGTATATATTAATCGTTGATGTGCCAACATTTTTCTCTGACTAGAAATAAAATTGTGTCTCATACGAGTATATGTTGTAATATATCGTAGAATTAAATACTATTTATATTTAAGGCAAAAAATAATTAAAATTAGTCGTCAGCAAAATAGCGAAATATTTATTTTGAGTTTTCGTCTATGTACATCGATAATTATACGGCATTTGAACACCCAACGCACTCTGTCTAAACGGTGATTTGGTTTTACTCAAATTACGGCCATAATTTGGTAAATGTGTAGCGTGCATAGCCATGCTGATTTAGCCATGTCCACGTAAGCGTAAGCGTCAGCGCCAGCGTACGCGTTACTCTCTAAGTTGTATATTTATATGGTATGTGTACTTATTTCCCATAGTCAAGAAGAGCTTAATTTCTGAAATTATCAAATGGGCGTAAATGGGTTCCTCCTATACAAGTAAAATAAGTATGTATCGGAAAAGAAAATCTGAAATACTCTCTAGAAAAAGGAAACGGCTGTCGCTTACATTTTCCGTGGCGTAGCCGAACCATGCTTACCTTTTGCTCAAGCAAACTCAAACTCTTCAAATTAAACTTAAAGGAAATATTGATACGAAATCAATGCAGTTTAGTACAGTTTATGACTCATAAATAAAGTGTTTATTTAATGCTAAAACTACATATCAAAATCATATAATAGCCATGCCCGCCAGAGGCGAGAGAGAGAACTTTGTAGGGTATTTAAAGTTTGACCACGTCCGTACTTTGCTTCACATCTTGTTATTAATAAAATTGTGATGCCACACAAGTATTTCAATACATAATAAAACGAGAAATCAACGTTCTAATTTTGGTTCCCAAATGCTTCCTATTAAAATTATTTAATTTTATAGTACTTATTACAAAGTTATAGCTGTTTGCGTATAAGATATGTAGGAATGCATCCGAGAATTGTAAAAATGTGTGTATATCAATGTAAGTTAAAAATAAATACATATTTTTTATATATTTCATAATTATATGTACTCGTCATCACTTTAATTTTTTAGTATAATTTGTGGCAAATGTAATGTTAGAATGTAAATGAGAAATAATTTTTGCGAATGTATGATTTGAACAGGCCGGACGTATCACCTGATCTGACGCTGCCAGGCTTCTTACTTTGGGACTTTTTGAAATCTCGCGTTTATCACAACTAACCCCAACCTCACCATGTTTTGTGAGCAACAATTCAAAATGGCGTAAAACGAGCACAAATGTCATTCAATTTCAGGGGTGGTCATTTGACCGATATAATTTTTTTCAACTTATGGTAATGCCATCAATTTTACACCTTTCCGTGATAAAAGAGCCCAATTTTTTCGGATGTTTCTATACTGTATAATTTAGTAGGTCACTTGAATCAACTGATCCCACCGTCATATGATACAATGCAATTACTTCTGCGAATAGATTTTCCTCTCAACGATCTGAAGATGCCAATTTACTTACTTTTGACAGTCTCGGCATATAAATATCGTATGTATGTATGTTTTTATTTAATTTTTTTTTTTTTTCTCCCTTTAAACTAAATTTTTCCTTCCTTTAAAAGTCCTCCAAACACCTAATACTTTAAAAGCATAAAAATATATATTTTTGTTTGCCATCGTTTAGCAGCAATAAAAAGTCACCAATGAGCGCATTTTCGTTATAATCTTCTTAGTTTATTTTGCCTTTGTGGTTGTTGACTAGCAAGAGCTTAAAATTCAATGGGCTCACTGATCGGTTTAGGCGTGATTCATAGGCGTGTTTTACATAAATTTACTACTATTGAAAAACAACATGTTCACACTCGCTGGAGGCTGAACCATAGTATCGAGAGCGAACTGTGATAAACCTGCCATTTCTTTAACATTTGCTTCTTTTGTCAAAACTATTGACGAGAATGACGATGGTAACAGAATATCGTTGAGAGGAAAATGTGCACGCATAAGTAATTGCATTGTATCAGATGTGAGTAGGGTCAGTTGATTTAGGTGACCTACTGAAGTATATAACAAGGTCGAAATGGTTTGAAAAATTGGTTCTTTTATAAGAATGAGAAAGAAACCCGCATGGTATCATAACAGGGTAGTATTTGGAGAAAAAGTGTGTGCAAAAGAAACAATAAAAAATTTTCTGAGTTCGCTTTTGTTTACGTCTTCACTTTTGCTGTTATTGTCGTTGTTAATATTTTTGTTAAATAATATGATTATGAATATTGATTGTTTTATTTTTAACCCTTTCAGCCCCGAAGTTGCATACAGGCATGTTCACAAATCAAATTAACTGAGGTGTCTCTCTCTCATCCGCTTCAATAAGTACACAAAAAACTTTTTTCCATTATATTGCTTATACAAACACAAATCTGACTACCCACCCTAACGCTAGTTTTAGAAAATAATTCTGACCCGTATGTGTTGAGTAGTAATAAGTGAATAAAAATAAATACCATATATTTATATAAGTAGTACAGGGTGGTACTTATTTCTGTTTCAATAATACCATTCAGTGAAAATATAATATTTGAAGAATTCTCGTAATGTTAATTCTCGGTTATCTTTTCGAATATGAGTAACTTTTATGGATTATTTAAACACAAAGATTTATCACCAAGATCACTGATGAGAAACTACGGTTGCTTCCGAAACGAAGTAGACATGAGGAACGCTTTTTGAGAACAAATAAAGATTGGTTGGACGAAGTTTCCATCTCTTTTATTTTCCCTCCCTTAAATCCCCTTCCGCAATCAAAAATCTTAGGGAAATTTAATTTAAAGAATATAATGAGCGAATGAAAATAAAAAAATTTAAGAGTTTAAGTGATTGTACACTTCTACCTATGTTGGGTTATGCTACGTAAATGAGCTTGAGACCTTCTCGACAAGTTTAAGCTTCAAAATTTGAAAGAGTTTACAACTTCATCTCCATCGAGTGCAGCCAAATATAGCAAAAATATGAGATCAGTCCAAACACACCAAATGTCTAAGGCTAAAGCTGTTTTGATAAAAAAGGCTAAGCTATCGCGGCATCAATACAACGTTATTAGAAAACTCTCCTCGATACAAGACTGTTTAATTGGCAAAGAAACAAATGTGTTATCCTCATTCAGTGTATTCAAATAAGTTAAAAATCATCCGAAGTTAAATTGCAAGCTCATCTCAACCACACTCTATCGCCTAGCCTTGACACGCCTAGTCTTGGTAAAAAAAATGTGTGATTGACATGTTAAACAATGAAGAGTTTGCTGGAAGTCCATAGGTCCATAGCTTCTATAATATAAGCAAGCCTTTCACGGATCAAAAGTTATTGATTCCGCTGTATTTATAACTTCATTATTGCCACTTAGATTAGTATGTGGAGAGAAGATTGTTTAGCAGAACCCTCGACCGGCTTCTGCAAGATACTGTCGCCCATTAAAAATAGTATTCAGTAAGCCAAACTCAAGTTTTTCAAAAGATGAAAAACCAAGAGTAGATGAAGAAATAGCATGTCTTTAGTAGTTCGTAGTTCTATTGTACAACTCGAAGATAAATCCTTAGTTGTAAGCCACAATTTCATTTTAGCAATGATTTATGGAAAAATATGTTAAGCGCTTACGAAAACTAAGTCGACGCAAAAGTGTATTTATGTGGAACTACTTCAAAGGAGTTCAACTTAATTATTCAGATGATTCAAAAAGATGTAGAGACTGAAAATTTGCAGTTTGCCTATTATCCATTGCTGGATCAGGTTTCTTGAGTGTCTTCTGCACCTCTCTTACAAGCTCCCAATAAAAAAATGCTCCAACTATGTCATTTGGGGAAGGAGATGATAAGGAAATCGATAAGGATGATGATGACAATGAAGATTATGATGAGGATAATGAAAATTATGATGAAGATATAGTTTATGAAGAAGATGATAAAAGTGATTAATAACTTGATTTTTAAAAATTATGAAAATATAAAATATTAATATTTCAACCAAAACATTTGTAACACTTTAGTTTTTATCATAAGGTTAATATGATAAAGTAAAATAAAAATGCTGAACATAAATTAAGAGCTTCTTCACTTTTGGCAAATTTGCCCCAGTGTGGGGTACTATTTTTGATTCCAAGAGGCATAACATTTTGAAGAAACAAAGAGTCTAATGATTTTACCTTACACTGCTCGGACGAAGACTTTTTAACAATTTACCAAAGAAAATCTGTTTTTGATATGAGGTTGACTCATAAAATTGGTTTACAAATAAACATTCTCTCCACATTAAATTTTATGTTCATATGTATGTGCAACGGGATGTCGTACATAACTTTGTCAGATTGATACAAGTTATTAAAGTAAAATCAAGCCTTGATAAATGTTTGGTCAAAATCGGCTCCTTAGCTGATTTTCATGGAATTCTCATTTAAATTCTCTGGACATTTGTTGAGGTTATTGTGAAGTTTTGAGTTCTTAATTTTTAGTATTGTTTGTTCAAAATAAACAGAGAATATGATCGAAGCCGGTTTTTTAATAAAATTTACACAATGCAAAATGCAGCTAAATCTATGAGGGATACTTTAAAATGATGTACTATATGAAAAGACTGACGATGAGATCGTTTTCTACAAAAAAAAGTCATGCATATAAACTCAATACTTTACCTGTAAAACTCATTTTTATATAAAAAATTTAATAATTTTTTGTTCCCTTTACATTTGTGTTTATAAATATTTTTTTGTTTCGTGAAATTGAAAAGACGCTACGACTTTTTGTTCTCATTTGTTCATTTGTCTCTATCTCACTCTCCACTCAGAAATAAGTTGTTGCTGATGTAATGGGATATGCATTTACATAATCTACATATTAAAAATATGATCGTATTAGACCATCGTGACGTGTGGCCGGGTGGGTGAGATGAAAGGAAGTGTAGATTTTGAATACTAGTTGTAAAGTTTCATTTTGTGGCATGTGTTCAAAATTCTTCTTGAGGAAGATTAAATAATTTTTTTTTTACCAAATATTTTAATTGTGCTAACGTATCACGAGAGCTTATGTAGCCAAAACAAAGAATGAAGGAATATGTCATCAAAGTAGTTTGTGTGTGGACAATGTGGATTTTGGCTAAACGATTCATTTCATGTCGGGAGAATAAAAATAATAAGATGATCCTCTCAATTGTCGTAAATTTTATAATTTTCATACAAAATTTTACAACATTATGACAATACGACACCTTGGGAGAAACCTAATTGTATTATCGTATATCGTACATCTTACAAATAATGAAATTGTCGCACGTATAAGTACCATACAATAAGTTTCGTATGGGTTGGCCACATGTGATGTTCATATGAAAAATATTTACTGTTAAAGACGATTTAGACTTTTTTTTGAAGAATTTTATTACAAAAAATGAGGTGACAAAATAATATCTGCTCGTCAATCAGTTCATACCGTCAATTACAAAAAACAATTTTACATTTATGAAGGAGTCTAGGTTACTTGCTGTCTTTTAAATAATTTGAATATCTAGGATTTTTACACAAATACATTTATACATTTCGTCTGATTACTTTTTGCGATTCTTTTCTTAGTGTATGCCCAAAGTAGGCTCAACTCGATTTTCAAAACAACAACAAATCGGTCAGCTTATCCAACAGTAATCAGTTAATTGATTACTGTTGATAAGCTGAAATGCAGGTAAAGTTAAAAAAATAAAGTATGTATAACTTTCACAGGGCGGTTATTTTTGAGCCGACATCAAACGCTAGTTCTTTCACTATTTTTCTTTTCTTACAATCCTTTATACTTTTGCCACTTTTTTTTAATTTCAAAACTGAGTAGTTCCATGGCTTCTCAGGTAAAAATCACGTATGTGACATGGGTGCTCAGTGAGGTTAAAGGATTAATAAGCGAACATATACGAGTATTTATTAAAAAAAAGGCTCAATGTGCGCTACATTGAAATATCATACAATTCGAAAACTAAAATTGGTAGTTTAGTCGGTCAACAATATATTACTTAATTTAAATTAGGTTTTTAAAAATAAAAACTAATATGTACGTATAATAGTGAATTTTGATAGACTAAATTAATTAGTGATCACTGTAGATGTTACATGCAAATATTTGTGGTTTTACATCGTATAAGAATTCTTATTACCACGACATCTTGTTTCCCAGTACATAACAACTACACTCGAAACAAGTGCTGATGAGTGACGAGCATAAAAATAGAAAAAGCAAGAGCGCGAATTGGAAACGTTCGCTATCAGAATTATTGTAATCGAACATAACGTGGTGAAGTACAAGTAGAAGATAAAGCAAAACAAAAAGTAGAAGAAATGAAAGAATAGTAAAAGAAGTAAACGGCACCAGCAAGCAAATGATCAGCACGCCGAACGACCAATTCGTAGTAAAATATCTCCTGAACTAAAAATGGCAACACAGCTATAAGAGTCGTTGCCGTTTTCATCGAGTCGAAGCGACCAAGCATAAAAATCAAGCATTTGCAACATTGTTGCAACAAATCCGCACCGCGCCACACGCCACTTTATGATGATGATGATAAGCATGTTAATAATGATGACGATGATAATGATTACAGTGATGTGGTGCATTTGCGGCAATATTAAGATTTTTGCTATGTACAACAATAATAACAACAATAACAACAGCATCAATGCCATACTGAATTGCTGCAGCAGACAAACGGCGACATAGACGGACATTGAGACAATAGTAGAGCAAATGTAGCCGCCAAAATCATAGTCGTCAAGCGAGAGCAGCACCAGCAATAGCAATGGTAGGTGCATACTTTTGTACTATGACTTCTGTCTGGCACTTTGTACATACACATGTAGTATCATACATATCATTCGTCAGATTGGGTTGAGTTGGTAAAGAGTAATGGACTGGCGAGCTTACAAGTGGCCACCAACAATTAAATAAAAAGCATACAATTAAAAATGTATGCAAAATTGTTGATGGAATTGAAGTATACATACTATAAAGTGTATAATTTAATTAACATCGACAATACTATATTTATGTAATTTATCTGTTCATGTTTTGGCGCTGTAATGGTGGTTGCCATAGTGTCAGCAGTGATTACACTTATGTATAACAATCGAAAATTTTACTGATGTCGAGTCTCCTGATTTATAAACTACGTTTCATCTGTTACCTATCAATTTATATACGATCGTAATTTTTTTACCGGATATTAATGGGCGTTTCTACTAGCAACAAAAGGGTGTTATTTTTTTCTCAAAATTTGGAAATATTACTAGTGAAGGTTTGAGGATTCGTTGGAGAAATATTTTTACGTGGTGGGTTCCAAGCCCGAAGCACAACAACAATTCATTCAAGGCCATGGAGAAGCCCGCCGCACACATTAGTTAACTCACTGACGTTTGTCAGATCGTTATCCAGGGGACTCCACGAGGAGGCTGTGTGTCGACTTGAAACGTAGAAGTGCAAGGATCGACCACGGACGCACCTGCGACTGTCACGAACTTTACTTTGTAACTAGTAAGTAACTAGTGAAGGTAGGGTGATCATTCCCTTTTCTCACTCCTCGGATCTAAATCTAATCTATGAAAACTGAACATAGTTTATGTTACGTGAGCTCTCATGCATCAGTCTTTCACTTAACAAAAAGTGAAAAGAAAAGATACTGAAATATTGTTGATTTAAAATGTATTCAAAATAAATTAAGTAGGCAGAGCTAATTATTCAGTCCAAAAACTGTCTATATTGAAGATACCATATATAAAAACTAAATCTAAAATATGTTCAGAAATTGAAGAAAGATTGACTGAGTATAGCGAAATAAAATTCAATTAAAAACATCTTCTTTCATTTCTTGTTCTTCACAATAGTTTTTTGCGAAAATCGTTTGATAAACTAGCAGTATTGATGATTTAAACCAATTAATTTTAATTTAATTAAATTTTTCGCAAGTCTGTGATAACATCAATTTGGCAAATTAAATTTTTACGTCCAAAATATAGTAGATAATACATTGCCAAATTGCTGGCAACGTCAAATACTTCAAGGAGTTGTTCATGAGGAGTTATTTCATTTACATAACTATTTCAATTGAAATGGTCACGAAGCTACGTAACGTGGTAACATTTCATGAGAATTTATTAAAATGCTGAGCATATTTTAATATTCCTTGAATTAAAAAAGTGCAGTAGAAAATAGTAGTAGAAAATAGTAGAAATAAGTATAGGAAAAAATAGAAGAAAATAGTATACGAAAATATCAGTAGTAATAGTAATAAAATAGTAGTGGAAAATAGTAGTAAAAATAGTATTAAAAATAGTAGTAGAAGAGTAGTAACCAACGTTGTTGAACAAAGTAGCAGAAAAGTTGGAAATTTATGACAATACCCCCCAGTAAAAATGTTATCACATCAAAATATGTTTAAGTCAATGTTTAAGCAGAAATAGGAGTAATTTTTATTTTCAAAGGACGTATGCTTCAGCATTGTGCTAAGTCCCCAGAATTATATTTTCTATACATAGTAAGTATGTTTCAATTTTAATTTAGAAGTTTGTTACTACGGACCCAATCGTGAAAAACAATTTGGACTTAGTAATTTCTGCTTGAATGCCAACGATATTTTGCATTCAAGTAAGAGCGGCTACCAACTTCTCGCAAAATCAATCACCCAACAAATTATAATGGTTTTTGATAATACCATACAGTAGAAGAAAGGGAAAACAATATAGTAAAATTGTACATAAGTACATAGATAGCTACCGGCACGTGTTGTGGTTATGCAAATTATTAATATTATTATTATTATTATTATTATTAAGTATTATACGATATGCCTGCACAGTATTATGTGATATCAACTGGCCTTTGGGTACAAACATATACATTCTCGTACATACATATAAACTTCCGTTGTTATAATACAAGTTTGTGTATTTATTCAGTTACAATTTCCTAGATTCTACCTAGTTGCCATTTCTAGACGATGGTAAACATCATTTTTATTCTTCATGTACATTTCTTTATATAAAGATATTTGTAAAGTGTTTCTCTACAGTATTTGTACAGTGTTTCTCTAGTTCTCATTATACACGTGGAACAAATACAACAGTTGACCAGTAGCTTTTGTTGTGCTTGCTAAATATGAACTACAGACATAGACAAAGATGTTGAGATGGAAAAATCTCAGCAAGCAATTATTAAAAACGTGTTATTAAATTTACTTAGTTGTGTTAAGTATGTAATATAAAGCTAACAGTATACTACACATCGGCCATTCTTAAGTAACGGAGGTGCTCGTAAGTGACAGATAGTATGTACATAAGTATGTAGTCCATACTCATCTCATAGCAACACAACCCATTGAGGCTAGGCTGAAATTTTCGCAACCATTCCAGTTGTTTCGTGATATATCTTTTTTCACGAATCAGTTATCAACTTTATGTCGAATTTGAAGGATGAAGTGAAAATCTTTTTTTTTTACAAATTTTTATTAGAATTTCTCTATTTATAGCTATGTGAATTCAATTACATAGCATATAGTACATATACCTAAACATAATTCGTTAGAATGTGAATGTTGTAGTAGCCAAAAACGGGCATAGTTTTGTCGATACTCGTAACGAACGAGAACGCAACAATAATGCAAATACAAATATGCAGGAATATATAGTGGCGGTCAATACGCGGTCATTAATAATGACAATACCAATATCCCATCATTATTTTGATGCCAGACTTACACGATCATTAGAAATGACATTATTGCAAGTATTGACAATATGACAATATGAAGGAATATTTGACATTACACGATCAATCAAAAAATCAATATTTATAAATAATGTCATTATTATTGATCATGTAAGTAAGGTCCGCTTATTGGTAATAAATTGAAAGCATTCATTCCAAAGTCAAGGGCGAAAATTACATAACGAACTTGCATACATATACATAATTCAATGTCAATCATCGAATTGAAAAAAGAGAAAATCTCATTATTTGAAATTATTAAAATTGTTTTGTTTAATTAGCTCTGTCTACAATTCGCTTTTAAGTAATCGAGCTGATGAATATATCTATGTATACCAGTGTTTCTCGTTTTTTGAGGATAGCAGCTTAAAACCCATAGGATCAATTAGGATCCTACATATATTTAGAAGCAATTCAGAAAGTATAGCAGAAAATCACTCATTGTAGCACTTACCTAATTGTATATTTGCTCCATTCGGATGCAAAGACATCGTCCTGCGGCTCATAGGCACCGGAACTGGTATAATTGGGCCCGATGTCGAGGATGGCGAAGGTGATGAGGAATCGCTAGAGCCGCCTTCCAAAGATTGTGCTGGCGTTGGAACCGTAGTCATGTGATGATCTGATGGTGTACTACCCGAAGCACCACCCCCACCACTGATAACACTACCTACGCCTCCACCGCCGCTAACACCGCTTCCGCCACCGCCACCGCCACCGCCACCGCCTCCGCCACCGCCATTATTAACATTTGATCCGCCGCCGCCATGATCACCGTGTGGTGGTGATCTTATTGCTGTGATAGTATGCTGATGGGCAGCAGCTGCGGCGGCAGCAACCGTTGCAGCGGCATGATGATTCTGATTCAAGTGATGATGCTGATGCAAGTGATGATGATGATGGTGCAGCAATGCCGATGGCGTGGGCACAATTGGTGGCACTTCATGCAACAGCAGTTCACGTTGTTCATCCTGTGCTTGTGCCCGTCGCAGAGCTGTCTGCATTGCCATGACACGCTGACGATCGGCCGTCAAGCGGCACTTCTCACAATTGCAATACCGAAACTTACAGTAGCGCTTGTGTCCTTTGAGTGTTATTTTGAGGCCATGATTTCGACAACGTGCACAATTCGGTGGTGTACGTGGCGAAGTGGAGCCACCGCTAGAGCTGGATGCACCACCGCATACATCGGTTTTCGACTCGTGCATGTCCGAATCGGACATTGTGTCGCTGGCCCAATTATCCTCAGACACCATTAAAATATTATATTACGCAAAAGTGGTTCTCTTTAGTTAGATTTAGAATTATGTTTATATATACTATATATATATATATATATTGATTTTAGTATATCAGTTCAGTATATTCAGTAGGTTTGCAATGGCAAATTCAGTTGAACGTGTTGTGTGACTAGTTAATTGATGAATAACGAATCTTCACCATTCTAAGGGGCATCCATCACTTGTAGTCGTTTTTGTAGTACTTGGTTACTTTTAGCACTTTTAATTTTCAACACTTTCAATTTATGACTTTTGTACTCGGAAATTGTAATAAATATTACAATTTATAATTAATTTTTGTTATTTTTTTGTAATTTGTTGTTTTTTTTTTAGTTGTGATTATCGATACCGAATTTGTATATTTAATAATAATGGCTTGGTAGTTTCCATTTTTTGTCTTGACCAGCTTTATTATTATTAATATTTTCTAGTTTTGTTTGTCTTTGCTAGTAATTAAGTTTATGAACACAAAGTTTTGTTGTAGAAACGATTTGGTTTGTGTAGGGTTATAGTTGACAATTTAATTGAATTATTTTCTAAATAGTTAAACACTTTATGTAATATATACTGATTTGCAAACGGTGTGAAGGGTGAGAACTATTAATCATTTAAAATTGCAATCAGTGGAATCATCTTTTATTATTGCTTCACATTTGAATTTTTACTCAGTCAAAAGAACTAAATTTAGTATTATAGTTGGACGAAGGTTAATTTACCTACATACTATTCACAATTTTAACTTTTACTTCTATTGAATATTGAATATTACATTTTACACAACAATAAAACTTTTATAGAATTTGTCAAAAAGCATGAGATATTTACACATCCAGATTTTAAAAGGTGATTTTGCTCTTGAATTACTGAGCTACTTTTCTATGTTTTGTTTCTTTTTTAACTTTTAAATTTGTGGTTTCACCAATTGTTCTTTCTGATCTCTCATTTAGGTGTATAGTAAATATATCACTTGAGCGAATTTATTAAGTTGCCGAATATTTGTTTACTCTTGTTGTAATAATAATTAGCTGTAAATGAGAAAAGAAAATATTGTGTGAAAGCTCAGATATAATTGTAAAAGACACAGATTTCATTTTCCTATCGATAGTAATATTCAAAATGATTACATTTCGAAAACCTTTAGAAATTATTTTTGAACTGAAATTGTGTACTTGGCAGTGGCCGGTAAAGCAATAAAGTGAGAGTTTGGTCTGAAACAAATCTAAAATGATGGGATCGAAATACGAAATTTTTTGTTACGTTTAATCGAGAATGACCGACGTATCATTTCTTATTCTTTTAATGGCGGCACTACAGCCCGTGGGGGCCTTCTTTTCTCCATTTAATGGCCCATGGAGGGCCTAAGCCGAGCTTTTAGCATCCACTCATGTGGTCCTACACCAAACTTTTTTATGCATCATTTATTTGTATTAAATCATATCTCACACTTTTAACAATTTCTGACTGTAACATTTGAACGTTGGAAAATGTTCCATTGTAGGTAGCCAAGGACTGGTCTGGTGTAATCGATTTTGAAATTTTGCTTCGGTAAATGTGAACTTATTTTTGTTTTTTGTTGGAAATTGAATCCGAAATTAAATCCTTGATTAAATATATAGACACAAATCGGAGTAGTAGTTCCAGTGTTGCTATATGTCAATTTATCTGTGATTCCCTCTCTCATTCTCCCTCCTTCAAAATCTTACAAATTTTCTTTTTTTTTAGCTAATTTCATCACTCGATTATTATCGATTATTTTGAGAACTGCCATATTTCTTTAGTCAAACTTTAACGTACTCTTATTTAAAAACTAAAAGAGATATTGAAAATATCGATATCAGAGAAGAGGTCATATCTAATAATTTATAGTTTTGAAAAGCTTTTAAGACTTTGTTGTAAAACTTGAAACTACCTTCTGCGTTATCATATGGCAACGCTAAGACTATTCGAGTTAATGCATAAATGAGGCGCATAAATTCTGTTTTCAGCTAAACACCTGCAACAAAGTGGGCAAAAGCAATATTATTATTTTATTATTGACTTCTATGAATAAAAATTGCACCTTGGACTAAATTGAAACATATTTCATGCCAATTGTTCAATTAACGTGTTAACCAGAAATCTTACAATCGTTAAGCAATTTTTAATTTACTAATTTTATTTACTTAACTTTTGTAACTTGTGTAGAAAGTGTGAAAAATTTCTAAACTAATAAACCGTGATTAGATACGTGATTAAAGAAGCACGTCGAAAAAGAAACTTGTATAAGTTTCGCTGACATTTACACAACCTTCTTTGAATCTGGCCTTGGTTTATAAACAAACTCTTTCCCAATTCCAGGCCAAAAGTCAATATCAACGAATTTATCAAACATCTCAGCAGGAATACTAATTTTAAAAGAAGAAAAATTTCTTTGATATGAAAAGTTAAACTTAAGAATAAGTAGAAAGGTCATCAATTTCAATTTTAGATTTTATGTGGAATTTTATATCATTGATTGAAGTGAAGTGTCATTTGGAAATCGTGATATAAAAGAAATTTTTTTTTTTTTTTTTGGTACATCTAATGGGAATTTTTTATAATCGATTGAAGTGTCATGTAAAAATCGTGATATGAAAACAGTTTTTTTTTTGTACAACTACTTTTAGCTACTGTTTTTATAGCAGGCGCAGCACATTCAACTACTGTTTGTTTTTTGGGAACTGCGACATGTGACGGAATAATCACTGGGACCACTGATAGGCTCAACGAGGGTAGCACTTCATTGCAAGGTGAAGGAATAGGAGAAAATATAGCATTAGATCATGAAGATGGAGGGAACAGATATGTGTTCAATGTCCGTCAGCAAACCGAAATTGGAATGTAAAGTACGTTCAGCAGCAGCATCAGCATATAACGAAGGCAAATAAGCATGAACAATAGGACTAACATCATCTAAGCGAACGTCCTGCACTGGGGCAACATCCAGAATTCAGTGACAGGTGAAATAACTGGAGAAGGATGGAAAGCAGCAGCATTCTATGAGGAAATATATGGAATAGTAGCATCAGTTTGGTTTGTAGATTTAGTGCCCCTCTTGGACACTTTAGGTGTAATCAGGATTGCTGTAGCATATGATGCGTTTACAGAAGACTGGGCAAGTTCACTCAGTTCATTGAGTTTCGATAATAATTAATTAACTGAATCAATAAGATGAGACATTTCAGAAGCAATATTAACAGTGGCCTTTTTACTGCCCAAGAATTCAGTCATGAGTACAGATGATGAGAGTTTTCAGCATTGTGTGCAGAATCACTGTAATCCATTGCAGGTAGGCCTAAGCAAAGCATTTCCAATTCTTTTTTCTTGCTCTTAAGTTCACACATTTATGAAATGTGAAAAATATTGTGACAAGCATTACACGATATGAAATTATCATAGGTGTTACATTCGGACTTGCATACGCAACAATAAGCCATTTAAGGTTTCAATCATTTTGAAGTAAGCAGCAGCAGAGGCAAAACAATAAACAAAGTATTAACAGCAAAAAGTAGTAGTATAAATGTAGGCAGCCAGTATGCATGTATGTGTGTATGTAGGCGAAAAATTAGTTGTCTTCTCAAAATAATAAAAATGTTTAATATACCATATTTATATGTGCAAGTACTAAATATATTAAAAGTTAAACTTTGCACTTATTAATAGAAAGTTATTATTACAGGTATGTATTTACTTAGTAGGATTTAAGTAGTATGCAGTTGTAAAAATTTCTATTTTATGTACTTTGTTGCTATGCTAAATCAAATGCAGTCTTATTTTCATTGTTTGCCGCTTGTTTTCTGCGGCTGTATGTGCTTGCTGTTGGCAACAATGTGGAAACTATTGCGCACTCACTTTTCGAGATAACGTATGCATTTATGTACCTACCACCTTTCACCCCCGTTCCGTTCAACTTGTTCTGATCACCTTCTATTTTTTCATAAGTATATGTGTTCCATATAAGTATGAAGGTTTTCAAATGTATTCATACTTAGTGTATGTATATACTCGTACTTAGAAACGAATGGAATATATACATAACAAAAATTTATTTGAATTAATGAATACATTTGCATTCCTTCTCTCATTCTCCCTCCTTCATCCTCCCACCTACCAATCTTCATTTCAATCAACACAATGCTCTGCATTCATAGGGGTACACCCTGTGTGTTGAATGTATCAATAACAAAGGAAGACGAAAAACAAAAAAAAAAAAAGAAGAAAGAAACAGAAAGTTATTTAAACTTAGAAGTCTATAAATGCAATATTGAAAATTTTCTAGAAAGCAAATACAATAAATATAAATACAATACTTATTGTAACAGTTCAACTAAGAGCAATTCGTTCGTGCAATAATATATAAAAACTAATTTTCTCACGCAAAAATTAGCGATTTTAAAATATTATAATATTTTCTTTTTAAATTATCTACACGATATTACTAAGTTGTTATATGTATGCACAACAGTTATATGTACGCAAGCGTGCATCCAGTATTTGCCAAAGGGCCCTCCGCGGCCCCACGATTTGAAATGTTGCCTACAATTGAAAATGTATCGATTTTAAAAGTTCAAAATATTATAAGTAATCTGACTTTTTCAAAGTCTAAGATGTGTTTTGATATAAATAAATGATAATATACGATTTTTCGAAAAGAAAACTTAATTTCGCGAAAGTTGGGGTACCTCTAAATTTCGTACCTCTCTTGGTATTTGATTTTAATTATATAATTTTGATATCGCAGAACTGATAAAAGTTACACTGTGCACTGTGTTGATTGAGGAAAAGAGAGGAAGAAAAATAACGTTATTTTGGAATTTGATCTGTACAAATTTCTCAGGAAAAATAGTTTCTGAGCGGAATTCTGAAAGAGGCTGGTGCTCTCTGCGGAACAACGAACTACCTTGAAATCAATTGTAGAGTAAAATTCAGTAAAACACGTTTCTGTCTCCTAATATATAAGCTTTATTGCCGGAATTATTGAACGTTGAAATTGCTAAAAATATTTTTTTCCAACATTTTTAACTTTCTCAAAGATTAATTTACTTTACACGTAAAAAAAACATTTCAAAATTGAAAAAAAAAATTGTAAAAATATAAAGTCAAAAATATAAAATTTTTAAATGTGAAACTTTTATTAATAAATTTTTCTCTATTGTTATATTGCGGTTAAAATTTTCTTCCATATAATTTGGTATATTTTACATTTTTTTTAGAAGATAAGAAGGCTATAAAGATTGTTTTATATAATGCGAGTGCATTAAATACAATTTTGTATGCAGTTTCATGCTCCGGACAAGTTTTTTCAAATAAAATTCTTTTAATTACTGACCTTCTAAAAAAATTTTTAATATATGTATGAAATTTCTTATACATAATTAAATGTATTAAAAAATAAAACAAAATTATGACGTAATGGGGAAAAACTGATGATGACATCGTTTTCAGCTCAGCGTATCTTAATTATGGTGTCTCAACTTCGAATCGCTTGGGAATTATTCGAATTTTTTCTTCCACTCTTGAAGCCACTGGACAAATTGTTGCCACTAGATAAAATTGTATTAAATCAAAATTGGCGGTTGAAATGATATCTGAATATCCGAATACATGCCATAATTTTTAATATGTAAGTTAGTATCCAATCTATTTTTTTTTATACCAGGAGTTATCCTGGGCACCGTTTAGGTATCGTTTTGAGGTACAAAAATCCAAAAAGGCCTAGAATCAAGCCTTTTAATCAATAACTATAAATATTAAATACATTTTTGTTTTTATTACTTTAAGACTTAAGTGATGGAGGGCTTTTGACTACTTTTAAATCGTTTTGCATGCTTAGCTTAGATTTTGGTAGAACTGGGACTTGAAAGCGTACTTACTATATGTTGGCGAAGTTGCTTAGAATGGAAAACAAAATTTTCGAATAGTCGAAAAACACAAAAATTTATCTTTACCAAATATACGAGTACATGTCTTCTCTTGTTTAATGGCACAACAGCCCATGAAGAGCCTAGACCAAGCCTTTTAATCAAGTCTATTCTTACTTCTTTTACTTTTATTTTCACACACTTAAGAATAACTTTTGTACCATACACTTACTATGAAATTACATCGATTTAACATATAACATAGAACATATAGTATACATATATCCAACGGCACATCTATAATTTATAAAAATCCGTTTCATTCCCATAGTAAATATGGTAGGTTTTATTCCAAGTTTTAAGTACATACGAGTACGTACATATATCCTAGCTTGAATAATAAACTAATTGAAATATTTGGATTATATTTAGATTTAGAAATCGGTGCATTTTCATAAAATCTGAGCAATTTCTACTCTGAGCAATGATTTTGTTTGTTTTTTTTCGTACTAATCGATATTGTCTAATGGAATGCTGATCAGGAAAACACACATACACGTATTTCTTGTAACCTGCCCTCCATCTACATGAGCAAATTGGCGTGTGCACTCTTATCATTACCTTTTGTAGACTGATGAGTTCGATACTGATCACCTCATTTAATTATTACACTTGTCGTAATAAACTCTAATTGTATGTATATTGCAGATCGTTGAAAATTTCACACACTTCCATATAAGTTATATGTGTATGTACATATACGAGTATGTATGTATGTATTTAACACGATTAGGTTGCACAAGTGTTAAGTATTCGAGTATTTATGGTACAATTACTATTAAAATTCATTACATTATTTACTATAATTTCATTGTAGTCTTGATTAATTTTTGAAATTCCAAACTTTGTTTGTCACTGCTTTTTAGCGAATTAATATTTCACAAATTGTATATTTTATAAATTTTTTTGTTTTTTTGTTTAATTTTGTATAAATTTTAGTTCTCAGTTCTTTTATTTTTTTATTTGCATATAGCTCATTTAACGGACCACTCGATTGTTAAGGATTCGGGTACGTTTGAATAATTTTTTCTTGTTTATTTTATTGTTGATCTTTTATAGAAATTAAATTCGAAAAGTTCAACCGGCGGCAAATCTCATCGAAACCTATTTGCTGATGTGCGATTTTGTGTATCTGTGCATCAATGAGCAACAAATGTATGTAGTTGATTGAGTGGCGATATTGTCGATATTGCTAACAAATCAACGATGAAGATGATATTGTTGCTGATTCTGTCGATTCAATGACAATGAAGACGGCAACAAACACTAGGCTAAGGCGCGCAAACACGAACGTTTAATCTAGAACCACACCACCAACAATATCGGAAACTGGTGAACAATGAAATCCGACAACAAATTGCTATAGTGAACTGTTAGCTTAGACGCACACAACGCAACTCAAGTTGGGCACCGAACGATGGATGAAAAGAACTCTCGGCCTCGGATTCGGATTTGAATGCTCCTCGCTCGCTCGGCTACCACCAGTCACACCACATACACGTCTCCTCATACATGCGAAAATGCACACATTGGCAGAGAAGAAAAGTGACGACAAACTAACGAAACCGCCGCTGTTGTTGCTGGTGCTGGTGCTGCTACTGCTACTCACATTGCAAAAGTGCAATATTGAGTGACGCAGTAGCAGCAGCAGCAGCAGCAAACCAACAAACAAACATTCAGACTTAGTGCATACAAACGGATGAATGTGGACAGACCCCAAAAAGTGTTGTTTGTGTGGTGCAACCACTGCCACTGTCAGTGCCACCACTCGTACAGTTGACGGTGCACAGAGTGGTGCGGTATGTACGATAGCAATAGAGCACGAGTCGAGTCAAGTATAGCAAGTAACCAGGCAGCCAATGTGTGTTAGTGCATCTATGCGCGTGTGTTTTTGCATGCCCAAATACACATACACTTTCATACATTCATGTACACTTCCGTACATATGCATGCATGCATACGAGTACATATGTACGTGCATGTGACTGAGTATACGAGTATGTGCATATGTATGTGTGCATGTGTATCTTTAGTTATTTTGTTGTACTTGTACTTTCGTAGATTTTATTCTGAAACTTGCGCGCAGCAGCTGATTGCAGACAGACAGGCAGCCGAACGAACGGCAGGCAATGCAATGAAATGCAGCAGAGTGCAATGCAAAATCTTGTTGACTCTGTTGTGTTGTAGTTGGCTCAAGTACTGCTTTGCATACATTTCGTTGCATACCAACATCGAACACTATGTTCGATGCGGTTTGAACTATTTGCTTGTTTCTCTGATTGTTTGTCGGTTTGCGAATTGTGTTTTGAAATGTCATATTATTCTGCGTTTTCATTCTCTGAGAAGTACACTAAATTTTAAAATGAAGCTTCCGAGTGCTTCCGGGAAAGGGTAACAAACTTGACGTAGTACAACTACCTCGTATTTAAATAGTAAAGTGTTCTTTTTTGCTTTTTTTTTCTTTTTTTTTCTTTGCACGTTTACTTTTTCTATTCGATACGATATACAATCAAAATTTCTTTTAGATTCTGTTCCGTTTTCTGCACTCTTGTTTATTTGGTTTTGTTTTCTTTACTTTGCAATCGCGTACTTTTAACTGTTTGATAAGAATGAAATAATTTGCGAATTTTGCACAATTTGGCCGGAGTGTGACGACAATAGCCCAAATAGTTGTCCAGTAGCTGGATTCCAGCATTTTGATATCGCTAAAACTCTATCGCCATAAAACCATAAAATGACAAATAAATAATTGCAATTCTGGCGCACTGAATATCGTCAATTTTGATTCATATAGTTGCTAAATTTTAGCGATGACTTCGATGAACTGTGTGATGAGCTGTTTTTTACAATTCAGTTTGCTTAATTCAGCCAAGATTGTTATTCCAGCCACTTTAATAAACATAGCTAAAATCTGCCAAATTAAGTGCTAAAATTTTCGGAAATTGGCGGCGGCCATATTTAGGCCTTAAAACCATTTTTTAGAGGAAGCAGATAATATTTTTCAATACTATACAATTAAGTATATAATTGATATACAAAACAGTGACTAAAGAAAAAAAATGAATGTTTGCGCAATATTTAGAAGACCATAGGGACTTTCTGCACAATAGGTTAAAAAAAAAACATTCCTCCTTTAGTTATAAACTTTTATATAAGGGATATATTGTTTTAGACACATAAATGATCATGGATATTATGTTTTTATACTTATAGATGAAGATTTTGTGGAAGCTTTTTCTCTTTGACTGCATGTCATTCTTTAAATAAATAATTTTATACGACTGCACCCTTTTCGTCTTTCTGGTATAGGAAGACATCGACATTGTCCGAAGTAGATATTTGCATCTGGAGGAAAAATAAACAATACTTTACCAGGGCGAACATCTAATGGAAGTATGCATTACTACTTACTTAGCTGACACTATAACCGATGATCAATCTTGGCCGCCTCTATAAAGCCTCGCCAGTCGCCAAGTGCAGTCAGGTTGCTCTACACCTTGCCTTTCCAACGGAAATTAGGACGTCTTCTTCTGTGTGTTCCTCCTCCGTGGTTCGAATAAAACACGCTTCTAGCCGGAGCGCTTTCTTCCATTCGATCAACATGACCCAGCCAGCGAAGCTGCTGGATTCGATACACGTCGTCCACGCATACTGGACCGTAGATCTTACGGAGTATCTTCCTCTCGAATGCTCCTAACAGCCTCTCATAATTGATGGTCAATGTACATGTCTCGGCGCCATATGTTAGGACGGGAAGGATGAGGGATTTATAAGGCGTTATTTTCGACGGTTGAAGGAGGGCTCTGCTTTTCAATTGCCTACTGAGTCCGTAGTAACATCTGTTGCCAAGAGTTAATCTCCGCTTTATCTCAAGGCTGACGTTATTGTTGGTGTTTATGCTGGATCCTAGGTAAACGAAATCCTTGACGACTTGAAAAGTATAATTGTCAATAGTAATTGACCGCGGTGACTCTTTGTTTGTTGACACAAGGTATTTCGTTTTATCCTCGTTCTCCACTAAACCCACTCAACGAGACTGCCTTTCCAGGTTGGAGAATGCTGCACTGACTGGTCGGTCCAGCGTTTTTGCCTAGCAGCATGACACTCTTGTAGAAGATAGTGCCAGAGATGTCGATGTTCGCAGCTCGAATTATTTACTTCAGCACAATGTTAAAGAAGTCGCACGATATGGAGTCACCTTGTCTGAAACCTCTTTTGGTATGAAAGAGAAAGCGGAGAGGTCTGTTCCAATTTTCACTGCGCTGGTGGTGTTGGTCAGTGTCATTTTGCAAAGACGAATGAGCTTTGCAGGGATACCAAAATCAGACATTGTGGCGTACAAGTGATCCCTATTCGTGCTGTCGATCGAAGGCGGCTTTATAATAGACGACTAGATGGTGGGTGTCGATCTGTTTTTCTCGCGTCTTTTCCAGGATTTGGCGTAGTGTGAATATCTGGTCGATGGTGGATTTAACAGGTTTGAAGTCACACTGATAAGGTCCAATCAGTTTGTTGACGATGGGCTTCAGTCTTTCGCACAGTACGCTCGATAAAATCTTATGTGCAATATTCAGAAGACTTATCCCACGGTAGTTGGCGCGGATCGTGGGATCACCTTTCTTCTGGATTAGGCAGAGTACGCTGAGGTTCCAATAACTTGGCATGCTTGGAAGTATGCATTAACGAACATAATAAACTTCCTAAACTTATCTAGATGGACTTTATCATCTCGCATAAAAAGACCAAATATCATCTACGTAAACAATCAACTGAGGACGTGGTATCGATATGATAAGCAAACGATCGAACCAACGCTTCAACATTCAAATAACCTTTCTTTCTTTCTTTTAATGGTACAAAAGCCCATTGTGGGCCTAGGCCGAGCATCTGACATCCATTCTTGTTGTGCGTGATATATGTACATATATATTTGTATGCGACTGGAAGGGACCTAGTGTAATGCCGAATCCGAACGGTAAATTGAAAAGCTTCTCTTAGGTAAGTTTTACTTTTTACTGTAAAAAATTGTTTTTTTGAACTTTTTGATTTTTGCATGTGCCAAGATTTAAATCCAAGGACACTGCGTATTAGGCCAGCGCACTACAAAATACGTCACAGCGACCGACAATCAACCTACCAAATATAAAATTTTGCTTGAATTTGTTGATATTAATGAATATATTCAAATATTTTTGTAATTTTTCGAGAATTTTGTAGAAATAAATTTCAGAAAACATATTTATTTGGATAAAATTTGCCCAATCAATACTAATAAGTATATCATCATCACAGTTTTACCTTGCTCTTACTTAAAATGCCTACTTATGGTCACTCCTTAGGCTAAAGAAAAACTGGTACGACTAACACTTTGCCCGAATATGCAAAAAAAAAAAATAAAATACTTTAATCGGTTACATAGCTTTTGTAACACGGCGAATAAAACTTATAATAAATTTATTTATTTCTATTTTTGAAAAACAAAACGGTGCTAATATTTTTTCTTTGGTGGTAAAAATTAATATACATGAAAAATTAAATTAAATAATTGTGGTCGCTGTGGTGTAGTGGTAGTGCGTTGGACTGCTACGCAGAGTGTCCGGGGTTCGAATCTCGGCACAAGCAAAATCAAAAAGTAGAAAAAATAATATTTCTACACCGCACCACCTCTTGGCAGGCAATGGCAAACCTACAAGAGTAAAAATTGCTATGAAAAGCTTTTCACTTCGCCGTTCGGATTCGGCATTAAACTGTAGGTCCCTTCCATTCATGTACAAAAATAACACGCACAACATGAGTGGATGCGAAAAGTTCGGCCTAGGCCCCCCATGGGCTGTTGTGCCATTAAAAGTAAGTAAAGAAAAATTAAGTACTCCACACAAACGGTAATACTGTACATAGTGTCATCTGCCAACACTGGCAGGCCATAGAAGAATACGTATTAACTATCAAAAAACCGAAAATTGTCTTTGTTACGTAGGTGTCCTGCCAATTATCATGCCAATTCATTTGTAACAAAATGTCGGTCGTCATCAATGCAAGCTTAACATTATCTTCTCTGCTTCTCTCTTCGTGTCTTCCCAATATTTGCAGAATAGTCAAACATTGTGCTCTTATGAGATAGTTAGCCTCATTGTGATCCAAATCGGCATTCCAGCCACTCTGCCTAGTGTATTAGTGTTGGCAAGCTAGTATGTTGAAACGCCGAATTAGAGTGTCTTTTGTGCGACTAAGAACACATATAAAAAAAGGTGCACAAAAGCCACACATGGCATTTTACTCGTTTCACTCGGTTTCTTTTTCATTGTTGTATTGAAAAATGGCAAGCCAAGAGCCCGCTATTTTTCTTTGAAACATAAAATCAAATGCCATACAAAAAATTGTTAAAGCAATTATATGTAAAAAATAATTATTTAGTTTTAACTTGGAAAACCTGAGAAAAACCTGAGAAAAATCTTCAGGCAGTCCAATTGTAATAATAAATAATAAAGTTAACACAAACATTATCAATGAAAGCCAATCTTAATACAAATGAAATACAGGGTGGTCCAGTTAACATTGGAAAATTTTGAGTGTGGCACCCCTAATGTCATTCGTATTACGATAGTAAATTCCTTTTCTATTTGCGGTTAACGAAATGGGTTGACATATGTATGTATGCTCAAACAACGTTGGGTAATAGTAAAAATGTACTTGAAAGTGTAAGAAAATTACGTTCATAATTCGATAGAAGATAAAATACGTTCTCGTACCCCGAAAGTGCGCACAACCGAACAAATTCCTGCTGCTGGTCAGAGGAAGGAAGATGCCTTACAGTGAATTCCAAATTATAAATGTTTATATAGTTACTAACCACTTATGAGAGACAACAGAGCACGAAGAATAGAGAAAGAAAGAGTTTGCACAACTGTCTCTACAATCAGTTGAGTCTTTTGCACTGAGTTAATAACTTGATTGAACAAAGCTCACTATCACTACTGCTTCACATATGTATCGGGCACATGAGAATGTATTTGTAGTTTGTAGATTGTAGGGCACATTTCTTTTTAAAAAGAAACAGTTGCGCAAAACAGGGAGCAAAGGGTACAAAAAAGTATCGCTCAAATACACGCTCTCTGCAATAAAACTACATACAACTGAAATACAGCTGCGATAAAAAAGAAACGACAATATATTTACATATATACTCGTACATATGGATATAGTTTCACTGAATGCTTTTTATACCCTACACACTCTGCGTAGCTACACTGTACCGGGTGTATTGGTTTTGATGGAGTATTCGTTGTTTATAACACTTGAGTAACAAGTAATCTTAAGGCTTTGCTATGCATACACAGCGTAGCGTGACGTGACGTAAACAATTGGGGTATTCATAAGGTGTTGTATCCGTATGCCGTATTGTCATAATTTTGAAAGAATTTACGATAATTGAGAGGATGCAACACTAAATGGCGAATACCTCAAATCTATTGAAGCCTTTAACCAAAATTTGATACAGGCATTTCTTATACTTAATCAGCAAGAAGCAAATTTCGGAAAAGAACTAAATCGGTTAAATGCGCGTGCAATTTTCACTTTAGGAAATTCTAACGCAAATTAATCAATTTAAAAAATTGGTCGGATCCATGCCTGTTTTTATTTTCCAATATCATATTAATACGCACATACATACATATGTACCATATATGCAATGTTTGTATTAAATTTGAACCGCGCACCACTTGTGGCTTCTGAGTGATAACGTTGGCATAATATTGTATATTTGTATGATAAAACTGAATACTTTGAAGTCAAGTTTGAAGTCTGCAAATTACGCCTTCTTATCTTACTCTGTTTTTTTCTTTCTTTTAGTTCGACACTTCCACAAACCACATAGGAATTTTCGTCAAAAAAGAGGTCAACCTTTCTGCACGCAACTTACGACTTTCCACATGAAGCCATACGAGCGCGCCTCGTGAAAGAGTATTTTGTTTGGCCCGGTATTCAATGCTATAGTAGACCTTTCGCAATAATCTGTACGTAATGTCAGCAGAACAAAACTATAAAACTCAGTAGGAAAAATGAGAATTTCCCTGTATTTCAGAAACATACCCTATAAAAAAAAACTGAGTTCAGATTTGAAATTAGCATAAGAAATATATCTAAAAACGATTATTTCCTCAGCCACAAAATCTTAAAGACCTCTTCGTTATTTTTCATGAATGTGATACATATGATTTCTAAAATTTAACTTGCTAATAACAACTTAAGTCGTTCACGTAGACCTAAAATCATCTCAGCAAGTTCTCGTTTGAGACGACTCAGAGCGATCATCTCTCTTCACCAGAAAGAGTGTTCTTTCGTTTATCAAAAAAATCATAGGTAAAGAGGTCATAGCTTCTGTGGAGCTACTAAAGCTCGCTTTCTTACCATCCCTAAACGACTTCCAGTAAAGATATACTTTTACGGATTTTCACTTTGAATTTATAATTTTAAAATATTTTGTTATACTTAAAAATACAAACTCGAAACTATTCTCACCTAATTGATTTTGCTTCGACTGCTTAACTTACTATTTAACTATTAGTTATTCTCATTAATTTCAAAACTCTAGTACAAATTGATATTTTTTAGTAAAATCTAGAAATTTCACTCTAGATTTTCCATCGTTTCCATATACTTTTTAGGTACAATATATTTAAAATATATTGTACATCGTAAATATTAGCGCAAACGATCAGCTTTGACAACGACCAAAATGTTGTGGAAACTATAAAGTAGTAAATTCCATTTTTCAATTATCAAAATCACAGCGATAAATCAAATATTATATACTATTTATTATTCGACTATACCGCGCAAAACGACACCATTTCGAAAAGGACAACGATTGCAAACTAGTTTAAAGTATTTTGTCGCAACGGCGACTTGCATTGCAAACATTTCATTTCGACCCACAGCATCGACGATCACGGCAAGAAGAAAAAATCAGATTACTTGACGTCGAAGAGAGTATGCAAAAAACAAAATTGGCAACTATTCCGCAAGCTAATTCATTATGTGTACCAAATTTTAGAGAATATGATATGAGCGGGAGAGTGTCATGCTAAAATAATGGAGTGCTTTTTGTTAATGGAGCCATGCAACGCTTCACTGTTGCTCCATAAAAAAGTTGCATGTGAACATCAGTGCATGTTTAAAGTAAACAATATCATTTCATATCAACGCTTTTCCCGTCTTCGTGCTTACAGATACGACCACTCATAAACAACAACAATAATCTGCAGTGCTCTTCGTTCTCTTTATGACTGGTGTCTCACAAGTCGAACGAGTTGTTTGTGTATATCTAATTATAGATCTTTCTGTCTTGCCTCACTTTCCTCTGATTTTACAAACACTTTGCAGTTCACTCGATCGTTGCTCTCTCCTCATGCGAGTAGGTATCTGTTATCTCCCCTATGAGTATCTGAGTGTTGTTTATACCCATCGGTTTTTACAACAAGCAAACAAAATAAGGTGCTCAAAAGGTGCTCGTAAGTGCAGCAGCATATTTCACAATTCTATAGGATGTGCACCGTGACTGCGCGTGATGCTGTTCCATAATGCAATCATATCGATCGTCCATCTACGATCGCTCAAGCACCTAATGATCGCTTACATAAATTAACAAATATTTAATAATAATTTTAATATGTTTATTATTTTCTAATATATAATAATATAAAAACAAAATATCATAAAAATGGAAAAATTTTCTTTTTAGCACTTGTATAGCGACATGCTAGTACCTCAATTTGCCGCTGGGTAAGGGATGCAAGAAGCCGGCCGCAGAAAAAACCTGAAACCACCAATAAATAAACGAGGCATTCAGATCGTTCGCGTTTAACGCAAGTACAGTAAACAAAAATAAATGACTATTTCGCTCTTGTAAGGCCTCAGGTTGAAATGTTTAGCAGTGGTTTCGGAAGTAACTCACCGCTCGGTTAAGAGGAGGTTTTAGCTGGCGGATTCCCCACAAAATTAATGTAGTATATACGTAAATATACTAACTAATAAACTAATAATCATAAATATAATTCTAAAAACATGTATGTATGAATGTAGTTTTAGTACAATATATAAGAAATAATCGCATTGCGGCACAGCGTAACAAATATCCGACATGCCTGCCAAATCAAATCAAGACAACATGGCAAGATACGAGTTAACTGACAATTAAGTGCTGTGAGTAACTGTCAACACATCAGAATGCAACATAATAACTAAACGTGTGCTTCTACGTTACGATGCACAAATATTCATCAAGTTAATCCCACATAATTTACGGGCTGTGTGCGCGCTAAAGTAGCAATCATTCGTCATTATGTCAGCTAAGGAAATCGGTGGCATGCGCACTCAAATGGAGCCTTCACTCGTTTCTGATAGCATTGAAAGTATTTAGTTCATCTTCATTCCGGCAGGTTATTTTTTCTCTCATATTGATTAATTTTTCCAAAGGTACAATAAATGCCGTTTACATTTTCATTAAAATATTTTCGTATTTTTTTATTTTTTTTATAATTTGGTTTTTTTTTTTTGGTTTGCCACAAACCAGTTTTGAGTGATTTTTACTCACTTGCGTTCTTGCTTTGTTTTATTGTAATGGTATTGAATTTGCATTTCAATTAAAACTTGACTAAAAAGTAAAAAAAAAACTTTTCGGAATTTTGTCATGTTCAAAGACACGTGCTCCCGGGCCGTTGTCCGAGTTGCACAGAGGGGTTATTATAGACATTTGCGATGCCACTGATTTGCTTCTCTGAAAAGAGTTTAGCATTATTTACTATTAATTACTTATCATGGAGTATTTGTATGGCTTTTGTGGTTTTATTTAATTTTTATTTTATATTTTATTACAAAACACACATAAGAAAGAATCTATTTCTTGTAATAATCGTATTGAAAATTGGAAAAAGGGAAAATAAGTTTTTCAAGAAGTAAGGTGAAAAAATAAAGTTTTGACTGTTTAAATTTAGTTCTGAAATTACGATTGAACAGAACGCCTCAGTTTTATGCAGATGATGGGACATTCATGAACGCAACAGATACATTAGAAGAATTGACATTTAATATACAGGCTAATATTAAAAAAACCTTCTTAAAATTAATCTATCGAAAACATATTTTTATCATCTGCAACAACTTCGAAAAAATTTTCGGAAGTATAAGTAGAAGCGCTGCCATTACAGAATAGTCCTCCTATTCTGTAATAGTCCTCCTATCCTGTAATGGTAGTTTTATTTCTAGAGTCAAGAAATTAAAGTATTTAGGTGTTTAGGTTAACTGGAACGAACACATTAATAAACTAAAAATTAAATTAATTCCATAACATTTTTTTATATATCTTAATAGAATCAATATACCAAAGAAACAATTATGGTTGCTTTATAACTTAGTTGTTTTTATGTCCCGAATTAACTATGTAAATGCAATATTGAACAGGTGCTCAGAGTTGAAGATACACAAAGACTTAAAAAATAGAATAATAAAAAATATTATTTCAGTACCACCTTGTACTGCAACAGCAAGCTTATATGTGGATTGACTTAACATACAAAACTATTCCATCTTGTAAACTTTTTAACCTTCTACAAAATAAAAAATAATGTATAGTTGAAACAGAAAACACCGAATATAACCTCAGAAATTTTCAAAATATAAGAACCATCGGACCATCAGAAAGAAGCACAAGATCGATAAGCAAGAATAGGAAAAAATTATTCAATAAACTGTCAATAGTAATTAAAAATGTAAAATATATTATAAGTATATAATATGTATGTTATAAAAGAAATGTCATAACACTACTGTCATCAAATTATAACTTTAGTATTTAAGTAAAAATTGTACGATCCATACTTTATTAGTTTATTTTTGTAAAACCATATTTTTATTATTTATTTGTATTATTTTCACACAAGTAATTGTCAAATAAGTAATATGTTTTCTTCACACACAAAATTTTTATTTTTTTGGGAAAATATTTTATACCATATATTTAAATAGCATACAAAAAAAGAAGAAAAATAAAAGAAGTGCAATTTTAGTCATAAAATCTGAATTTAATAACTTTTTTATAATATTGTAGATGTAATAATCGGGGAAAAATCAATCATTCATCCGCCAGTTTATATTAGATGCTTTATTTTAGAGGGGGGAGAACTTGAAATTGAAATAAAATACAGTATAATGTTTTTAATATCCATGAAATTGGCATGGTACATGGCGTAATCTGGAAGTCCAATTTTCACACACTCTTCGCAGTAAATCAGGCTGTATGTCGGCAATAACGCGTCATATGTTAGCTTCCAAGCGCTGAATTGTTTCTGGTTTATCGGAGTAGACATGCGACTTTACATATCCCAAAAGATATAATCAAATAGCGTCAAATCGTGCGAATGAGGTGACCAGGTAACAGGACCATTTCATGAAATTAATCGTTCGTCAAATGTTTCCTTCAGTAAATTAATTGTTTCGTGTGCCGTGTGGCATTTGGCGTCGTCCTGCTGAAACCACATGTCTGCATCATTAATGGCTTCCAATTGCGGAACGAAAAAGTTAGCAATCATATCTCTGTACCGCTCACCGTTGACTGTATCGTTCTGACTATCATCTTTTTGAAGATATAAGGTGTTTCGAGAATGACTTTTGGATGATAATCGTTCCAAATGCGGCAATTCTGTTTATTGACGCAGCCGCCATTTAACTAAAAGCATGAGCAGCATAAAACGCGCGAGTTACGTCCAAGGCAAAATCTGTTCCCATGAATGGAGCGACATTGTGTACATGCACTATCAGCATATTTTGCTGAGAACGTTTCATCAGAGGTAAAACTGGCATAAAGGTACGAAATTGCTGAATTAGCATCTGGAGTATCTAATTCAGGAAAGTCGCTTCATTCATGGGAACAGATGTTGCCTGGGACGTAACTCGCTTAATGCCCGATGAGTTTATCGAATTGAACAGTGTTTTTCAAACTAAATTTCAACAATTTGCAAACGTTGCTCCGACGTGATTCTATTCATGATGAATTGCCAAACCAAACTAACTTCAAAGCAACTTAGAATTGTCAAATCAGCTGTCACAGAAAACAGTGTTGCAAATATAAAGTGCTTGTCATCAAAAAAAAAAAAAAACACCCGATATTTATCTAAAAGAAATGTACAAAATTTCACCTTGATGGGTTAAGCAGTTTTCGAAAAATCGTGATCACAAGTTTAAGAAGTTTTGAGAAAAATTCATTGAAAATTTCAGGTGCAATAAATTTCCACATATATCGGATCAACTTCAAAATTATAGGAGACATTCCTACAATGTTATTATTTAGGAATAAGGCAAAGTAAAACTTCAGTATTCTTCAAATACTAAGTAAAACTGCATGAATATATATTTTATATGTAATTTACACACGCTTTGATCTGCATTTGCGTAATAGATTTTTAAAAGAAAGAATGTGTTAGTAACACAAATAAATTTAATTGATTCCATAATAAAATCCGGTTCAGTTGGGTTTACAGCACGACAATTCGACCCTGAACTTTATGGAATCTGATTATGTAAGTAGTTCCATTACTAAGCGCATTGTTTAGTTACTAGTTAATGCTAAACTGCAGTTTACGTTTAGATTCTCAATTCACACAGTTGCTTCTTGAGAGCATGTATGTATGTATGTATACTCGTATGTATAATATAGTATGTTGTATCTTGTTGCCTTTGGAAGATGGCTGACATCAGTTAACCAGTGTCGTTGAAGTATTTAACAATGTTGCTTGCTTTTATGTACTTTTGGGTTCGTTCTGATAATCGCATTTAGGCAGAAAAGTAAATACAAAGTAGAATGTTGTGTTAATATGTTGTTCTCAAAGAACGTGGTACGAGTACCTATATGTATGTATAAAAGATCATAGTGGCATTAAAAATATTATTTTAACCTTTTTCGTTAATTGCTCCAAAAACACCTTTGTGAATTATTAATAATTTGTGTATTAGTAAATGTGGCTTTTTTAACTTTATTGGAACGCAAAGTTTTAGGATATATCCACATTCCTACAGGTCCTAATAAAATAGGTTTAATTGGTATTCCTCAGCCTTTTTGTAATGGTATATTTACATAAAAATATCTTTTTTTATGAGGACCTGAGGGGAAAGGTCACAACCACTTAAGTCTAAAATTAGAAATTTCTTGAAAAAAGATTGGATCAAAAACATGGAACTACCAATTAGACAATTAGAATTTTGATTTGATTTTCGCGACAATGAATCGAAGATTTTTAAAGTCAACCCTTTGTCAATAACAACAACGGCCTATTTATGGCTTATTATGAATGACCGAGAATTGATAATTTTGTAATGCTACCAAAAATTCGTTTGTATGTGGTAACAAAATCAAACGTAAATTTCAAACGTGGCGACATCTGCATTTGTTAACTGCAACACGCGCTAAATGACACTGGCACCAAAAATCATGCATCACCGGCATTCGAATAAAATTTGGTTGTTATATTATTTGTGTATATTTGTGATAATGATACATACATACAATTGTACTTTTCCAATTGACTTGCAACTTCAACATGTTGTTTGTAGTGTTCGTGTTGAGCAACAACCAGCAAAGTTGTAAACTTGCAATTCATGATTAACAATGTTGCTCATAGACTAGCTGCTACTGCGGACTTGTTGCATGCTTGATTGCATTCAAAAACATGTAGCAATATTTTAATATATCATAATATATACATATACATACTTATGTAATATATTTAGAAATAATAATAGTATAGAGTTTGAAAAGTGTACTATTGCTATTGAAAATTGACAAACGGTGATAAAGAGGAACCGTGGAAAAAGTGGTTTGTGCGCAAATGGTTGGCACCGCCAATGGTGAATCTCCAAGAATAAAAATAACCTGAGAAAAGCTTCTCTTCCCCGTACGAATTTGGCATAAAACTGTCGCCTCCATCCGCTCAATATGAGTGAATACGGCAAAATTAAGGAAAATATTAATACCAACCAAAACACGTCACAGAGAAATCTCAGAAATATATACATATTTATATTGTTAAAAATGTTAAAAATTGTTTTATCAGCAACTGAGAAGCTCCTTAGTGTTTTGTTAATATAAGCACACATAAATGTAAATGATTTAATTGAGATTAAAACGGCCTGAATCGAATTATAGGTTCCTAAAGAATTTCAAAAGAGTTGGACATCAGTTTTCAGACAAAACAAATAAATTTATTATAATCCACTTTCTCTATCAGCTTTAAACACTTGGTAATTTGTTTATTTTGTTAAGCAATAAAATAGTATGATAAACTATTAGGTAATTGAAAATGTGTCGTATTTTCATAATGGAAAATTTTCTATGAAAAATACGACACCTTGTGAATACCTCAAATATTTAACTTTTAATAAGAATAGTGAAATGGAAGAAACTGTAAATGAAAAAAATAATAAAACTTGTTTAATGAGTTTTTGAGCAGTTGAGTTGAGTTTTAAACAGCAAACAAGTTTGAGCAGCAGTTTGAGTTTTGAGCAACAATACAACACTAGCATGGTCGTTGAAAGAAAATACGAGCCCGGGGAGAGAGGATGACCAGCTACGGTCTCCTTACTTTTATAAAACAAATTTGGACATACATACATACATGCTTAAGCTGAAGTGAAACGGTATATAATTTCTATAACTATAAAAGGTGCGGCCACAGGGGCACTAGAGAAATTAAAAGTATGAGTTGAAAGAGAAGTTTAATATTTACATAGATATTTGAATGGTTAAATCAATAATTGTTTTCTCTAATTAAAGCTTAAAGCTTCTGTCAAACCAAGGCCTATTTAAAAGAATTAAGTTACCTCAGAGAGTTATTTTGATACTATCACATTTGATATTTCAAATAAAAAAAGATCATACGATGAAGCAAGGATCAAAATTACGTTATGGTCTAACTATGGCAATTAGAGGAAAACAGAACAACTCATCAACAGAAATATAAGAAATATGTCAAGACAGGTTTCTAGCACATTGGACAGCAAGCAGCTAGTAGTTCACTTTATTTGCGAATGACCAGCTATATGGAAGGAAAGGTGGAATACCCTGGGCAAACCATTCTTCGACAACCTTAGCGAACTATCTAAACCAAATATCAATGATTTACTTAAATACCAAAACCAAACGAAATGGTTGCAACTAATCGTTTGAACTCACTCAAAAATATCTGAGGATGTGGCTATTAAACGGGTTGGTAGTTTCAACCAACTAACAAAGGCTGAGGTGACCCTAGCCTGTTAAATTTTCCTTGAAACTGATTTATATTTCGCTACAGAAAGCCATTAAGAAACGTCAATAATAAATCAAAAAGAACATATTTTAACATATTTTGCATACTAACCCTCGACACTTTCCACCCACTACCATATTTGGAATTTTTCAAAGTCTACCACATTTTGTTTCAGCCATCAATTTCCTTATTTTCGCAAAAGAAATTTGTGGTACAAAGGAGATTTATACTCCAACAATAGAAATACTTAATTAATGTTATATATTTAATTTAAATTTATTGATGGAAATTTTGTTTCAATTGTGTTTAATTACTCGTAAAATGGTACTTCGTTTAGGTTTTTGTTTGTTTTTAAAATAAAACTGAACGTTTTAAGAGATATTTAAATGTTGTACTTTGTTAGAGAGAAATGTACCATTATAAGAGAGAAAAATCTACCACTCTTCTTCTAATTCTACCACTCTTCTGCTCATAATCAGTCTTGAAAAAGTACACGGACTTTCATATGCTCTTGTACGTATAAAGAAGTATAGGGTGGTCCATCAAACATTTGGAATTTGAACTACTGGATATTTGAGTGTGGCAACTCAATGTCATTCGTATTATGACGGAAAATTCCGTTTTTATTATAACGTTGGGAAATACTAAAAATTTACTTTCAAAATGAATAATCTTCTACCGAAACTTTAAAAAAATTACGTTCAAAATTCGGTAGACGCTGGAGCTCCTTTCACGTAATCTGTAGATAAATTTGTGAAACGTGACCATGAAATTGAACCTTTATTGGATAAAACACCACATTCTCGGGTAAAACCGATAGAATTGCTGCTGTTGCTCAAAATGTTCAAGAAGAACCAACTAACTTGCCATCGTTCTCAGGAATTGAACATTTCATGAACTTTCTAGTTGTGAATTTTGCACAAAGACCTCTGAAGCCGTGCAAAGTTCAATTGGTACAACAGCTGAAGCCACATGACCATCAGCAACGTTTTCCGTTCTCGAGTTGTCAGAGGCCAACCCTTGGAAGACGATGAGTATTTTTATCGTAAAATCATAATTTCTGACAAAGCTCACTTTCACCATGGTGGTTACTATAATAATAAAAATTGTTGCATCTAGAAAATCTCAGAAAAGCGATGAGCGATTGTTGAGAAACCAATGCACCCTGAAGAAATAACTGTTTGGTGTGGTTTTTGGACCGGCGGTATCATTGCGCCATTTTTCTTTGAAAATGTGGAAGAAAGATGCATTACAGTGAATGGTGTGTGCTACTGTACAATGATAACTGATTATTTGTGGCCTATTTTAGAAGATATGGTGGACTTAGACAACATTTGGTACCAACAGGATGACGCGCCATGTCACACAAGCCGTGCAACACTCGATCTTTTGCGTGGGAAGTTTGAAAATGGCGTTATTAGCTGTTTCGGTGATATGCATTAGCCATCACGCAGTTGCGATTTGACTCCGTTGGTCTAGTATTTGTGGGGAAAAGTTAAAGATAACTGCCAATCTAACCATCCAGCAATGACTGAGACTATTAAGTACGAAATTGATGCAGCCATCGGCCAGGTACAGCTCTATGCACTCGAAAATGTACAAAAAATTTGGGTTGATCGTATGCAAGGTCAGCCGATGAAGTCATTTGAATGAAATATTAGTGTTCGACAATTAACCGCAAGGGTTACACCAAAACCAAATTCCAAATTATAAATAGTCCACCCGTTATAATTATTACCGCGCTGCGCCGACTTTTCTAGGCGTAAACATGTGAAAGTGACTGGTGAGAAAATTTTGTGAGAGAAAATTAATAAAAAGATATCATTGTTGTTCGTATCAGTTACATGTTGTGTACAATTTTATTTTTTGCTTACAAGTTGTTATCGTATTTTAGGTCTACTTGCAGTTGCTGCAACGCTGTCCACATTAGCTGTTGCAATAATGTGCATTTCTGTTGCATTTAATTTTTTTTTAAAGCTGCAGCAATTGGGATGTCTAATTTTTATATCAACAATAATAAAAAAATACTTATAACAAAATTAAAATTATTTACTTATGTACCAAATTAAAATTATTTATTTACATGCAATTATGTTAGTGACGAATCGAATTAAGTTTTATTCAAAGTCAATATCGAAAAGGCATAACCGTTCTTAATGAGCCCATTTGGGAGCATTGCTCCATTGCTGAAGTATACACGAAAGCTGTTTGTAGCTAAATTAAAATGAACAAAATAAATAATATCATCAGTAATAAAATACTTATAACAAAATTTAATTTATTTATTTACAAAATTTAAATTATTTACTTACTTGGTTTTACTGAAGTTATTGATATTCATTCCATCCAAAGATGTATCAGATATTGGGGAGAATAACATTGAGGTTTATATTACACATGCTTTTTATAAAACTTGGTTTTGAATTATAAATCGTAATATTTGGGAATATTTATTAGATATTTTATAGAAATGTAATATATTTATTCATAAAATAATTTCGACCTCTTATATTTTCAATAATAAGTGAATATATTTTTGTTACGTCTAGGCTTTTTACATGTTTCTAATTTACCAGAATACGATTACTAATTATTTGAATAATCAATTTATGTAAATTATTTTAATAATCTTATTTATTGTCTTAATATGTATTTTAAATTAATAATACTCGTATTTAAGAACTTCAATATAACAACCATACATAGTCCTCCCAATTTATTATAATTTTCAATCATGTATTCGTTTCAATTCACTTTAGTACTTAGTTGCTTACTTTACTTACTTTTAATGGCACAACGGCCCATGCAGGGCTTAGGCCGAGCTTTTCGCATCGACTCATGTTGTGCGTGTTATATTTGTACATGAATGGAAGGGACCTACAGTTTAATGCCGAATCCGAACGGCGAAGTGAAGTGAAAAGCTTTTCATAGCAAATTTTACTCTTGTGGGTTTGCCATTTCCTGCCAAGTGGTGATGCCGTGTAGAAAAATTATTTTTTACTACTTTTTGATTTTGTCTGTGCCGAGATTCGAACCCCGGACACTCTGCGTAGCAGTCCAACGCACTACCACTACACCACAGCAACCATGGTATATGGATTTTTCAATGTACTTTCACTGCAAATTCCATTTGCACTATTGTATTAAGTATTCATTGCAAATAAGTAGAAAAATTTTAATGTTCTCATAAGAAATATAATTGTTTAAATATTTATTTATTTACATTATTTATGTACCTACATAATATATTTTACAGTAGATAATAGTAGTAATAAAAACAAAGTAAGTACAATAATAAGAACTTGTAACACCAACTGCAGTAGCGGACTTAAAACACTTTTCTTACTATGGAAACACATACATGCATACCATACAAAGTTATTACTTAGTTCTTTTGATACTGAATCAATTGGGAAAACAGGCACATATTTCGCCACACAACTGCTAAGTTGTTCTAAATCGGAAGTGAAGTGAAGAGAAACAACAACAAACACGCTCCTGCTATATACTTATGCTTGCAAGGAAAAAGGAGGAAATAGATAATATTAAAACAATTTGGGAAATTATAATTAAAAGGAAAAGTAAATGTCATTCGTTTGCTGCAAGACTGTCATAACTCTTACTTTACTTACTTACTTTTAATGTTGTGCGTGCTATATTTGTACATGAATGGAAGGGACTTACAGTTTAATGCCGAATCCGAACGGCTAAGTGAAAAGCTTTTCAGAGCAACTGTCATAACTCAAAGAACATAAATTCCGAGAAAAACGAAAATGGAATAACATTTGATCAATACGATCAAAACGGAATAACATTTGATTGGGTCATTGTTTTTCCCCCTCGATTGCACGGTACTCGAAATACAACGATTGTGGTTTTTTTGAAATTTTGTTAAAACATCTCGTCATAAGCAATTATCTTTTTTCATGCCAAATTTCCGTATCAGCTTTTATTATAAATTCGATAAAAACAAATAAAAAAAGGTGGCTCAACTCCAACGAGATTCGCCTACTTAAGTTATAGTTTTCGTTTGTTTTCATTGCAATACAGATACTCAGTAGTTGTCATTAAATAATTAATATTTATTTCAAATATCTGGATAATTTACATATTCTATAAATATTCTTTAATTTAATAATTTTATAATATAATAGAATTTATTGATATAAATTATGACTCCTACCTTTTTTTGGTTTGGTTAAGTTTATTTTGTTTTATTTAAGTAACTAATTAGCTATCATAATTACCCAACTGCACTAATAACATCAATACGATCAACTGACGGTAATTAAGACGCATTGTTATTATGTAGTTAGATATTGTAATACGAATTAAAAGACGACTTTGTGTGTTTTTATATGTGAATGTTAAAAGCGAACAGCAATCAAAAACCCCATTCGACAAATTGAAATACCATTAACAAACTTTTCTCATACATACATATTAAATGAAAACGGTACCATCGAAAGGACATTCAATTTAATATCAATAAATGCCTTAGTTAAGCAGCTAATCTCCATATTTAGTATATCGCCAACTACTCCAGAATCGCACCACTTTATTCGTATGTATCGACTCGTACTATTATGCCAATGATTGAAACACTCAGGGTCGACCGAATGAATGTCAGAACGGATGCAAGGGCCAACGCATTGGCGGGCTTACACATCTCACACATTAACATATGTACAAGTGTGTATGTACTATATGCATATATGATAGTACACTTTAACCGTGATATACATATGTATAAGTTCGAAAGATGCAAATGAGACAAAGGAACGCATGCTGCCATTGAAAACAAGAACACAAGTTCACCCAACTGAAAATGTCATTCAGAAAGCATTAATATCGTACATGCCTGCCAGTGCAACAATCATTTGTCTAACTACATAGCGCAAACTTGAATTATGATCATCATAATCAAATAATAAACAACTCCATTATTATGATTATGATGATTTTTCGTTTCTGTTGCCGTTGTTGCCGATGTTGACGTTGCTGTTGTTGCCGATGTTGATGACGTTGCTAGCCTGTGCGTATCATTTAGATTAACTAGGTTTGTGTTTACTTATGTTTTACACTTATTATCCCCTTGCATTTGTGCTAGTTGCTTGTATGCAGAGTATGCAGATTGAGCTGTGATATTTTCGGGTTAAACATCATCCCCATTATCCGTTGCTCTCTCGACCTGTTAATCAACATGGTGCGCTGAAAGTGCGTGTGTATTTAAATTGTTTGTTTGTGTAATATGTTTGCATTCGCATAAGTGGAGCACATTAAATCTATAATTGGAATTCATAGGTGTGGTGTTGAAAAACTCATACGAGTATATGGAATAATTTTCATTTTATATATTATGATTGTCCGAAGATGGTGTTTGTGTGGAAGGACCTCAATTAGGCATGTTAATTTCTCAAAAAATTATTCCAAATTGTATCTATACTTTTGAAAAGTTATAAATTTTTAAATGAAATGTTTAGAAAAAACAGCTGCGGTGATGATTTTCCAAACGGAATACATAGATCAGGAGTATCATATGTACTTATGTACATATTTATATTAAAGATTACAACACTACGTTTTGAATTATGTACTTGAAGAAAATTTCTGAAATTTGATGGGACTTATGTAATTAATATGCTTTTGAATTTGGCTGAATTATTCCTTTAAATATCCCAAAGTAGTTATTGTTAAAAACTATACCACTCTCGGCACTCACCAGGCTTAAAGGTGAATTATACGAGAGGTGAATAAAGAGAAAACCATATGAGAACCAAAATGGTACTCAAAACAAACTCAAATACTATGTAAATACAAGTGGTATACAATTTTAAAAAGCCTCTCTCAAAAGCTCTAAAATGCCTAATATGTTAAGTTAGTTCGTGCATCATCTTCTTTCAGCCGTTTAGGACAAATCTGTATCTGTCGTCTTTAGCCTTCCCTCGTCATCGAAGTTGACTAGCAACCAAGAAAATATTTGTTATAAGTCTGGCAATGCTAAAATGGGTGAAAAGTAAGTGAATTCAAAAAACTTTCACTCAATTTGATACATAAAAAAATGTCGATATTGAAGCAATTTTTAATGAACATTTGGCAATGACCAAGATGAAAACAACAAATGGATTATTGCTAGACAACAAAACATCAAACATATGCAAATTTTCAAACGTTAAAGCTTACGAGAAAAGGGCACAAAAAATATATAAAACAATCCATGAAGTTGAATTCCACAGCACAAAGACGCACCAAAGGGGAATTTGCATAGTACGTAGTTAAATGCCCTCATGATTTATAAAAAAAAAAAAAAATTATATTTGAGAAAAAAAACCGAGTACGAGTATTCTAATCCTGTAAGATAGTTCATTTGGTCCAAGAAAGAAATTTGGTTCACAATTTGCACCTTCATAAGGTTTATGGGCATATTTATCTCATGCATGTTCGTGTCTTTACAAATGCCACTATTTAATGGCATCAGACTTCTTTGTAGAAGAGTATTTTAAGTATTTTACGATATTCAATGGGCTCTTCAAAATAGGCCTTTCTAGGCCGCAGTGATTTGGTGCTTTGTGCCCAGGCCCTGTTTCAATCTAATTTCAATGACTCTTATCAGATATAAGAAATCATTAACATCGGAAAAAGTTATACAAAATGTTAAGAAATTACTTTACTTTACTTTTAATGGCACAACGGCCCATGGAGGTCCTAGGCCGAGCTTTTTGCATCCACTCATGTTGTGCGTGTTATATTTGTACATGAATGGAAGGGACCTACAGTTTAATGACGAATACGAAGGGCGAAGTGAAAAGCTTTTCATAGGCAATTTTTACTCTTGTAGGTTTGCCATTGCCTACATTATTTTTTCTACTTTTTGATTTTGCCTGTGCCGAGATTCGAACCCCGGACACTCTGCGTAGCAGTCCAACGCACTACCACTACCACTGTTAAGAAATTGGTGTTAGTTAATTGCCAATAAATTTCGATATATCCCAAATTCTACAAGCTTTCATTAAATGCTATTAGTAAAATAATATTCACAGCTTTTTTTATGCCCACCCAGTACCAACATACATAAATAAATGCGAATGTCCACGTCCCTGGAACAATAAATCAATGACTTGTCATGCCAACGTTCTACAATATCCAAATAGAAAGCAGTTAGGTACTCGGACATCAGAGTAAATAAATAGATTTGTATTGCGAGGAAATGGTGATTGTGAATTGGTGTGTGGCATATGGTGTCGAGTTGCACCAATGAATATTTTAAAAATTTAAAACGATTTTCGTACTCACCCCTGCATATCAATTTACATAATATCAACAACAACAGCAACAACAGCAGCAGCAGCAGAGTGCACCATGCAAACTCCATGTTGAGTGATGTTTCTGTTTATTTGCTTTTGTAATTAAATAATAAAGGGTGTGAAATTATTGGATGTAAATACTTGGGATGATGAACAACTGAGCCACAATGGTGAACGATGGACGACGAGATAATGTTTCAGCATTTGCTGCATTGTAGCCGATGATGATGAAAATGTTGTGAGACTGAAATGATTTAGTTTTTTCATTGAAATAATGAAATGTGTAACTTTATTTTGCGGCTTGTTGTGGCTGCCAATTGTATTAATTTGTTTCGACAAAGTTGTTGCTGTTGCTGTTGCTGATGTACTGATGATAATTGTTTTCTTTTTTTCTTCTTCTTCTTCTTTTGTTTTGTTTTTGTTGTTGAAAAACATGAAAAATATTTTGCAAGTTATATAGTTTCTGATGCTGCTATAGCAAAGACAAAAGTTGCATTGCAATTCTCTAAGGGCACGTTAGCAAATATATGAAGAAAAGTTTTTGGTATAGGTATGCTTTGAAAATGTTCTGTTCCTGGTACATTTTCCAAATTATTATCATCGTCTTTATCATCATCAACAGTTTCGCCATTGGCTTCTTTGTTTTGCATGAGTTTGTTCTAAAGTGTATTCCGGACAAGTATCTGGCAAATACACCGCAATCATTTGCACTGCATGTCGACACAGTACAGAGAACAAGTGTGGTTTTATGCTAACATATGTATATACATACACTTACACATACACAAACACAAACACAAACCACCCACGTAAAATAACTTCATACACAAGACAACATTCATGCGTAACTTCAGTGTCCTGCTGCTGCATTATTTGCATCTCTTTAGTTTTAACTAAGTTAAATAACGAAAGTACATATCTCGTATCTTGGCGCAACTTCTTTGTAACGCTCACCTTTAACTTTGTACACTAACACACATACATACATTCACATATGGTATGAATATTTACATATGTACGAGTATGTACTATATGTACATGTATCGAATGTATCATTGCCATTGTCTACATACATGTAATTTCATTTGCACAATTGTTTTTATTGGCAGTTGTTGTTGTTTGCAGTTTGTATCTTTTGAACAGAAACTAGTATTTCAAAGTTTCTATTGCCGTCGTACATAGTTCGTGGCTTTTGGGGTCAAGTTGCCAAAAACTCGTACAGAAATACAACAACAAAAAGAGTCAGTACCGCTTTTGTTGTGTGTCGATGGAAATGTCTCAATCGTTTCCTTGTTCCCCATTGAGCTTACTCGCTTTCAGACAATTGCTGTTGTTTGCATTTAAATAATTTGCCTTTTGTCGTATTATGTGTTTCTATTTTCTATATTTCGAATTGCCACAAGAACAATACAGGAAATTTTCAGTTTTTCCAAACTCCAAACGCATTTCCTCAACAATTTTTATAACATTTGCAAAGCTATTATCCGCACATTGGAAGATGTTGACGATATTTAAAAGTATAACTACACTGGCGTCCAAAATCACAGATTAAAAAACCGTGTGGGAAACGTTTGGGCTTAACACATGGCACAATCGGAATAGGGTTCATATGGTAGAAAAGTTATTTTCCACCACCATGTTCAGCTTTCAAAGTTGTAAGTTGAAATTTTGTATATAAAATATTAATTTTTTAATTTTCTTCTAGCTATGAATATCAAATTATGGAATTCAATCCCCAGATTTGTTTTTAATGTTTATTTGTTAAGCATGGTGTAAAAAAATTCCATTAAAACTTTTAAGTGTGAATATCTTTCGAAATTGTATACGACAGTAAGTATAGTCATTTCATATAAAAGCCGAACTTTACATACCCTGCACATCCTCTGAAATGAAACACATTTTAAACGGTGGGTTAAATTTTTATTGTTTTTGCGCCAAATATTTTTTTTTAATCAGCCTGAGTCACTATACAATATTTTTTATGGGAAGTAAGTAGTTGTGGTCGCTGTGGCGTAGTGGTAGTGCGTTGGACTGCTACGAAGAGTGTCCGGGGTTCGAATCTCGGCACAGGCAAAAAGAAAAAAAAAAAGAAAAAAATTAAATTTTTCCACACGGCACCGGCACCACCTCTTGCCAGGCAATGGCAAACCTACAAGAGTAAAAATTGCTATGAAAAGCTTTTCACTTTGCCGTTCGGATTCGTCATTAAACTGTAGGTCCCTTCCATTCATGTACAAATATAATACGCACAACATGAGTGGATGCGAAAAGCTCGGCCTAGGCCCTCCATGGGCTGTTGTGCCATTAAAAGTAAGTAAAGTAAGTAAGTAATATAATCTGTTCTCAAAAAAGAATTGGTGGCTCGGTGCTTAAAGTGGTTGATGACTAGTCGCCACAGGTTCGATTCTAAAGTAAGAGTAACGAGCCGAAATCCAGCTTGAGTTACACGCTAGATTTTTTTTGTTTTGATACATTCAACAAATATTGTGTAACACTATGAATGCTGGCTGAGCATTGTGTTAATTGGAAGGAAGGTGGATAGGTGGGTGGAAGAAGGAAGAAGGAGGGAGAATGAGAGAGGGAATGCAATCACAGGACACCGATAAAGAAATAAACAGTCATTGCGTAAAGTGTTATGCCTTTACCGCAATGAACTATAATTTACCAATGTCGACTATGACAGCATGTAGCGCCAAAGGCCGAGATAATCAATGTGCATTTTGCCGTTTACGCCACCAAACCGAAGAATAATCGAGTTACTACCAAATTCTAAATCCATTTTAATCTAACAGAAATTTAGCGGCAAATCAATTCTCAGGCCGCAACTGGAGGAACACTTGGTATCTACACTTGAGCAAAGGGAATAGCACTGATGTTGATGTGTTTCTCAATCGTGATATTTGGGAAGGTTGAGCCGACTCATTTGGAGTCCATTCCATTCATCTACAAATATAACACGCACAATATGAGTGGATGCGAAAAGCTTGGCCTTTGGCGCTACATACGGTCATAGTCGACACTGATAAACTGAAGTTCATTGTGGTAAAGGCATAACACTTGCTGCAATGACTACCTATCTCTTTATCGGTGTCCTGGTGATCACGTTCACTCTCTCATTCTCCCTCCTTCTTCCTCTCACCTATCAATCTTCCTTCCATTCAACACAATGCTCTGCATTCATAGGGCTACACCCTGTGTGTTTAATGTAACAAAAAAAAAAATTTTACAAAGAGGACTCTTCTAATTTCTAGCCAATTTTTTATGAGAAAATTTTTTTTACATTCAGGGCCAACTACTTATGTCCGATTGCACGGATACGACATCAAACATACTATGGAGCCTGAGAATAGCTTGAAAAGTATAAATAACAGAGGCGCAAGGATGTTACCCTGAGTCACATCATCATTCTACATTTTATTCTCGCTGCTGTTGCAAAGTTCTGAGGCCATAACGAAATTTCTTTCGCACACTAGTCCAATTAATATATGAATGCATTCATATTCTCGAATTAAGTATCAATCGAAATATCGTCAATATTTTTCTCTTATTACAATTACAATTTTGCATTAAATTCGTGGGCGTCATGTTTTCCAATAAAAATTTTTACAAATGTTATGATTTTTGCAAAAGTTTTGAACAAAATTTCTCATCGCCATAACATTTCAATTTAATCGAAGAACATGTTAATGTGTGTGTTTGTACTCGTATTCGAGTGTGTGTGTGTGTGTGTGTGTGTATGTGTATCTTTAATGTTGTAGCAACGCTACCCAAGCACGTCCGCACAACTTGTACAAATTCGCGTATCCGTTGCCGAATTCCTCATAATTAGAAAATAGTTGGATTTGCTGTATGGAAAATGAACAATTTCAACAATTTTGTTGTTGATTGTTTCATTATCATATGCATTGTAAAATTTATTTTTAACCCTTACACAGACTCTTTCTTGTACTGCACATTTGCGACTTATTGGTGCGACTGGATCCATATGGAAATTGTGATTCAATACTGGACGGACAATTTTTAGAAAATGTTACCACGAAAATACCAATATTTCCTTTTAACCTTAGCGGGTAAATATTAAATTTTTGACCATATACCAAATTTTGAAACAATTCTACTTGGTTTCAATGCGATTTATATTCGTTGTCATATGTTGGTTCTCGAAAATCAGGTACTTATATATTTTGTAATTGATAGATTTCTAAAATGTTGAATACTAATATTATGAAGAACGCGGTCTTTTGTCGTGGCATTGCCCCCTTTATCACGGCTAGGTATGCAAGAGGCTAGGGCTTCTAGGAAGCTTTAGCCGCTTAAGTTTACCCTTCAGGGTACTACTTGACCCCATACCGCTATCACATCTTTTCCTGTCTCTTTCGACACATTTAATGGCAGTTGCATTGAACACAGCTTGTGGTGTGGTTGTCCGCTTCGTCTAATGGGCGTTGCATTTTATATATCTACATCAGGCAATCCGTGTGTAATCACAGAAAATTAACTTTGATAGCCAATGCTTGCAACGCTCGAACCCGATTTCTATTTTAATTTTTGATTGCTGGAAGAAATCGTGGAATACGTGAACTGTGTATAAGTAAATTTTATTTCAACTTCTAGCTCAGAATCTAAATTGGTCTAGGCAAAGCAGTGAGTCTGCCTGAGAGTTAAATAGAGGAATTCAAGAAATCATATTTATAAATCTGTAGGTAAGAGTATTATGCGCGAACAAAATTTGTAGATTTCATTTCTATTTGAGCATGATATAATTTACATAAATACATTCACTCATTAGTAGGTGATTTTTGGCTAGATTCTTTTTTCTTGTTTGAACAATTTCATAAAAATAAAGTGTTATGTAGTTCGAGGTAATCTAGTAAAATTTAGCAATTAAAGCAGGACCCTGAAAGTGCAACAACATATCGAATTAAATATGTATAACAAAAGAGAAACAGATAAATTAACAACATTTTATGTGTATATTTTGTTCAAACATTTTATTAATCGTAAAAATGTTATTCGTTCTCTCTCTTTATTGTAAGATTAATAAAATATTAATAACTAATATAAGAGATGTAGAATTGTATTGCTGATTGCAGATTGCAGAAACCAGAACAGGTAACAAGTTAATAATTTTGAGTAACTAAAAGAAACTACATAGTTAATTTGTGAAATCAGTCAATTACATTTTGTATACCTACAATGTGGCTTTACTTAAACCATTCTCCTAGTTTGTAGCCCCGAATCAACTTCAAATATTTAAGCACTTACATAATCTGATTTGAATTATGGTGTATCGGCAATCAGCGATTCAATAAAAAATAAAAAAAAGTCCCTAAAAAACTGAAGCAACCAAAACTTATTTAACATTTTGAAGCTTATCTGAAAGTAGAGATCACAGAATATTTGTTAATTCTATGCCATTTTATGTAGCTATTTCAACGACATTACAAAAATATGACATTGAAATTATAAAATAAGTAAAAAAAATCGAATTCTAATTGCTAAACATTTTTTTTATATTTTAGTATTTTTCTTCTGTATATAATTTCTCCTTCTCCGCCATGCACATTAAAGCCAATTTGATATCGGAACGTTTCTTCACACTCTCCTCGCGCAGCACATCACATTCTTTGTTTAGTACTTTAATCTTGAAATCTGAAAACTGAAGCGCCTCTTTCAAACTGAATTCAACGAAATAACCTTTGCCAACGTCCACTATTATCGTTTCAGTATGATTCACTTTGGCCTCCATGAATATGTTGCCTCCTATATCTGAAAATATTGAAGTGAAGCATTAAAATGTTGTGTACATTTTTAAATACAATTTTATTACTTACCCATTAGAGTTCTGAAACCTTCCTCCAAGCCATTCTCTAGCAATGTTTGAACTGTATTCTTGAGCTGTACGAACTCCATAATCTCTTCATTATATTTGTTGATGTATTGGTCAAGGTACTTCAAATCTTCTTTCAGGACATCATTCACAAAGACTTCAAGATGTTCTCTCGATAAGTTTGTCATTTCTTTAACGGAATTCAGACAAGTTGAAATTTTTTAGTGCTGTAATAATAAGAAATTAAAAATAATTTTCTATATTAATGTTAAAAAGTTACAGCATGCGACGATCAAACTACAGTATAGAGTCTGCAGCATATGTTGTATTGTTATCTGCGATTTAAACTCATATCGCCTGCGATTTGAACTCATATCGCCTGCGATTTGAACTCATATCGCCTGCGATTTGAACTCATATCGCCTGCGATTTGAACTCATATTGCCTGCGATTTGAACTCATATCGCCTGCGATTTGAACGCATATCGCCTGCGATTTAAACTCATATCGCCTGCAATTTAAACTCATATCGCCTGCGATTTGAACTCATATCGCCTGCGATTTGAACTCATATCGCCTGCGATTTGAACGCATATCGCCTGCGATTTAAACTCATATCGCCTGCAATTTAAACTCATATCGCCTGCGATTTGAACTCATATCGCCTGCGATTTGAACTCATATCGCCTGCGATTTGAACTCATATCGCCTGCGATTTGAACTCATATCGCCTGCGATTTGAACTCATATTGCATGCGATTTGAACTCATATTGCATGCGATTTGAACTAATATCGCCTGCGATTTGAACTCATATTGCATGCGATTTGAACTAATATCGCATGAGATTTGAACTGATATTGCATGCGATTTGAACTAATATCGCCTGCGATTTAAACTCATATTGCATGCGATTTTAACTCATATTGCATGCGATTTGAACTAATATCGCCTGCGATTTAAACTCATATTGCATGCGATTTGAACTTGAACACACTTCGCCTGTAACACATCAAATGGAAAGCATCGAAAATTACCAAATGAAACATGAAATCAAAGAATATTTAAAAAAATATCTCAATTTTGATTTTTGGATATACATAGCGTCAATCACTTAACTTTTTGGCCATATTTTTAACTTTATATAGCACTTTCAATCATTTTTTCACATCGTAGGCTTAAATTACATTTTTAACTAAACACTCGCTAAATCGGTATGCAGTCCAAAAAACGGCATATGCCCAGATTTCTGCTTTTATCCGTGTTATACGAATGATAAGTGTTTGCAGTACAAATAGTTTCCCCTGATTACCCTTATTAAATTTTGTTTTGCTTATAGAAGCATCGTGCCCTCGTTGCACGGCGAATACACTTTCATTTTATTCTGTTGTACGCTTTATTATTTTAGCTACACCTTACCCAGCACCAACATATTCCTTTTATTGAATATATGTATATAATCGTAATTTAATTCACTAAAATATTCTTACTTTCAATTAATTCGTCTTTTTACAATTTCACAAAAAATTCTAATGAAACGTCAAAAACTAGTCAGCTGTTCATATGCTTCTTCTTATTGTTTTGTACCTTTTACCATAGCATTTATTATTTCTGTTAAACGACAGATGGAGCTGTCCGCTTTTTGTAAATGGATTCCACTTAATAATATTGTGGCAGAAATGCCGTTGGTTTGTATCCTGAACTGTGTTGTTTTAAACAAACGGCTTGTGTCATGAATTAGGTACAGTTAATTAAATTGACTTTGAGTAGTATGGCGACATCTGCACGTAAAGTATTTCAATTTACCTCCAGCGTCTTGTTATTTGAAACACTAGATGGAGCTGTGTATGGGAAATATTTTTTCTATTTAATTCAGAATGCCGGCGCATATGCAACAAAAATTAGAAACAAACTGTTTATGTCACGAAACATCAATTTTAATATAGCATATTTCCGTGGACTTTTAATCAAAATAACCTTCGAATTATGTGAAATTAAAATTAAGTTTCGTAATAATTGGGCTATTAATTAAAATTTCGAGTATATTATCAGTAAGTACTTTAGTATTTTTATTTAATTGCGATTTTTATTGATAAATAAATGAACCCTTTTGCGTTTCGGCAATTTCCTCCCTGCACTTTTAAGTTCAAGCACATTTAATTTACTGGCAATTGCTGCAGTGTTCAATTTGCAAGAAATTTCAAATAATCACGCATCCAGCGACAGCCACCCAACGCTGCAGCACACCACCTATTGAGACTCCACCTCGTGCCCTCGTTGCACATAGCAAAGTCATTTTGTGAGCGCATATTTATATCGTTTCCGAATGAACAGCGGTCAAATCAATTCTGGAAATTGAGCAATTTATAACTGAAATTAAATAGTCGTTTGCATGTAACCATGCATGTTTATGGGAGTGTGTGTGTGTATGCCCATAGTGCGTGTGAATGGAATTCTCACGCAATGCATTTGAAACAATGCACCCACGTAGCCCATTCATCCAGCTGCTGCCTGCTACCTGCTCGCATATAAATTCATAAACAAACTACATGACGCGCTCAGTTTTCTTTCTTTCTTTCTTATCGGTGAATAAAATTGCACAATTTCATAACTAGAAATTTACAAGGATTCGATTTTCATATCTCCTGCAATTATGGCATTTCACTTGAGACACAATTTAATTTTATTCAGTGCATTTTTGTTATTGGCGGCGCTGAATTTCACCGCAGCTGAGGTAAGTTACTTCGCTAGCTGCTGTGGCAATTCAAGAATTAAAAGAGAAATGAAATAACTTTTTTATTGTTTCACCACTTAAACATTCTCAGGACGATGCAGCCCCTCCCAGTTCTGCTGATGAAGATGATGTTTCTTCATCCGAGGAGACTGTCGAAGATTCAAATGAATCTCGGCGGCGCAAACGTTCCGTGGAGTTGCCAAGCGCTGAAAATGGCAGCAAAGCGGCTGGTGGAGATGGAGCAAAGAATGCGGCACGTGCAATACCAGGATTTCCCGATCCAGCTACAATTATAAAAATTGCTGAAATTCTGCAGACTGTCGGGCAAAAAGTGGTACCCATTCTGGTGGAAGGTAATCCAATAGCAGATTTAGTTGCCGAACGTGTCGGCAGGGATTTTATGTTTTTGAAAAATTTTAAAGATGAACTCGATACATTCACAACTGATTTCAAAATATAATAATCATATGCTTTCAAAGGCACCCTTTTTGAAATACTAACTACTAGTATTCAAGAGTCTCTTTTTCTGAATATGAATAAATACATATGAATTCACAAATTTATTATTTTCTCTTACAGCGATTGGTGGACTCTAAAATTTAATTAATAAACTTATTGCATTCACATTAATTAAGTGATGTAAAGTGAAAAATTTTGCATTGGAATTTAAATATTTTCTTTAATTCATATTGATAAATTTAGAAGTTTTATTTTTATGAGCTGGAAAGTAACGCGCGCGCATGTGCAGACTGACCAAAATTAGTAAACACCCAGCGGTAGTCCCGCGACGAGATTGTTCCACGAGCCCTGTTTTGAACTTTAGTACTTAGGCAAATCACTGAGTTGATTTTACTAGCACTGCAACTGGTGGCCTCCGGTAAGACCCCGTAACTTCAGAGTTCATAAAAAAGTGCTGTTGCAATTTGAGTTGATGATAATTATGCCTAGGATTCATAGGTCAACAACTAATTTCATCTTATAAGGTTTACTTTCCAAAAGTCTCTTAAACGTTAACTATTCGTTGCTTTTAAATGAAACTTGAGATGACACAAAATTCAGATTCAAGCAAACACATTAAATGTCAAAAGGTGACACAGGTGTGACAATTTTCGAACGATCCTGGTACACTAAATTGCCCAAAGTATAATCAGTATCAACAGGGTGAGTTTTACAATCTGAAACTTTCAAATATCTGTCTCAAAATATGCACTTTACGTGCAAAATTTAATCGTTCCGCTGAGCAAATAGTTTAGGGGTAAAACTAGTTTCCCTTTCCCCTTGTTATAGAAATAGCTTTGAAATCTTACAGACGAACGACGAACCCCTATTTTTTATTGCAGCTTCAAATTTTAGGACTAAAAATATCATATATATATAGCATTTGTGTACAATAGAACATTCTTTTCGATTCATGATAGATGGCGCTACTGACTACTGGGCTATTTGGAAAGAGGTTACATAGCTGAAACTAAACCTCGTAATTAAAAAAAAAAATCATGTCATAGAAATTGGAACACAATTAGAATTAACTTAATTTGTAACTAAATACCCGTGGTAACTTTCGGAAGAAAATATGAAGTTAGCTTCCCGAAGCGTGAACATTGGAGCAATCCAGAGGTCGTGCTGGAGAATCTGACGGATATCTTCTTCACTGACGGTTCCAAGACCGATGAAGGTGCTGGAGCTGGATGGCACTTAAACGAAGGTGTCAATTGCTACTTTTCCTTGGGTGAGTTGGCAACTGTCTTCCATACAGAAGTTTTCACCATCTTTAAAGTAGCGAAATGGATAATTGAAAGAAAATGGCGCGGGAAACGTGTAGCTGTCTGTAGTGACAGTCAGGCTGCACTTAAGGCTCTTGAGAATGCGAGAATTACTTCAAAGATTGTCCAAGAGTGTAAGAGGAAACTTAGATGAATCAGCTCCATCTTATCTGGTTTCCTGGGCACTGTCGAGTTCCTGGGAATGAGAAAGTAGATCAAAGAACATGCCTTTGGGACCAGAGCCAATAGTCGGGACCAGTTTGGCAGGTGCCATGCATTGGATAAAATCTTATGCTAATGGTTTACATAAGAGACGCTGGCTCAATCTGGACATCTGTACAACGGCTAAGAGTTTTGTGATTTGTCCAAACAGGAAGGCAGCAGAATTCCTAATTAAATTAGGAAGGAAGCACCTTCGCCGGATGGTGGAAGACTCATCACAGGACATAATCCATGGGGCCAACATATGACCACCATCGGCATCACCGAGGACCCGACCTGCACATCTTGTCTGGAGGAGGTGGACAGCACATAATATCTCCTCTGCACATGTCCTGCCTTTGCCAGAACGAGATGGCCCATTTTGGGTTTTGATGTCACAGGAATGGACAAAGTTCACTCCTTCCCCTTCTGCGATCTTCTGAGATTTGTGAGAGAATCTGGAAAATTTGTGGAAGAGAACGTAGTCCTCCTATAACCCTATAACCTCTTTTTTTCAACTTTTTCTCTAACTCCTTACTTGCTGTAACCCCTTCTTCTTTTCCTAGGCCTTAAGTACAATGGGCTACATAGCCTGAGTGCTTGAGGAACTGTCCTGCACTCATAGGTCAGGTTCTAGGCCTGTCCTGCACTCGTAGGTCAGGTTCTAGGCCTTCTTCACATCGCATCTTCCATCCATCCAACTAAATATTGAATGGTTTTTTCTGTTTCACAATTTTTATGCTGAGGATACTGGGATCGATTTCAGGCAACAGCATAAATTTGGAGAGAAGATGGAAAGATGAAAGAAAGAAGATGGAAAGAAGATGGATCCAAATTTTTTTTTTTTTAATTTATAATTTAGTCACAAGTTTACATGATTTATTTGTAGGATTTCTGACCTGTCATATACATAGCTGGTCTAAGAGTTATGAGAGCGCCCGATAACATCGTCATGCTGCTCCGGATAAATGGAAGATTTGTTGAGAGAGTACACTGCACTGAATTCAGAAGATTCACATGGGCTGCTACATTTTAATTTTATTTTACGAGGTCGGTCGTTTGTTATTTTGAAGTCGTACAACTTTGGTATTTGAGACAAAGTTGAAAAAGTTTGTTAATGATAAATAAGTTAAATATTTCTTATACTTACTCTTCTTCTTCGTCTTCTTTTAATGGCACAACAGCCGTTAAAGAGCCTAGGCCGAGGTTTTCGCATCCACTCATGTTGTACGTGTTATATATTTGTACATGAATGGCAGGGAGCTACAGTTTTATGCCGAATCCGAAGGGCGAAGTGATCAACTTTTCATATGCAATTTTTTGTCAGTGCCTGCCAATGATAAACCGTGTAGAAAAATTGCTTTTCTACTTTTGATTTTGCCTGTGTCGAGACTTAAACCCCGGACACTGTGCATAGCAGGCTAACGCACTATCAACTACGTCACAGCGACCACACTAACTCTTCTCCCCTCAATACGAGTATATTAACTTATTTCGCTGCGTTTTTGGTACCAAAGTCGAGTGCCTCCTCTCCTCTATTATATGGAAATCAGATTATATGGAAAATGTTTTGAAATCAGATAAGCCCTTTAAGACTAAGTGAGAAGCCAAATGAATTATGGTAATCCCATAACGATCGTAATACCATTTAAAATCGAATTTTTGCCATACGGAAGCGATTCTATTTTGAACTTAAACCTTTAGCAATGATTCTCATATTTATTCTAAAGCACATCACGAGAATTCCAACCATTATTTTTGGCTGAGAGTCTAAATGACAGTGGTCGCTGTGTCGTAGTGGTAGTGCGTTGGACTGCTACCCAGAGTGTCCGGGGTTCGAATCTCGACACAGGCAAAAACAAAAATAGTAGAAAAAATAATTTTTCTACACGGCACCGGCTCCGGCACCACCTCTTGGCAGGCAATGGCAAACCTACAAGAGTAGAAATTTCCTTTTGAGTAGAAAGCTTTTCACTTCGCCGTTCGGATTCGGCTTTAAACTGTAGGTCCCTTCCATTCATGTACAAAATATAATACGTACAACATGAGTGGATGCGAAAAGCTCGGCCTAGGCTCTCCATGGGCTGTTGTGCCATTAAAAGTAAAGAAAGTAAAGAGTCTAAATGACATTTCATACGATGAATGGCCTTTGAATTAGTTTAAGCTTTCACATATTTAGGTAATTTAGTTATAAAATGTTCAAATTTCAGCTAAGAAAACTAAATAAAACTTTTCTATAAATGTAAAAAATGTCTGGTTTTTTTTTATCGCTCGTCGCGACGCTTTGCAATTGATTGCCAATTCGAACTCAATTTATGTTAATTCAATATGTTTTTGTAAATTTAATCGCAAATTTCTCCCACTATCAAAAGAGTTCATTCAATTTGGCTCGTGGTTTCATATATTTTTAATGAATTTTTTTTGCTTTTGTTGTTAATGTTTTTTCTTTTTGTGTTCGCATTTGACATATTTTAACCATAGAATTTTATTAACACAATCGCGCCTAGTTCACGCCCAAAAATGACCAGCGACATCATTTTTCTTGTTGCGGTTGCTGCTGCTCCTCCTGTTGTTGTTGTTGTTGTTGTTGTTGTTGATGTTGGTGTTGCTGTTGTCGTTTTGTTGTTGCACAGCGACACAGCTACACACAAAAAAAAAAACAAAAACAAAACGCATTTAATTTTCATAAACAAAAATACAATTAATTTAGCGCTTTGTCGCGCTTTTATGCAAAATAACTTAATTTGCATTCTATTTTGAAAATGGGTAAACAATTTTGTACGATATATTTCTTTCTTTAGTTACCATACTTGGTTTGAAAATGAAAATAAAATCGATTGTAATGTGGTTGTTGTTATCGTATGTAATATTAACATAAACGATCAACTGGAATTGGAATTTGTATTTTTTTTTTTTTATTTTTTTTTTTTTTTATTAAATCAAATTATTTTTAAACGAAATTACAATGAAGCACGCATAAAATGCTGCGCTAATTTCATTCCCAGTTAAACTCGTTTAATTTTGTAATCATTTTGTATAAGTTTTTCATACATTTTATTACAAAATATAGGCATGTGTTTGTGTATGTGTGTGTGTGTGTGTGTGTGTGTGTGTGTGTGTGTGTGTGTGTGTGTGTGTGTGTATGCGTGTGTGTGTGTGTGTGTGGATGTGTGTGTGTGTGTGTGTGTGTGTGTGTGTGTGTGTGTGTGTGTGTGTGTGTTTCAATTTCTATTGAATTTCTATTAAATTTCAGAAAATTTGATCATAAACAAAAACCAAAAATCGCATTTATTTAAAATACGTTTCTATTTTAATTAATTAATTTGATGCGTTTTTTTTGTTTTTTCCCCTCCTCCACCCCCACCCTGATGCTGCCGCGCCCCCCCCCCCCCCCCGTCCCCCCTTCTAATTTTATTTTTCTGTTGGTGTGTTTTTGTTTTTGTTTTTGTTTTCGAAAGGTTAATGATTCGCATGCGTATTTATGTGGCATGGCTGGAAACAAAAATTATACTCGCTTATAAATTATGCGCATTTTTTATTTAATGGCTTTTGTCAGTATGAAATTCGTATTCAATTTAATTTTTATTATCTTTAATTATGCTTAGATATTCATTGCTCCCACTCCCTTTTCCAATACAAGCTCATGAGTGTGTACGGTATATCTTTGAATGCTTTCAGTCAGCGTTACCGAATCTTTCCGATTTCAAAATCCAACCCAGAACTACTAAAAAACGCATTTGTAGCAAAGAAGAACGCAGCGTTTTATATACAATTTAAATAAAAATACTTACGCGTTTTGGTTTTAAATACTCCAGAATATTTTTACATATTAAAAAGTGAAGTATTTGAAAATTAATGAATTTTTTGTGCCAGTCACATGAAATTGTTGTTTGCAGAAATGAATAGAAAGCCGGAGCGAGGTAATATTATATAATAAAATGTTGCTCGACGTACACCATGAAATTGTTGCTGCATCGAACACTACAGTGTGGACCATTTATAATTTGGAAACTGATTTTGGTGTAAATAAGAAACGAATAAATTTATTTCAACGTGGTTCTTACTATTCAACAGTAAAATCCTTCCCGTTAATTGTGGCAGACTATTTCATGAAAATCACTTCATCGGCTGACCTTGCAGTACCCCATACGATCAACCCAATTTTTCAATACATTTTTGACTGTATGAAACTATACTCGACCGATGACTGCACCAGCTCCCTTAATGTCCTTAAGAACCTCACTCGTTGCCGGATAGTTAGCGTAACACTTATCTTTAACGGCTTCCCACAAATAACAGTCGAACGGAGTCAAAGCGAAACTGCATTGTGGTCCATATCACTGAAATGGCTAATAACGCGATTTTGAAACTTCCACAAACACGAACAAAAGACGGCTTCTGCGACAAGGCGCGCCATCCTGTTGGAACCAAATGCTGTCCAAGTCCATGTCCTCTAGAACAGGCCACAAATAATCAGTTATCATTGTTATTTTCAAAGAATAAATGGCCCAATGATAGCACACCAAACAGCTACTCGTTGAGGGTCCAACAGGCTTCTCAACAATCGCTCATGGATTTTCTAAGCCCAAGATGCAACAATTTTGCTTATTAACGTAACTGTGGTCGCTGTATCGTAGCGGTAGTGCGTTGGACTGTTACGCAGAGTGTCAGGGGTTCAAATCTCGGCACAGGCAAAATAAAAAAAAATAAATAAAAAAAAAATTCCACCAAAAACAAAATTAATGGCACCACGTCTTGGCAGGCAATGGCAAACCTACAAGAACATAAATTGCCTATGAAAAGCTTTTCACTTCGCCGTTCGGATTCGGCATAAAACCGTAGGTAGGTCCCTTCCATTCATGTACGAATATAACACGCATAACATGAGTGGATGCGAAAAACTTGACCGCTACATGCGGTCATAGTCGACACTGATAAACTGAAGTTTATTGTGGTAAGGGCATAACAATTGCCACAATGGCTGTCTATCTGTTTATCGGTGTCCTGTGTGATCACATTCACTCTCTCATTCTCCCTCTTTCTTCCTCTCACCTATCAATCTTCCTTCCATTCAACACAATGCTCTGCATTCACAGCGGTACACCCTGTGTGTTAAATGTATCAATAAAAAAAAAATAATAAAAAAAAACTAGCGTGGTCAAAGTGAGCTTTGCGCTCTCTGTCAATCGAGTATGAAAAAATTTTCATGAGAAACTGATGGGCAGCGACGTCTATCAATCAGGTTATTTTTTTTTATTGATAGAGGGCGCTGCCTATCATTTTGTGACAAATTCCGACGATCGTCTTTTAACCCCGGCGTAAGTATAAAAAACGATTCTAAAGAAGTAAACTTCAAAAAGTTTATTTCCTTTTGTGTGAGGTTTTCATAAAAGCTAATCAAAATTTTTATGTATTTTTTGGGTTAGAAAAAGAAGCAGCTGCTTAAAAATTTATTATTTCTTTTTTGTAAGTAGCTTATAAATAGTTAGTTTAAAATCGAAAACTTTGAAGGTGTAGTTTAAATTTATTAAAATGCATAGATTTTATTGATGGAGACTAAAATTTGGAGATTTTGCAAATGAAGATTTTATATGCAAATGATGGAGATTATGTTACCAATTTACATTTTTTTATTAACTGATTTTTTTATTTTTATGTACGTCATATGTACATATGGTAAATATACATTACGTATGAAGATTTACTTATATAATTGCTAGAAGAAATGCCTGAGAAGTTCCAACGAGTGTTTTGAAATGTGCAATCAAAATACATTGTAACAGCAGAACCATCCGCTGCATGTAGTAACTTTAGTAACTTCTTGCCATATTTACTAAAGCAAATATTTTTTTTATATCATATGTAAAATTTTGCTTTTTTTCAATTTAATTTTTCTTTCATTTAGTTCACTGCTGTTATACAAACAAGCAAATAAACAACTTCAAGTATGAGCATATGCTTTAAAAATACGCAGTCAAAGAGAAACGGAATTTAATACAATTTATTTTGCCATTTAAATGTTTACATCCGCATTTCGTATTGCGAAAAGAAATGTAAACAATTTTAAAAATTAAACAAACATAAAATCCTTAAAGTTAAAGTGAGCGAAAACACCAACAACAGCAGTAGCAGCAGCAGCAGCAGCAGCAGCAGCAGCAACAGAGTAAATAAAGTTTAAGTAAAGCAAACTGCATTACCTACTTTAACAGCAACACCAGCAACAGAATGCATAAAAAAATGACGAGAATGTATCATACAAAAATGCTTTAAGTCCATTAAAGGGCACAAACGTAAGCGTAGACAAACAGACAGGCAGAGACAGACAGACAGACGAGGAGTAGCCGTAGATGAGAAGGAGGGATCCAAGGAGCAGCAGATAACAGCAGTTTACTGCAGCTTGAATGCAACAAGCCACATACTCGTAGCACGGATACAGATATTTGGCATAGATGCATGCAGCAAATGTGCAGCTACCAAAAACGATGGTGTACTGATGCTGTGATAAAGACAACGAATGAAGTTAGAAATGTGCGAATGACACTTAATTGTCACGTAAAATGGAGAATAAAGAAAAAAAGGAAAAAATATAACAAACAGCAACAACAAGTCGCAATAGCCAAACAACAGCAATAATTTTCTTGCATTAGCTGCTGTAAGCAACAGCAATGCGCATTTAACGCTTTTTCCGTAAAGCAACAAAAGCACTAATCCATAAACGTTACTATGCACGAGTATGTATAGATTTGTAAAACAATCTCGCTAAAAGATAAAGCCAAAAAAAAGAAAATTATTTGTTTTGTTCATTGTAATTAAATATTTTTGTTTATGGTCATGTGCAGAAACGTAAAAGGCGTGATTCAAACACGCATTCGTATTAATTCATAAAACGATACCTTATACACACATTCCCTCGTAATAAAGTGAAATCATCTAGTTGCAACATCTCGTCTAATATCGCCCTCTTCACAATGTATATACAAGGTGGGGCAAAAGTAATGTCATACATTATGTGAATGTGGCATAATTTTTGCTTCAAATGTCATTGCGATTTGACATTTTGGTTGTCAAAAGAGATAGATAGATACACACCTCTCCAAATCACGAATTTGGATTCAAAATACCGTAAAACGAGCACAAAAGTGAATCAACTCAAGAGGTGGTCATTTGGCCGACATCATTTTTTCAATTTAATGTCATTAAATAAATAAACTTTACGTGAAAACAGAGGGCAATTTTTTTTTTATCAGCCAATTCACATTAGGACATTACTTTTGCCCACCTTGTATTTATATAGTATGTATATGAAATTAGTAATACACAAGCAAGTTAGACAATTCATAAATCTTGCCGAGCTTTTCGCATCCCTTTCATTCATGTTGTGAATGAATGTAAGGGACCTATAATTTTATGCCGAATCCGAACAGCGAAGTGGAAAGATTTTCTTAGGCAATTTTTACTCTTGAAGGTTTGCCTGTCAATAGGCGGTTACGTTTAGATAAATTTGTATTTTTCTACTTTTGACTATGGCGTTATTCAAACCTGGGTACACTTCATAGCAGTCCGGCACGCTGCCAACTACGCCGTGGCGACAACCGAATATATACCATAAATCCCGAGGTAAAATTTTGTATGTATTATATACAAAGTGTGGGCCATTCTGGCCTAAATGTGCCTGTGGTCAGTCTCTAAAAACAACAAAATCATACATATAGGAAATACTGGAAGCACTCATTTGTGGATTATTGTGGTATTGGGTGTCATTTCTTAAATGATATGTTAGATTAAGTGGAATCTTAAGGAGCAAGAATGTTAGAGGATACACTTATCATTTTGGCTAAAAGTGGGAAAAATTATGGCATTAAGGTGCGAAAGATTCCATACCAGTCAACAGATAATAGTTGAATCATAGTCCAGGCAATGGAACTTGTTTAAGAGCTAAGCCTACAGAAAACACAGGCAAATTGAATTGTGTTTTTTTGTTTTGTTCGTTGGAAGATAGATACATCAGAACTCCTGCTCTACAGTTATGTCGGATTCCTACCGACTTTTTAGTCCTTCCCTTTTCCTTCGTCATCTCCTTCCACTCTCTCCGCGGGACTACTACTTAGGTATTACTTGGCGTGGGTGGATCCAGTAGTTTAGTTCTCCATCAATCTGAATTATGATCAATGTATCTATTAGATAACTCACAGATTGAGTTCTCCAGAAGTCCTTTAAAGTATCAAGCCGCCCCGAAATACGAGCATGTAAACGGGAATTTTAAACCTTCTTCTATTACTGGGTTTCGTTTGTTTTAATAAATTAAATAAATTAGATATTTCTCACTGACAAGTCGACTTCGTGGGTAAAAGTGCTAAGGAGACGGTACGTAACGCACGGTTGCTTTTTTCATTCAAATTTAACATTCGGGAGCGTAATAATAATGATAAACTTGACCTACCTTCTTGGCATAATAATAATAAATAAATAAGGGAAATTTCTACGTCTATCAATTCGATTTGGCTTATCATTCCAGAATTAAATTATATGCATACTTATCAGATATTGTGCACTAAATTTAAAACAATTGTTTATTTGTTTTTGGTTTTTGCGATTATTATGCAATAAAATAAGTGAGTTATGGTATAGGGACGATTTTTACTGTGACATCAAAGAATCACGCGATCTGATTGTTGAAAGTGTTGTAAAGGGTGTTTTTTATAGAAGTGTGGTTTTTAATCTGGCAATACCTTTTTCGGAGTTGGTCTTTTTGACAGCTGTCACTTGATTTATGCTCAGTTTGGTTTGCCATTTCATAATGAATAGACTTACTCCTACACAACGTTTGCAAATCGTGCAAATTTATTACCAAAATATTGGTTCGGTTCACGCGATTTTCACAAGAAAATTTTGTTCAGCGATGAAGTTCACGTTTGGTTGAATGGGTACGTTAATAAGCAAAATTGTCGCATTTGGAGTGATCATAATCCACAAGCCATTGTTGAGACGCCGTTACATCCTCAAAAAGTCACTGCTTGTTGTGTTCTATGGGCAGAGGGAATCATTGGTCCATATTTCTTCAAAGATGAAGCCGGTCATAATGTTACAGTCAATGGGGAACGCTATAGAGCCATGATTAATGACTTTTTCATGTCTGTATTGCCAATTGGAGGATGTTGATGTGGACGACCTTTGGTTCCAACAAGGTCGCTAAATGCGCTAAATGCCATACAGCCAACGAAACAATCAATTTATTGAAGGAAACTTTTGGTGAGCGCGAGCGCATTATCTCGCGTCGTGGGCCTGTGGCGTGGCCTCCAAGATCGTGCGATTTAACACCGCTGGACTATTTTTTGTGTTTTGTGGGGTTATGTAAAGTCGCTTGTCTACGCAGATAAGCCCGAGACGATTGACGCTTTGGAAGAGAATATTCGGCGCGTTACTATTGACATACGGCCCGGTCCCAATTGCTGCAAAAAGTGGTCGAAAATTGGGCCTCTCGGCTGGAATTTATTCGAACCAGCCGCGGCGACCACTTGCCCGAAATCGTTTTCAAAACATAATGGCAAATCCTTATCTTTATAATAAAGTTAGATTCTTGGCCATAACATTAAATTATATGCGTTTTATTTCTTCTTGAAAAACACATTTTTAAACAAAATATCTTGAATAAACAAATTTCCATGTTTTATTAAAAATGAATTGGATTGCAAATAATTAACAGTTGGATGAAATTAAAAAAAAATTTTATTTCGTTAATTACAGCACCATCTTTTGTAAGTCGAAAAAAATATTTCGCACAATCTTATGTACTTTTTTTTAGCCCTAAAATCCAAATCTGCAATAAAATACTTAGGATTTCAAAGTTATGCCCGACCCACCGTGGTATTTCCACGGCGGAATGATTACATTTTGATTATGGAATTTTTTTTAGAGTACTTATAAATTGAGATATTCGAAAGATTAAGGTTAAAACACTCACCCTGTATATGAAAAGTAGATGTAGTAGTGTGCATTATCAGATTTTATAATTTTATTTCACAAGATTTCTTTAAATTTGTCTAATAAATTTCATAGATCTGTAACAGCTTCTTTCATTCTTAACCAATTCTTGTATGCACATAAGTAAATCGTACAGAGTTGGCAAATTTTAATAAACTCCAAAATTGGTAAATTATAATGTATGTACATCTCCGGTATATCTCCGGAATATCTCCGGTATATCTCCGGTATATCTCTGGTATATACAGTAATCTCCGGTCTGCCCCTCAAAGTTAGTGCAAAACTGTGTTTAATTTTTAAAAATCTATTCCGGTACATAAAAAATGTTCTCAAACATTGAAGAGTACATAAAAAGGATAGGTACACAATTTAAGAGTAGGTATTTTGCAGTTTTTACTTAAATTGGAAGAAAGTTCAATAATTGGGGATTGCACCTTATGCTTTTGGGTATCGCTACTTGAGCGCACTGCGGCGTGTTCATGTATTTAAAAGTTTTTGTGCAAAACAAGCCCAAATATGTCGGTGTCTATGTCGGTGTCGGTGTCGGTGAGTGCATTTTTTCATTTCGTTTCGTATGCAGATGCAACAGCACCACAACAACAAACAGCAAAACATGAGTTCCTATGACTAAAGTACATATGTACATAAATGCTATTGCCATCCATCCTAACTTACTCATACTACATATATAACATATACGAGTATATGTAACTACGTATATGTACATATGTACGAATTTATAAATATCTTAAGTTATCCACAAAATGACATTGAATAAGTCATAATAATTTATTGTAAAGCATAGAGATGAAAATTGGATTAGATTCATTTACTTATGTATGTAAGTATGTAGATGCCACATATATTTATGTTGCTTTTACGGGTGCAACAAAACAATATATATGTATGTGCATAAATACGCATTTAGTTCATACAAAAAACAAAAAAAGCATCTCGATACTAATATTTCTTCGACATTCATTCATTTCAATGAACGTGAATGCATTCACGTTTTTACACTAGTAAATAATTTACAGCATTTTTCCAATTTTATGGCTTTTTCACATTTTTCAAATTACTATATGTTGTTGTTGTTGCTGTTGTTGTTGCTGCTGTTGTTGTTGCTGCTGCTGTTGTTGTTGCTTTTTCTTCAATCTTTTACTACTTACTTCATTTATGCTGTTGTTGTTCTTGTTGTTCTGTTGCTGTTTTAATTTTGTTGTACGCTGCATTTTGATGCTGCATGATTATTTGAGATGCGTGCTTAGGCGATCAAATGACTTATCACAGTGTATGTATGTATGTTTGTATGCATGTAATATTGTTGATATTTCATTCGTGCAGCGAACAGCAACAGCAACAGCAATAGCAAATCAGCAACAGCAACAGCAACACGATCATTTCCCAAAATGAGTTTATTGTGCTGGGCATTGCTTTTTTATTCATTTATTGTTGCCTTTTCTCCATTATCAATTTGATCGCCGCATCACAGCACAAAGTGAATTCTTATTCTTAGCACATTTTAGCTTGTAATCGATCAGTGTATTTTATTACTTTTTTTGTTGTTGTTGTTGTTGTTGTTGTTGATCGTTTCGATTGCGCGCGCATTGAGCATATGTAATTGTGTATTCGTAGGCATTGTTGCTGTCGTTCTTGCTTGATAAAATACACAATATGGTCAGAAGTATGTATGTATTTTGTGTACATCAATGTGTGCACGTTTGTGTCGCAAGCAATTTTAAGTCGTAACCGCAAAGATGATATCAAAAATTATTGCAGCAGCATAAATAAGTAAGTATGTATTGTAAGTATTAAATAGCAACTGTAGATGTGAGTGAAAAATTTGTATTGCAAACCTGCAGGCTAAATTAATTATCATACATACATACTCATATTGTATATGGCATAAGTATATAGCTTCGTATTCGGGTAGTACTCACACAAAAAATACAATAAAATATAGTATCAATTCAAATAATTTACATCCTTAATAGTTTTGTTGTCATGTTCAATATCATTTTTATGTTTTTCTCTTCGACTGAATTTGTATTTTAAATTATTTTATTAAAATTTATACAATAAGATCAAGCCTATATTTAGTGTTTGGCGTGACGCCGCTAGTGTATTGGGCTCCTGGGCAGGGTATACATAAAAATCTGAAAATTTAGGAAAAATACAAATTTTTATTTACGGCATTACGTTTTGGCAGGCTTTGATAAACCCACTAAAAACCTCTAAAAGTCAAAATTTCCAAAAGAAACGAGTGCGGAAGTATACTCGTAGATCCTTTTTCCTCATTCGTGCACAAATATAACTCGAAAAACACTAACGAACCTTTGTTCTCCAAGGGCAGTTATGTATGTTATAAAAGGCGACGAAGAGATTGTTGCTTTAAATTCATGTTAATGACTTGTTGTGTTAAACAATAATAAAATACTTTCTCTCTGAGCGAGGCTATTTTCCAAAAACTTAAATCGTTACTACAAAAGTTCCACTCAGTTTTTTTTTTTTTTTTGTTATTTCAGCTCTTTCCTTTCCCTTCTAGAGGAACTTCCACCGAAATCAATATTTTCCATCTAGCAATTTTAGTGGTGTAGCAAAGTTATGTCATTACGAGCCCTTTCTCCTCGAGTAGATATAACAACAATAATGTACTTCGTTGTATGTACGAGTATGTGATTAATAACTAGAATATTAACATTTTATCAGCATAACCTTATAAATTTTAATTCAACATTGCTCTATATGCATTTACCCATCTCAAGCCAGCGACTTTGTATTTGTATCCACCGCAAATGTTGATTATAAATTATAGATCCTATATCCGTCCGTCGCCTTTGTAAGTAAGCAAAAGGTATAGCTGTGTATGTAAGAGTGTGTGTGTGGGTGTGTATCAGTGCATTTGCTGCATCCACTAAATAAGATTGATGAGCATAAGTAAGCCGCAATGTGAGCATTGTTTGCACTTCTTCCCTTCTGCGCTAACTTCGTTGTTCGAGTAACTAAATTGTTTGCATTGCTTATTTATATAAACAATGAGTGTGAGTAAAAATTTTAGATATGAATGTAATATTTTCTTTAAAGATTTTGTTTTTTATAATATGAAAAACAGACTGCCTAAAGCAAACATCTGCAATATAAAGCGGTAAAATTTGCATAAGAATTATTGAAAAAGTCTGGTGTTCCTTAATGAGTCGCATATCAATGCTATTACTACAGATTGCCGCCTCACACGTTGAGATGAGTTGGCAATAGAGGAGAGCAATATTACTATCAATATCTTATTTGGGGTTGTTCTGTCTATATAGTTTATTATTATTGATGAGGAGTGTACATGTACATACAAGGGTATGATCTATAAGGCAGGCTAAAAATAAAGTTCAGAAAAGTGAGCTAAGCTTAACCAATTTGTTTTCATATATCAAAATAACTTTATTGAGTCAAATATTTTCCATTTTTATTGACCACCTCTTGCTATCTTTCGTGCAAAATCATAATCTCCTTCCCGTCCTCTTGGGAATTTAACTTAACATAATTATGCAACGAGTGAAACAAATGGTAATCGGAAGATGGAAGGTCTGAGCTATATGGAGGATGCATTAAAACTTGCCAGCCAAGCTCCCTCAGGTTTTGGCGGGTCACCAAAAAAGTATGTGGTCTAGCGTTGTCGTAATGAAAGACGGTGCGCTTTCTGTTGACTAATTCTGGACGTTTTTCCTTGAGCGCTACATTAAATCTTGTTAATTGTTGACAGAACAGTTCCGAATTAATTAATAATAAAGCAGCTCGTGGTACACAGGACCTTGCAATCCCACCAAATACTAAGCAAAACCTTTCTTGGCGTCAGTTCCGGTTTTGCGACAGTTTGGGCAGGCTCACCTCGTTTTGACAATGATCTTTTGCGCACCTTATTATCATACGTTATCCATTTTTCGTCACCACTAATCAATTTGTGCGAAAATGGTTTGAGATCATTCCGTTTCAGAAGCGATTTTTTCACTCAGATTATGTGGCTCCCAAATATCGAGTGTTTTTGAATAAGCAACCTTTTCTAAATGGTTCAAAACCGTTTGGTGAGCAATGCCGGTTTGGTGACGTTAAAACAGTTGAATAATGAAGAAATGTCAATAGGTACAATTTTTTTATGATTCTCAAAGATGTCAACTACCTTTAGCAACAAAGAGTTGCCAGATCGGACCAGTACTTACAGAGTTATCGTACTTTAAGCTTTGCTATTTCATTTTTCTGAACTTTCATTTTAGCCTACCTTATATAATATTAAGATCTATTGTGTTCCCTTTCCCTTTATAGACCTATTTATATGTAGCATTTTCATACCATAAGTCCAACCTCAAATTTTACATTTGATCCTACTTCGATAGATTTCAAATTGGCATCTCGTATTTGATGGACTCTCAGAATCTTTCTACTAGTATTTCCTTCTACTTCTACTGTCTTTGCCCTAAGTATAGTATGTGCCTAGCAGTTTCATTTTCTTCCTGTACAAAACCTACATAAATGAGGTATTAGAAAGAATTCTCAGTTTTGTATGATAGTTCAACCTAAAGAGCACGGTTAAAATTCTTCTAGTACTTCTTAATCTATATTCATTGTCATATGCATACATTCTTTAAAGCGTTTAAGTTCATTTTTCAATTGTTTAAGGACATCGAAAGTTCTATCCCTGGTAGATATTCCTAGTACATATAACATACTTTGAACAAATATAAAATTAAAACAAAAGGCTGAATTCCTACTTGTAAAAGTGTCTTTCTTCAATTCAACCCGTATTTATGTACATTTCAGGTAAAGCTGAAGATTTTAATCTTTGTGTACAATACTTATATATATATATTTTTTGTTTTAACAATTTAAGTAGTTAAAATAAATTAATATCACAGCTTCTTAATCAAAATACATAAATGGGTACAATAAGTGCCATTATAAACCAACCGTCTTTTGTATTTTCAAAATAACGAAAAATTACAATACAACAATACAAAGCTCCCGCATTCATTTCCCGTCCCCATCAGTTTTACTCTTATAATATTTTTGCCTTTGATAACCACTTATCCCAGACCTTATCTGCAATGCAATTCCACTTGAATCAACTACAATCTCGAATTTCAACAATTTTCTTCAAATTGCCTTGTGTTGATTACACCTCCCTTCCCCTGTCCCTGTTCGTCCGTATGCCATTGTGTTCGTACAAGGATTCCTTATACTTATACGAAAGCAACTTAGCCTTAGACTTTACGGTTTTTACTTGCCGATATTATAACTATGTACATTTTTCCTTTGTGGTGGTGCCGGGACAAGAGAGAGATTCTTTTTGATGATTTCTTGCAATACCTTGCAAAGCCAACGTTGCATAGCCTCCTAATTTAAGTATGCTTCTTCACCTAGAAGCAGAAGGTGAAGATGCAAATCATGTAAGACTCATTTGAGGAAAGATGCCAGCCAGCCTTAAAAGTCTTAAAATTCATATTTCAATTTGTTTGAACGTTTTTAACCTTTCAGCAAATGTAAAGTGGAAAAATCCACACAGGAAAAAAAAACAGAAGAACTTTTCTCTTCCTTCCGTTGAGATTTTTAAAGTACGAATGGGAATAGGTTTTTAGTGTTGTAAATGGAACCCCTTTCCGCCCATAATGTAAGCCATAGGGAATTTTATTTGGTAATGACGTTGCTGCTTTGCGCAGGGTGGTGCCCTTCAATCCAATTCAATTCAATTCAATTCTACTCAATGTAGTTGTGAACCAGTGAGCAGTGACGACGATGACGATGACGATAATGATGGCAATGGCGATGATTGTGTTTGTTTGCTTCTGGCAGATTTTTGCTTTCACAAAGTTTGTACAATATACAATATTTTTGTAAACATATACCATACAATGTCAGTGTGTTCAAACTGATTAAAGTTTTCGAGACTTTAATACCTACAATTTTAAATCAAAAAGGAAAATTTACATAACTTTGTACGAGTATGTACGAGTATGCATGCGAAAATATCAAGTTAGCATTAAATTTGTAAACTTCTTAAAAAAAAAGGGTTTTTGAAAACTCTGAAATTAGCATTTTATGGTAATTGTGTACTCCACTGAAGAAGAAAAGCATAACTTTTCCATATGGTGATATTATCTCAATTCTGCTATTCTCTTTCATTTGTGGAGCATCGAATCTTAATTTCACTTTATTATTGGAGTATAAATTAAGTATTTTGGGAAAACATGTAATATCTTTCATTCGAATTTGATAATCAAATTATAATTTGTATTTTACTGACTTCAGTTATTCCTCTTTTGAAGAGTATTGCGTAAGTGAGAGCGTCATTATCCTATCGCCGAATGCCAATGGCATAAGGAAGGACATTACCTCTTCTTCTTGTAGATTTTATATCTCAAAAACTACAGAAAAACTATAGAGAAAAAGAATATTCTAAAGTTGCATTAACGGAAAATTGTTATTTGCAAATAATTATAATTATAGTTTAAAAAGAATGGGTAAAACTTTTAAGAAGAAATATGCAAAGAACTGGTGGAAATGAGTGAGTTATTTATATTTTGCTCCATAACTTCTAAATTAAAGGTGATGTTGGAAAATGGTCTTTAGTTTTGAGATCAACATAGTGCTGTTCAGAATAATTATTTAAGAGAATCTTACTTAATAAAATAAAAAAGATAACACCTTTTGAAAAATAAAAAACAAAATTTGTCATTTAAGTTTTCACAGCAAGCAATTACGAGAGTATGTATGTTGTATAAGCGGTTGGTACCCCCACAAATATATCAAATGGTTGATGTTTAGTGCCTCCACTATCTCCTGACAGATTGCGTGTTCACCAGTTGAGAAATTTCATCGGCTTTTTCAGTGACTGGCAGACCAGAGCTAGGTGCATCTTTGAAATTTCCGGAACGGAATTGAGCAAACCACTCTTGGTTCCGGCATCCACTCACAGCATCCTCACCTCAAACCGCACAAATTCAGCGTGTTTTTACAGCTGTCTTACCTTTTCTATAGTAATAAAGCATCAAATAGCGTATTTCTTCAGATATTTCACTCATTTTCAAATCAATGTAACTTTTTACACTAGCGACGATTTACCCAACTGTCTTCACACAAAACGTAGCCTCCAACGTCACCTTTCAAAAATCGCCGATACTTTTCATATGACCCAATATAAAATTTGTCTAAAATTCAAATAATATAAAATCTGAAATCAAACTTGAGTTGTAATTTGAATTCCTACGTTTGTTAACTTGTATTTCTTAAACCTGAATACTCAAATTCACTGACTCACAGTTCTGGCATATTAATTGTATCTTTTAAATCTTTTGATATTGAAGGAATTCATTTTTTTAATATTAAAGTCCAGCCACCATCAATGGATATTATAATTAAGTCATGGGGACTTAGTGCTGTTTAAATACTTTTTATACACTCGAATTGCCAACCCTACATCAAATAAAAGTATAAAAAATATTTCATACAATCACACACATACACATTCCCGAATGGATTTCAGCCTCGCGGTTGTGCTGCGGCCTTCATGACTACAGTGTGGGGCGCGGCGCGGCGCGGCTAATATTCTCATACATACTCGTACATAAATTTCAGGTTTTCCTCGTTAATAATTTCCTCTTGTGGTTTTCGGTTGCATGCGATATTATTTATGTATGTATGTCTGTACTCGTATGTATTTATGTGTGGATACGTACGATGCATACACTCCAGCCGGCATTTGCTCGTTTGCCTGTGTCTGCTCGCCTGACTGACTGAATGGCGGCCGGATAACTGGAGTCGTGTTGTTGCTAAATTCTCCTTCAATTTCTGTTTGCGCTGTGCTTCTTCTTATAACTACTTACTTCTTCTCCTACTCTTCCTCCTCCCTCATTTCCATTATACTTATGTTCCCTGTATATTAGCGCTGTTTATTATTTCTTTTACTTTCGATTTTGTTTTTGTTTTTGTTTTTGTTTTTTTTTTAATTTCATTTCTGTACCGCACGTCATAAACTAAATTCGTAACGTAATCGAAAACCATTGAATGAACGTGCCAAAGTGCCAGAGTGCCACAGGTCGAATTGCATCGCACAGCATTGCAACGCTCGGCATCGGATCAGATTGGGTAGTGGTATGGAATTTCACTGGAATTGCGTGACTCAAAAAAGTAGTAAGAGTATATACATATGTATGTATGCAGTAAAACATCTCTGTCTCTTTGAATTTATAGATAAGTATGTACATATATGTATATTTGTGTCTGTAGATTTAGTATGGTGGGGCATTAAAATATATATATTTTTTTTTTATTATTAATTTGTTATTATAAATATTGTGTATAAAAATATTGTGTATATTGATAAGTATTGTTTCGGAAAGGTGCAGTCACCACTCTCGTCAGTATGTACCCAAGTATTACGTATACGAGTAAAGGTAGGGAACAAGGGGCCATAGAAAACACGGAACACATACCGTGTTTGACTGCCATATTCGATGCTTGCGATCATATGCATATCTCAAGTAAGTAGGCAGGGTTGCCTTTTTCGTACTCACTAATGTGGCAAGTCACATTAACAGTTGATTTGATATCCACTTAAAATGCTTCTAGACAAGACGACATTGTCTTAAGACAAAAGTAAAAGTCTCAAAAGTAACGGCAAACTGCATGTCCTATCGTGTGGAAGCTCTAAAACAAAGTAGATATTAAGTCATTGTCCTGTGACTGCGACTGACTTATCTTTTTTTTTGGATTGTTTCTAATTTTAAAAGACTTTTGTCGTGATGCAGGGTTGCTATTACAAAAACTAAAGGATAATCAGCTGTTTCCCTAAATTATTTATTTTATATTTGAGTGTAACTTATGGTTTTTCATTTAAAATTGTCTTCTCGTGTCGAAGCAAATATGAGAAATATTTGTTTGAAAAGACAAAATTTGACATCCACAAAGGTGCCTTGGTTGGTGCCTTAAGGCAATGTCGTCTCGTCTAGAAGCAGCTTTAGTATCGACCTTTTTATTAAGAAGAAGGCAGCACGGTTGCATTATATACTTATTTGTGCTATTAATACATATATGTATGTATTTTTTATAAGTTATGACACTTAACTGTAATGAACTTCTCCTATACCATAAAATGTTTTCCAAGAGTATCGAGTATGCGATGCAGACTTGTGGTCTCACTTGAATCGAATGAATCGGGTTCGAGTATTAACTTGTATCGAATCACCACTATGTAGTCACAGTAGTAATCACTAATTTTCCGATCAAATTGATTAAATCACTGATAAGTATAGTAATGGAGACATACCATCACTAATCTAATCTCAAGTTGTTTCGATTTTTGGCATCTATGGATAATGGCCAGATATTAGGTCATCACATGACAACCCATACTACATAATAAGTATTATATCTATCTATCTATCTATTTTGACATTTCAAGGAAAATTTCCTTAATATCAGCAGCGATTCAATGACTGAGAAGCAATTTGTATTCATATATACTAACATTTCAGAAGCCGCTGTTCGGAATGAAATCAATTAAACTAACTTAAGCTTTTGATTAATAATCAGCTGCATCAGAGCAAACGAGAATGAAATGTGAAAGTACTTAATTAGTGTTGTTCTTTACGGCTTCCTTCTAAATCAAATATAAATATAAAAATAAATAGTTGAAACGAACGAGTGAGCAACTTTTGCAGGGTTTTATTATTTCATCAGAAAATTTAGAAGAAAAAAAATCATCGAAACTAAAGTGCCTATCATACATACGCTCTATCATACCCCACTGTAGCAAATTATAATGCACCCTGATTTGCATATGCGTCATACAAATAAAAATAACATTATTCAAATTGGTTTCATTGTTTTTATGTTCATTGCATGTAAAGAGTTGAACAAAAGTCACAACACTCTTTCTTATTTATGGTATCATTGAGGCATTGACGCAGACGCACAAAGGCCAAATAGATAGAAATGAAAATATGAAAACGTGCAGAAGAGTTCAATTGCAAAAATAATCAAATTTAATCAAGAGAAAACGCAATTATCAATTATTCAACTGTGTATATGCAACAATATATGTACATATGTATGTGTAAAGTTCAATATGTGGGACTTTGTTTTTGGAGAATATAAGAAAATCTCCTTTATATGGTTATAGTAATAAACCCCCATGGGTTTTTTGATTTTGTTGTAATGGTATGTAAATCGATTGGCAAAATAAATCAAGTAAAACTTCTGATGCTACGAAATAAAATAAAAATAAATTAAATGAGAATTCCATAAAGTTTTTCATAAATTTTTAGAATGCAGTAAATTTCTTCTGTGATGTTCACTACGCCAAATCCTGGAAAAGACCCGAGAAAAACAGATCTACACCCATCATCTATTTGTCGATTATAAAGCCGCCTTCGGCAGCACGATTAGGGATCACTTGTACGCCGCAATGTCTGATTTTGGTATTCCTGCAATGCTCAGTCGTCTTTGCAAAATGACACTGACCAACACCACCAGGGCAGTGAAAATTGGGACAGACCTCTCCGCACCATTTGATACCAAAAGAGGTTTCAGACAAAGTGACTCGCTATCGTGCGGCTTCTTTAACCTTATGCTGGAGAAAATAATTCGAAATGCGAACATCGACATCTCTGGCACTCTTCTACAAGAGTGTCATGCTGCTAGCATATGTACGCTGATGATATTGACATCATTGGGAAAAACGCTCGAGCAGTCAGTGCAGCTTTCTCCAACCTGGAAAGGGAGTCTCGTCGAGTGGGTCATGTGGTGAACGAGGACAAAACGAAATACCTTGTGTCAACAAACAAAGAGTCACGGCGTCTTGGACAAAATGTCACTGTTGACAACTATCCTTTTGAAGTCGTCAAGGATTTCGTATATCTAGGATCCAGATATTCGAAAGATGGTGTTTATCAACAATAATGTCAGCCTTGAGATCAAGCGGAGAATAACTCTTGCCAGGTGTTAATACTGGCTCAGTAGGCAATTGAGAAGTAGAGCCCTCTCTCGACCGACGAAAATAACGCTCTATAAGTCCCTCATCCTTCCCGTCCTAATGAATGGCGCAGAAACGTGGACATTGACCAATAACGATGAGAGGCTGTTAGGAGAGTTCGAGAGGAAGATACTCCGTAAGATCTACAGTCCAGTATGCGTGGACGACGTGTATCGAATAAGATGGAACGATGAGCTGTACGAGCTGTACGCCGACATTGACATACTCAAGCGTATAAAACTCCAGCGGCTTCGCTGGTTGGGTCATGTTGAGCGAATGGAAGAAAGCGCTACGACTAGAAGGGTGTTTTATTCGAACCACGGTGGAGGAACACGCAGAAGGGGACGTCCTAATCTCCGTTGGAAAGACCAGGTGCAGGGTAACCTGACTGCACTTGGCCTTATCAACTGACGCCAGCACGCGCATAGCAGAGGTGACTGGTGAAGCTTCATAGAGGCGGCCAAGACCTAGTGCCAGCTAAGTAAGTAAGTAAGTAAGTAATCAATGAACTCTTTTGTCTAAAGTTTCGTTTTGTTTGATCCATTATTTCTTTGCGTGTAAGTTATGGTATAATCACAAGTGGTTTTATAATACAAGTATGTAAGTATATACATATGTAAATACCTTTTGTATATGTATGTATTTTTTTTTAATTATGTGTTTTGTTGAATTTTGTTTAAGATTACTTTAGCTATTTGGATTTTCAAGAAAATCATTCACATTATCCAACAATGAAATAGTTACTGTGGCCAATGTAGTTTAACTGCAAACACTTTAAGACTATTAAATTATTTCCAGAGAATATTTTCAGAAGCATTGTTTAAGTAGGTACTTGTTAAGTGCTTTCTCATGTGTTTACTAAATATTTCTGATGAAAGGCATCTCAACTCGAATCTGCACATTTACTTATCCACATATGGTACAAAATCTTAAATTTCTTCTACATGGTAAGAAATTGTTTGAAGTATTTATATGTACATAGATATGAAATCCATCGTAATTGCTCTTTTACGTTAATATGGTATGTATGTATTTGGGTACACGAAAGTATACATATTTCATATGTCACATTGTTACAGCTCTAAAACGAAATTAATGTCAACTAAATAATAACAAACATACATACGCATACCAGCAATAACCTCTATCTCATTCTTAATCACGGTGTCCCCATTTTGTTGCCGTCATCATCAGCATCCTTTGAATAGAATCAAAAATACATACAGCAGGCATACCATTATAACAATGTTGCACACATGGCCGGTTTAAGGTAAGTCGTCGGCTTGGTTGAATTTATAATATACTATAAATACATATTGCATATTTCCAACTACTTATGCAGGTCGCTGTGGCGTAGTGGTAGTGCGTTGGACTGCTACGCAGAGTGTCCGGGGTTCGAATCTCGGCACAGGCAAAATCAAAAAGTAGAAAAAATAAAACAGTCTCAGCTCTAAATTTGAAACCAATTAATTATTGATGCAGAATGGACCGTTTGAAGGTGATAAATTATTTGGTAAAACTTTAAGTTCCATTCAAAATTTCTCTCCGAAACTCTATGACAATATTCTAAAGGTACACCCTGGTACACACTTCTGTTCATAAAGATGACCGGAAGTGCCACTTATCTCCGTTTATGATTTTGGTTACATTTAATTTTCATATTTCAACAATAAACTTATATTTTTTATCAAAAATAAAAACCCAAGTTGCTGCTATTTTAGGCTGCTCCTAGGTTAGCCTATGTATGCACTACATAAATGCTACAGCCGGCCCTGATTACACAAAAGGAAGAATTGAGCGCATCGTTTGACATAAAACATCACATTCAATGTAATATAAAAGCCTTGAATGCAACATGACTCGGCGGTATTTACTTTTCAAACACATACAAAAACGCACACACTGGCACTTACAAATGCATTTCCATACGTAAAACTTGACGACCGAACTCGATCCATTTGAAAAAGAAAGGAAAAAAAAGCAGTCAACAGCAAAACCTAGAAAGAAAAACTTACTAAAGCAAATTATTTCCATGCCAGTGACAAGAAGGAAAGATGCAAGTGACTGCTGCCACAGCGGCACACATTGCGACGAAAAGGAAGGAACGAGTTAGCAAGCGAGTTTGTGACGTTTGTAGAATTTTTGCTTTGTAAAAGGTAGAATTAAACAAAAACAAAAAATCAAAAAAAAAAGAACTTAAAACTATTCAACATTTTGTCATTGATTTGTGTTTGAGTGAGTGCAGGTTTCTTTAGAAATTGTTCTTTTATTATTAAAATTTTCTTTTGTAATTTGAATATGAATTGGTGTGTTGCATTTACGTCAAGTAAACAGCATCAGCATCATAATCATAATCATCATCATCACTGGCATTGGCAGCAGCTGCTTTCTATGATGTCTAGGTACAACACGTTTCCGTTCTTACATTCATATCATTCACTTTCGTAATTTCGTTTCATTCCTATAACTGGAACTTTTTATTGTTAGTTACTGAATTGGTGTGGTGCACTGTTGCCGATTACATTTATTATTGCCTCCCTTTTGATTGTTCCAGGCTGCATGACCTCCTCGTTTCCTCTTTTCCAATCTTCGCTTCTTCGCTTCTTCGTTTTGCCATTTTTCAGTAGCCTGGCAATGCGTCATGCAGGATTAATGTGCGTTTGCATAAGTGTGTGTGTAAATTTCGGTCTTAACAATTTTTTTCATCTTTATTCCATTATCTTACTGCGTATCTTAGGATTTCTTTGAAATATCTTCTTAATACGTCAATGATGCGATAACGTAAATACTTATTTTTTTCCATCATTTTCAGATGCTCCCATTCATCGCAGATATTTTAATTATATTTGTGTGGAGATGTGTGTGTGAGCACTTATAAGTATGTGTATATGTGTGGGTTATGGTTATTACTCTAATAGATTTATGGGCGCATTATTGAACATTTTATTTGTTATTATTTTTTTTATTCTCTACAAAAGAATTCCCTGGTTATATGTGCAAAAATTGCTTTCGTTCTTTATCGCTGCATGCGCACCACCATGCCAAATGCATTCTTCAAGCAATAATCCTTGAAAGTATTTCTGTCTAAAAATAATTTATGCTTGATAAAAATAAAAATGATTTTACGACATTGGTTTATTTTTGAATTAAGATCTGAAAGGGTAGTGTCTGTCGTTTTTCCATGTACTCGTACATTGTACGCAAGCATCTTAATATTTACGATTCGCAGTAACAAGAGCCCATTAAAATTATTACAAGATTTCGTTTGGAAATTATTAATATTATTATTGAGACTTATTTAAATATGTCGACTGAAGGTTCTCTTAAACATGCTGTCATTATACCATATATGCTATTTATCCGATTTCAGAAACATCAAAGAACAGTTCTTAAGCTATAGTGCAATGGTAAGTAGAAGAAGCAAATAAATATGTACCATATAATATTTGATTTTTAAATTTATCGTATATTTTATATGTATTCAACTATGTAAGTATGTGCCTATGCAAATTTCTCTGCCGATTATAATAGAAAATGTTGAATTTAAGATTGGTAAAGTTATACTACCCACAAGTTTTTCATGTTTATAGCCTTCTTTATAAAGATCAAACTTTAGGCAATCAAAATATAATAATTTAATACAATAATTTAATATAATAATTTAAACATAAAAAAATGTAATAAAATAATTTTGGAACTCCGAGACAAATCGTGAAATAACAAGTTAAATTTAGTATATACCACATCATGGGACAGACTAACATGCAGTTCAGTCATATAAAATATGTTTGTAAACATGCTTTTACCTATATATTAAATACCATATATGTATGTGTGTATTGTATATTTTAAATATAAACTTACGAAATTTCACACTTGCTAATCATATTTAGTGTAGATTGACTAATTAACAAATAATTTATGTATTAGAGTTCTACAGTTGTTTGCACTCGTATAAACTTAGTATATAAAAAAAAATATGCTAATGCGATCAAGTAGTGGAAATGGAAAATGTTTAAAATTACACATACATATAAAAAAGAAGTCCACTACATAAAAAACAAAGAATTAAAGACTTGTTAATAAAACAGACATGAATATATGCAAATGTACAAGGTGCTTGAAAAGGTTGTCGACAAAGAATAAAAATATTATTATTTTCTTTAAACGGTGCATTTGTTTATTAGGAATTTTACTTATTTTATTGAAAATTCGAAATATTCCATATATAAATTTTTAATTTTTAAAGATTTTTCTTAAATTAAAATAACTTGAAGTGATGGGAATGAAAACAATACATACTATATTTCGTAAGTACGTTACTTACTTTTAATGGCACAACAGCACATGAGGCCGAGCTTTTCCCTTCCACTCATGTTGTGCGTGTTATATTTGTACAGGAATGGAAGGGACCTACAGTTTAATGCCGAATCCAAACGACAAATTGAACAGCTTTTCATAGGCAATTTCTACACTTGTAGGTTTGCCATTGCCTGCCAAGAGGTGGTGCCGGTGCCGTGTAGAAAAATTATTTTTACTACTTTTTGATTTTGCCTGTGCCGAGATTCGAACCCCGGGCACTCTGCGTAGCAGTCCATCGCACTAACACTACACCACAGCGACCATTACGTAAGTAATATCATCAAATATTCCAAATAAATATTTCAAAGGCATCATCTAGGTAAAATATTAATCATGATGTAGAAACTATAAGTCACAGATCCTTATATATTTTCCAGAGACTATATCTGACCAAACTTTACTAAAAAAATACTTATATCTGACAGAAAGAAGACTAAATTTTTTACATTTCTCATGCTGTAACTTATAATAACTTTTTTTTATAATAATGTCTGAATAGTATTTGATCCCAGAGAACGGTCCACAACATTCGCCTATGATTATGTTTCCCTTTTAATGTAAACAAAGTAAATTATGCCGCGTGCATCCCAAAAAACTTGGCAGGCAATGGCAAACCTACAAGAGTAAAAATTGCTATGAAAAGCTTTTCACTTCGCCGTTCGGGTTCGGCATTAAACTGTAGGTCCCTTCCATTCATATACAAATATAACACACACAACATGAGTGGAAGCGAAAAGCTCGGCCTAGGCCCTCCATGAGTTGTTGTGCCATTAAAAGTAAAAAAAAGCATCCCAAAAAACTGTGCAATCAATACAATCAAGCATTTTATTGACAGATTGCACTTGTCAGAACCAAATTTGTTTTGAAAACGACGATCGCTATCTCTTAGATTTTGAAAGGACTTATCTGCCTACCCTCGTATTTGTTATTTTGAAGTTCTAAAACTTTGATGCAAAGTTTTTCGTCATGAAATCTTTTTTCTCTCTATATCCCATTTTTGATGGTTTTCGATTAGTGAGTGAGGGTGTATTTTTTATGCGCCTCCGTTTTGTAATCATGAGTGGTATTTTATGTACCAAGTACTTTCGGATATAGAGGAAGATACCGGCTGGTGTAAAGTAAAAAGTGGTTTCCTTCTATAAGAAATATTGCTACTTTCAACCGTGAAGTCCTTTGTCATACTCGTATGTAAAGAGTTTCGAAAACGTTCCTCATTTTCGGGATATACTATATCCCGTATTTTAATCAATGTAGCCTCGGAAACCAAAGTTTTAGAGTTGATAACCCTAGTATGCAAGTCCATAAATTTAGCTCACTAATTTTGTGCCCCTAATTCAGTTATTTTTATGACTTTTCCCCATTTTTTAATACCTACATTACATCAGTTAGTGTCAGGTAAAATCCGCATCGAAGTTCAAAATTATTTTCAAACAATATTTTACAAATATTGAATACCTGCATATAAAATGGTACTGAATGGCGATTACAGTGGGTGAGTTGAAAATGTTTAGTTAATTTCAGGATTATGCTTTCGATTCTCTGATTTGAGAACAGTGGTTGGGTTGAGGATATAAAAACCTGAAACAGACCTATATAATGTACTAGACATTTTGGAGAACCCTGTATGTGCTAATCCATATGTAAATATTTATGTGTTTGCGCTAAGACTTAAATGTAAGTATTTGAAATTTTCTTGCAAATCATGTTACAAAAATTACAAGAGCAACAAAAACAAACTACAGGAACTACATTTTTAAATACATAGTATTACTAGAATATCTACATACATACATACCATACATTCAGACATACCTGGGATATAATACAAAGAAGATGATACTGAAAAAGAAGCATAAAAGTATTCATAGATGCTAAAATCAACATCATTAAGTTTTGTGTTTATTAACAAAACACCATGAATTTATTTACACAATGTAGAGACGTGTTTCTCTTATTTTTTAGTTGGAAATACAAATATAAAAAAAAAAATAATGAAGGTAGATACTTTTATAGTATGAACGTGCAGTGAAAAAAATCAGATTGCAAAAAAAACACAAAACAGAAAAAAAAAGAATTACTGCTTTAAAGAAAATCTCAATTTACACGAGATTGCATAAATTTAAAATTTGTATGTATGTATGTATTTCAGTATTGCTTACCTTCATACTGCAGAGCGGCAACAGTGAATGTATGGTAGATATGTAAGCATGCACTCGTATGTATGTATGGTTGTCGATTCTCAGATTCTCAGCTCCGAGTGTAAATTGATTCCTAATTAAACACTCACATTTCATTTGAACTCACAACTGACAGACGGAATCGTAATGATTTTCAAGATTGCTCCAGCACGAAGTTGTCAATTCATCATCAATGGTGACAATGAGACGATGAATGCTGATGGTGGATGGAAGTCGTCGATGTTAATGATAATGACAGTGTTGTTGTAATGTTTGTGATGCTGATACTGTGATGTGGTGCCTTTTGCTGCTGATATTGTTGCTAATGAACGAGCATTGTCGCCGCGGCGTCCGTTACCGCTTTGCCTAAGTAAATTATCATGTAAATTTTGGAATAGTTGTCATCGTGCGACTATACAATACCTGCATGTCATGAATAACTAAAGTATTCTTCGACTTGAAAAAACAATCACAGTTGATATACCATATGTATGTATGTTTGTAATTCTTTTATAGTTAATTTTGTTGTTGTTGGTATTTTTGCTTTAAGAAAGTACTTGGATAAACATTTGCTCAAGCGTCGCAAACATCTTTGAAATGCATTTGAAATATGAACTGTAGCTAATGCATACAAAAAGATACGCACACACACATACCATACATACACAAATACGTACATACATACATTCATACATATGTATGTATAAGTATGTATGTTCATGTACAGTGTCGGACAATCAAATAAGAACAGCTTGTTCTGAAACCAAGAACCTTAAAATATATTTCTCTAGGCTTATGATAAATTTAAAAGGTATTTACTTTTATTCATTTATTCCATAAGTTTAATCTTTTCTTAAAACAAAAACAAAAGCAAAATCAATTCAGTGTAAAAAAAGAAATTTAAAAGTTATACATTTCAAAAGGACAAACACTTAACACAAACAAATAAGAACCCTTCAAATAAAAAAAAAAAATTATAAAATATTGACTTAAATTGTTCACTAATGCTAATATTTTGTGGAATAGCCTTTGTTAATTAAAACCGCCTTACACCTTCTAGGCATTGATTCCACCAGAGACGCGCAAGTAGCCTGGGGTATGGAATACCACGTTTTTGTTTTTAGCTGTTGTACTGCCAATCTTCTCTTTGATAATATTCCACAAGTTCTCGATTGGATTAAGGTCAGGAGATTGTGCAGGCCGGGTCATAACGGGAATTCCATTATGGGAAAACCAATCTCGCGCAAGGATTGAGGTTTCGTTATCATGTTGCATTTGCCATTTCAGGGGCATTTCCCATTCAGCATCACCTCCTGAAGGATGTTTACGTTAAGAAATCTGTCCATCGTTTCTTTTATCCAATACAGAGGGCCCACACCATACCCAGAGAAGCATCCCCATACCATGATGCTTCCACCTCAGTGCTTAAATGTCTTCCTATTATATTTTAAGCTCAATTCTGCATTTTTCGGGCGTCTAACCCAACGTTTGCCATCACTTCCAACAAGATTCACTTTGCTTTCGTCTGTCCATAATACGTTAGGCCATTTTTTTGCATTAATTGAACCATCCCACTCAATGTGCGCTTCAGCGAACTCTATGCGACACTTTCGATGTCTTTGTGTCAACATTGGTACTTTTCGTGCTGTTCTCCCATACATTTTTTCCCCCACCAAACGTCTCCTTACTGATCGAGCACAAATTTGAACCCCTTTCTCCTCTCTAATTGCGACAGCTTCCTTAAATGGATCGCGTGCCGCCAAAATTTGTATGCGATTGTCATCTGCACTTGTAGTTTTGCGGGGCCTACCTCTCTTGCAATGAAATTTTTGAAATAAGAAAGATTGGTAGACAAATGTCGAGGATATGCTAATAGTTTTAGCTATTTGACGGATGCTTTGTCCCTCATTTCGCAGTTTTTTCACCAAATCACGCTCCTCCTTGCTACAGTGCTTTGCTCGACCCATTTTGCTGTGACATTACGGAATAGTTTACATTTAATTTGTTGAATTACCCTCAATGAATTACCATTTAAATGCTTACCAGTACAAATTAAAAACAAATTTAAGTTTTCTTTTTAAAATATAAATTTTTTCGTTTGCTGTTCTTATTAGATGGTCCGCCTTCGAATGCTTCGCTTAAACTTTTTTGTTTGGGAAGTTTTATAGTGCAAGGTGTTCTTATTTTTTGTCCGACACTGTATATAAACCCACGGAGATACTATCAATTCAACAGTGCGTATCTGCATGCCTGCAGCATCTTCTCCACAGCATTTGTAATCAGACAGCACATAGTATGTGCTATGTGCTTACATACACCACAGTTCAATTGAATAGAACCATTGGTTTTATTTTTTACAAAGTGTAAATGTTAAAATTAAAAGGAAGCGAAGAAGTTTATTCTTGCATAATATCTCTATTCTTATTACGGGTCCACTAAGGCCTCGTAATGGAATTGTGACTTTCTGAAAAAATGTTTCTAGTTTTTAAGTAAATTTTGCAACGATATTAAGTAATAGATTTATATAATATTTCGAGGTCTGTTTTCAGATTTCAGCTGATCAATATTTAAACCCCATTTTGAGTAAATTTCCTACTGAGCACTAACCTAATCTTTGTTCCAGGTTATAGGAACATTGATTGGTACGCAATGAAGAGTCGGTGAATTAGAAAGACGAGGTTCAACTCTACAACATGTAACCAGACTCTGTATTTCACAAAAACACACTGCTGGAGTTATAAGATTTTGGAATAGAGAGAGATTCCATGTCAGTTTCTCTTAAAAAGGTTTGCCATTACCACGCAAGATGTAGTTTCGTATTCCACTTTTCTAATTTTTATTTTTTTTTTAATTTGAGCCGTATCGAACACAGCAGTATCCCCTAATTATAATTGGAAATCAAGAATCCTATCACCTCATACTGTGCACCTTTAACCTAACTCACAGCTATACACCATAAGTGGAAATTGAAACGAAACTATCTAGTTTGTGATCGTATTCATTTGAAATGGATTGTAGAAGTATTTACAAGTATACTTGCTATACTTTGTCTTCAGGAGAAAAAAAATATATCCCAAGGAAATCTCGCTTGCATCCGCATGAATTATAGCACCGTTCTTTGTATGCGCTATACCATAGTTTCACTTGATGTAGATATGGAACAATGTTGCATGTCGCCGCTACATGCCGCTGCATATCTCTAAAGATGTGTGCAAGCCTCGTACCAAAAAGTATCAAAGACTACCTTGGCCGTAGATACCTTTTGGCTCATTGTTGTTGTTGTTATGCCTACTGCTGCTACACTTTGGACGTGTGCGTTTTTTGTAGTTGTTATTGCTGTTTGTTTTAAGGTAACAAGCAAAATAGTTTGTTAAATACTCAAACAATAGGTACGTAGTACACTGAGGAAAGAATCGCGTTCTAAAATCAAGTCCAGTCATAATTACGAGTATTTGTAGAACGTTCTCTTCTTATTTCTTTTGAGACGGAAAAGTCTTAAATGAATAACGACTAACTTCGAAAATCAAAACTGAATTGCTTTCAAGCACAAAAAATCTTATCTAAAAAGTTTTCAGCTATAAATAAAAGTGTTATTCTTCAAATTAAACCGGAACAATCATAAAACAATTAAATAAATCAAGAATCTATCTCATGTATGATATCTCTAGTCCGCTTCAGTCATAAAATACGAATGGAAGAATCTCTTCATAATCTTCTTATTTTAAGAATTTTTAAGCTTAATAGACTTTCATCAACGAATGGGCTTGATTAATTACCACTTTTCTTAAATTTATACCGTTTTTCCCTGAGTGTACGTACCCAGATTGTTTATGTACCTTTATCTTCTTCGAATTTCAACAATGTCTTTGCATTTATTTAGTTTTTTTAGTCTTCATTTTCGTTTCAGCTCACTGTGATCATTAGATCGCTTTGACTGTACTCGCCCGTCGTATGGTCCCTTGAATTTGAAGGGTGTCAATATTGTTTTATGCATCTACATAATATCCTCATTTAATTTTATTTAATGGAGTGCTTTTCTGCCTTTCTATGGTATGTCTGTCAAAAACTTCATCTTCATTGCAGTCTTCTTCTCACTAACTCTTAATTTATTGCACTAATTGTAAATTCTCCAAGATAATCACAATCTATGTATCGCATAGTTCGAGAATCATCGTGATTCGTTTTTTCTTACTTTGTTTGTTTGTTTTTTGTGTTTCGTTCAAGTTATTGTGAAAAACTTCTCGAAACAATAAATTTTGTGGTTTAAGTACTGACATCGGAAAGCAATTAAGATTAACCCGATGTGTTGAGAATTTATAATGAAATACTTACTTACAAATAAAAGAATTTTAAATTGATGTTCCATTGAATGCATAACATCAAAGGCGACACACTGAAAGAGAATTGAGAACATATTTTTGAGACGTTGGCAAATTAATTCTCTGAACAGTTTCTCTCTTTCCATTGTAAAATGTGATGGTACCCGCATTGTGAGATGTTTACCATATTTTGTTGTAAGGTATGAAATATTTCAGTTGATTCAAAACCTTTAGAACTGAAAGTGAATTGCGTTTCTGAAGATTTATTACAAGTTTTTTATGAATATTTTCTGATTCTATCGAATCAGTCAGTGCTCATTTCGTTAAATACATACGTTTGAATTTTTGCTTTGTTTCGAAATTTTATGTAGTTTTTAAGCAACGCTTAGCTATTTAGTTGTACTCTTTTCTTCTCAAACATAATAAAATTTAATTGCGAAATACACATCGTGTGGGACTGTTCCAGTTGTCGCTGTGGCGTAGTGGTAGTGCGTTGGACTGCTACGCAGAGTGTTCGGAGTTCGAATATCGGCACCAGCAAAATCAAAAAAAAAAGTAGAAAAAATAATAGCAAACCTACAAGAGTAAAAATTGCTGTGAAAAGCTTTTCACTTCGCCCTTCGGATTCGGCTTTAAGCTGTTGGTCCCTTCCATTCATGTAGAAATATAAATATAACATGCACAACATGAGTGGATGCGAAAAGCTCGGCTTAGGCCCTCCATGGGCTGTTGTGCCATTAAAAGTAAGTAAGTAAGGGACTGTCCCACATTTGACGCTTGTGCCACATGGGTACCGTCTTACATGTATCCCACATTAGAAAAATTGTTTTTCTCACAAAAGCAAACTTTTTGAAGAATTCTGTTTGTTAAAATATTAATTAACAGTGGACTCTATATTTTAATAGTTGTCAGAAAACAATTTCCCCCATATACTTACTTACTTACTTAATTGGCACTACAACCGATGATCGGTCTTGGCCGCCTCTGCAAAGCTTCGCCAGTCGCCTCTGCTATGCGCGCGCTGACGCCAGTTGATAAGGCCAAGTGCAGTCAGGTTGCTCTGCACCTGGTCTTTCCAACGAAGATTATGACGTCCCCTTCTGCGTGTTCCTCCACCGTGGTTCGAATAAAACACCCTTCTAGCCGGAGCGCTTTCTTCCATTCGCTCAACATGACCCAGCCAGCGAAGCCGCTGGAGTTTTATACGCTTGACTATGTCAGTGTCGGCGTACAGCTCATACAGCTCATCGTTCCATCTTATTCGATACACGTCGTCCACGCATACTGGACCGTAGATCTTACGGAGTATCTTCCTCTCGAACGCTCCTAACAGCCTCTCATCATTGATGGTCAATGTCCACGTCTCTGCGCCATACATTAGGACGGGAAGGATGAGGGACTTATAGAGCGTTATTTTCGTCGGTCGAGAGAGGGTTCTACTTCTCAATTGCCTACTGAGCCCGTAGTAACACCTGTTGGCAAGAATTAGTCTCCGCTTGATCTCAAGGCTGACATTATTGTTGGTGTATATGATGGGTCCTAGATATACGAAATCCTAGACGACTTCAAAAGTATATTTGTCAACAGTGAGATTTTGTCCAAGACGCTGCGACTCTTTGTTTGTTGGCACAAGGTATTTCGTTTTGTCCTCGTTCACCACTAGACCCACTCGACGAGACTCCCTTTCCAGGTTGGAGAATGCTGCACTGACTGCTCGACCGTTTTTGCCAATGATGTCAATATCATCAGCGTATGCTAGCAGCATGACATTCTTGTAGAAGATAGTGCCGGAGATGTCGATGTTCGCAGCTCGAATTATTTTCTCCAGCATAAGGTCAAAGAAGTCGCACGATAGGGAGTCACCTTGTCTGAAACGTCTTTTGGTATCAAATGGTACGGAGAGTTCTGTCCCGATTTTCACTGCGCTGGTGGTGTTGGTCAGTGTCATTTTGCAAAGACGACTGAGCATTACAGGAATACCAAAATCAGACATTGCGGCGTACAAGTGATCCCTAATCGTGCTGCCGAAGGCGGCTTTATAATCGACAAATAGATGATGGGTGTCGATCTGTTTTTCTCGGGTCTTTTCCAGGATTTGGCGTAAAGTGAATATCTGGTGGATGGTAGATTTACCAGGCCTGAAGCCACACAGTGGTCGCTGTGGCGTAGTGGTAGTGCGTTGGACTGCTACGCAGAGTGTCCGGGGTTCGAATCTCGGCACAGGCAAAATCAAAAAAAAAAAGTAAAAAAAATAATTTTTCTACACGGCACCACCTCTTGTCAGGCAATGGCAAACCTACAAGAGTAAAAATTGCTATGAAAAGCTTTTCCTTCGCCGTTCGGATTCGGCTTTAAACTGTAGGTCCCTTCCATTCATGTACAAATATAACACGCACAACATGAGTGGATGCGAAAAGCTCGGCCTAGGCCCTCCATGGGCTGTTGTGCCATCAAAAGTAAGTAAGTAAGAAGCCACACTGATAAGGTCCAATCAGTTTGTTGACGATGTGCTTCAGTCTTTCGCACAGTACGCTCGATAGGAACTTATATGCAATATTAGGAAGGCTTATCCCACGGTAGTTGGCGCTGATTGTGGAATCATCTTTCTTATGGACTGGGCAGAGTACGCTGAGGTTCCAATCACTTGGCATGCTTTTATCTGACCATATTCTGCATAGAAGCTCATGCATGCGTTTTTTGAGCTCTTCGTCTCCGGTCTTAAACAATTCAGCAGGCAGGCCATCTGCACCTGCAGCTTTATTGTTTTTCAGCGAGCAATGGCTGTTAAGACCTCCTCATAGTCAGGCGGCGGTACTTCAACGCCGTCAGTGATTGGGGTTTCCGGAGTGGATTCCGCAGTGGCGGGATTTCTGCCGTCATCGCCATCACCAACAAAAGGAAGTCACAGAAAATCCGAACACCTATAAATACATTCAAATGATGGAGAACATGGAGTAGTTTCCTGTGTAATTTAGTACTCTGAATTATAATCTGTAATCAAACATTTTTCTATCACATCAGAATTTCGAGAAAAATTAGGAAATTTTCAATTTCTTGAAGTGAGAATAATGTTGTATACAGATTCGGATTCAGCACATGAAATGACATGAGAAATTAGTCCTTGTTCTAAACGAACTAACATCTCGCAGGACTATGTTAGTACATGCCTACGTTCAAATAAAACTGACAACAGAGGCATAAGTAAAATATATGTAGTGACTGTTATTAAAATTCATTAAAACAAAGTTAAACTGTAACGTACTTGTAAATGTTTTCTTTGCTGGTGGCATCATTTGCTTTAAACATTTCCATCTCTTTAGAAATTACATCTGCTCACTCGTCTGTGAGCGTTTTCTAAGCACTTACAAGTTTGGCTGTGTGTATGCGTGTGTGTGTGTCTTAAACTATGTTGTCGAAATTATTGTCTAGAGTGCATACATTTAAAATAACTTAATTACCACTTAAAACATTTTTAAACTTCTCAATAAAAACTTCACAAGTGCACAAAGTTCAAAGTAAATGAAACATTAAATGAAGCAATTTCGAAAACTCAATTTGAAGACCAACACAAAACTCGACACAACCTCCAACTGTGAATACGAGTGCGTTATCATAGAAATACAAAAGCAAAAACAACAGCAATAGCAATAGCAACAGCAACAGCAACAACAACATTAAACAGCAACTATAAAAACAACAATAACAATAAAAAAAACAACATTACTATACAATTGGCCCCCACTTAAATATGAAAAGAAGCAAAGAAGCGGCAACAACAACAACAACAGCAGCAGCTACAACAACGACAGCGGCAACAGAAATAAGAAGGAGATGCTTCAAAGAGAGACCCCCATTATGTTGTGTGATTATTATGATTATGATGCTGATGATGATGTTGATGTTGGCTGTCACTAAAAGAAGAAGCTAAACACATACACACGCACACGCACATATTGTACAAAAAAGCATAAAAATAAGTTGCTAAAATGATGGAAAAGAAATACCACCATATACTCGTTCATAACAAAAAAGTACCATAAGTAGTAACTACGAGTAGTAAAGGAAAAGCGTAAGCAAGCAAAACTCACAAGCTTAAAGAAGTGATAGTTAAGATCTCCGGACTGATCCGACCCCCTCGGCCTGAACTACATATACATGCATACAAACATACACAAATGACGTAGTAATGTCACATGCATGTATGCATGCAAACATACAAAATGTAAAATTGAAAGAAAAAAGAAGAGTTCAACTTTTAAATTTTATCCTAAATGATGTCGCGATTATGTTTTCCGGTCATGCAAACGTCAAAGACATGTAATAATCAGTTATACTCCCCCCCTCCCCCTCCCCCTCCCCTTCACCACTACCCCTCCACCCCTCTCCCTCCTCTCACCTACCCAGCAACCTCGATGTCAATGAGGCACACACGGACGTACTCAAATATTGTACAATGTACACACACATTCAATGAAGATACAGAGATCGAAGGAACACACAAGGCACCATACTGAGATGCGAACGTACGTACAACAAGAACACACAAGAGATGGTGGAAGGTGAACGGAATATTGCAGTATACACGTATTCATGAATTTACGTATTCATAAAATACAAACATACACACTGACAAACATACACACAGAAGAAGGGTCTCTTAATGGCATTCAATAAAATATTATATAAAAACCACTTGCGACATGCGTTCAACATTTAATGTGCTTATAATGCTGATTCTCTTGTTATTGTTGTCATTGTGTTGTTGTCGCTGCTTGATTGTTGTTGTTGTTTTATTATGGTTAAAGGATATTAAGTATGTTGCACGATGGTACAGGTATCAATCGGCAAAACTTGATGTGCATCCAAAGTATATCATTTGATTTCCTCATACCAGAGTGAAATAAAATTCCCATGAAAATAAGGGACAAAGTGATAAGAAGCTACCGTGCCGCAGTTGGTAATGCGCTGCCCTTCTACGCAGAGTATCCACGGTTCATGCAAAAACAAAAAAGTAGAAAACATAATTTTCCATGGCACCACCTCAGCTGGAAAGCAATAGCAAACTTCCAAGAGTAAAAATGGCTTACAGAAGTCTTCCAATTCACGATACGGATTCGGCGTAAAACTGTAGGTCCCTTATATTCGTCTACAAATGTAACACGCACAACATGAATGGATGCGAAAAGCTCGGCCAAGGATCTCCATGTGCTATTTGTACCCATTAAAATAAGAAAGAAATTGAAGGATCTTTTCTTCACTAAATACAAGTGAACTAAAATTTACAAATATAAAGGACGCGAGTTATGTTAGCAGCCAGCAGCCAACAACAACAACTATAAAACACAATCGGATGCACGAGCCAACTTTACTTTACTTACTTTTAATGGCACAACAGCCCATGGAGAGCCTAGGCCGAGCTATTCGCATCCACTCAAGTTGTGCGTGTTATATTTGTACATGAATGGAAGGTATAGTTTAATGCCGAATCCGAAAGGCGAAGTGAAAAGCTTTTCATAGGCAATTTTTACTCTTGTAGGTTTGCCATTGCCGTGTAGAAAAATTATTCTTTTTTTCACTTTTTGATTTTGCCTGTTCCGAGATTCGAACCCCGGACACTCTGCGTAGCAGTCCATCGCACTACCACTACGCGACAGTGACGAGCCAACACCAGACAGCAATTTCTAAGCATTAATTTAACTATGTACACAAACGTTATTGAACTTTATTTAAATAAATTAGTAAGCAATATTTCTAAATCAATTATCACCAATTTCATAATTTTACAGGAGGCCGTAAAAATGTCAACATTACCTATTTTTTTTATAAGGAAAAAATTATGCTCGTCAACGTTCCCGAAAGTGTACATCAGAAGTGATTCTCATACTTAACTCTCGGCCGCTGGGTATGGACACATACATACATATGTATATCTTTGGCACGTATTGAAAAGAGATACTCGTATTGCAAGCTATTTTGTTTTGCATCATTTCCTTTATGATTCTTTCTCTTTAGCGGCTTTTTAATTGTTAGTTTTAAAGTTCTCCATAGACCACCGAACTGCAAAATCTTTCTAAAAAGCTTTAATCGCTTTATCTCTACTGGTTTTAAAACGTGATTTTCCACAGTTGTGTTTTCTTTTACCCTTCAACATAGATTTTACAATCTTAATAAGTGTGACTGTTATGTGTAACTATAATATTTACTAGCTTGCATTTAACTAACTGGCCTAGTTCGTTGAATTGTAAGTTATTTATAATTTATCGCTTCAAGGATGTAAAAATCTCGAAACACTATTACAGGGTGTTACAGTGGCTGTGATATTTCAGTGTCAGACCTGTGATGGTAGCTTTTTGAATGCATACTTCTTAAAAGTTAAAAACAGAAAAAGTTTCAAGTAAGTGAACTTATTGCATTTTTTGGTTTGAAATTTCCGCTCTGGTACACAAAGTCGAAAACTTTAAAAATTATTCATTTTAAAAAATTCAATCCAAAATCGAAAAGATCCATTTATCAAGATAAATTTGTGGGTAAATTTGCCGCCATTCATATACATTATTACCTTGCACCGTTTTTAGAATTTTCGTAAACTTAATCGATTCTAACATCCCTTTTTTGGAAAATACTTTTATCATTTTCTAAAATTTTCAAATTAAGCTCCAGAAACTAAAAAGAAATGTTCTTTATTAGCAGTTTCTTAGGTATACATTTAATGTTAGTTCTTTATTAAACTTAAGCGCAAAAATCCATATCAAAAAATATTTACATAGTACTGGACATGTGAATCATCACTCATAAAGCTCTTTTATGAAAATTTACATAATCACCCTGTGTGCAATTAATATAATTTGCATAAGTCAACGAAACTCCATAAGTACATTATCAAGTCAAATTTTTCTGGCACAACACTCGCACCCAATAAAAATGTGAATTTATTCAATGAAATTCACTCAATGCCCAACGTTAAAATTTTCGGTATGTCATAACGTCAGCATAAAGAACCGCAAGCGACAAACACACCCTACCCAGTCCGACTGCGTTATCAACATCAATTCATTCCATTCATACCACGTTCGTTCGTGTTGTGCTGTATTTACACCTTCCACACCCTAACGCACAGCATTAGTTAGGAACAACTCATTCCAAGCTAATGCAGCGAAACGTTTGTTGCCACCATAATTTTCTAAAATTATGCCATGAACGTTTCATTAATTTTTCTCAATAAAAAGAGGAAGAGAATATTCGCGCGACACAGCAACTGCAACAATAACTACTAACTACCAGCGACTTGTCGTTGCAGCGATGAAAGGACGGAAGGAAGGACGGTCGGTTGGCTGGTTGGTTGGTTAGTCGCCTGAATGTATGAGTGCATGTTTGTAACGTGTATATGTATGTGTGTAGTATGGTATGTATGCATGAATGAATGAACGAATGGATACAATCCCTTTAACAATTTTTGTTTGCCTCTTTACCGCAGCTATTGTCGTACGTGCGCCAAAAATCATTAGCAACGGAATTATGCTCGAAATGAAATGAGAACGTGGACGAGAACGAAAACGAGAACGATGAAGATTGAGGAATACACCAACCAAACCATCCCAACAAACAGAAAACCAACACCAACACTAAGCCGAGATCCACCCTTACCGCCTTACCGTGTGCGACACTGCAGGGGCAACAAAGTCTTCGCAGTTACCAAAATTGAGACAAAGTGTAATCAAAATAATCAGCGCTGCTGCATTCGTCGTGTACTTTTAACATTGTTTATTATTATTAAAAAAAAAAATTTAAATGTTTTGCCCGCATCGAGGGGATTTTCGACATGCTTTCATGCTCACAATTATTAAATTACTTCAAGTTGAGCAAGTAATCCTAGCAGCAGTTTGGATTCTCATCATAATCCATAAACAGGGATTTTACGTCTTTTGAATTCATAATTTTAAGAATTTCCTTCCCCGTTCCTATTCCCATTCCCTTTATCTCTCTTTCTATCGCCATCGCCATCTAGTCGTATCTGTTTAACTCCCTTATACCACTGCAGGGGCAACAAAGAAAAAGGTTACCATAAGCCACATCCATACATAATATGTACATAATGGTGAAAGTTTTACTTATAGATTTTTCTCAGAAGTTTTTAATTTGATGCTGTATTTTTTATACCTACCCATTTCATTATTGATGTTCACAGCTGTGATTGTAATTTTAAACTTTTCTCTCATCTTATATTAAATTATTGAATTTTTAATTTTTAATTGGAATTTATTAACAAAAATATCAAAACTTACTTATATAAATATGTGAGTTAGGGTAAAATATGAAAGTCAAAAAGATTCCTGGTACCTGGGCAACAAAGTAAATACAGATTCTACTTATAATAAGCCGAATAATCACATGAAAAAACTTACTGTCAAATTAAACTAATTCGCTACAGTCTCCTGATATCGCATTTTTTGCTACAATGAAGAAAATTTAGGAACAAATATCGGCAAAAAGAAAGACAAAAAACTTCAATCACAAAGTTCGTTTTTCTTACACTTCTAAACAGATTAACGCTGCACTTTCTATAAAAGATCGATCGATCGGAAGTTGAAAGTATTGTGAACTGCTTTAGGAAGTTCGAAATTTATCCGATTAGCTCAAATAACGTCCTGTCACGTTTTCCAGATTACGATGCCATAATTCGTTGGCAAGAGAAAATTATGAATAAGGTTTGAATTCATTTTATATATCATCCATACCATAAAACCTCACAAAGAAAAGCTTCGCTTGGGAAAACTAAAAGCCAATACACACCAACCACGTCCATCAGGAGTCTTTACTGCACCTGAAGCAGCAAAAAAAACCAACTCAACTAGCAAAGTACGTTCTTGCGCGGTTAACCGAAAAAAAATTTTTAACTATTTAAGATCATAGAAAAATATTAATTTTATCTTTCCGGTAAGTAAACTTATGATTTTTGGGATTCGAAATATTTTTCTTTTGCATCTTTCAACTGATGTAGCCCCAATTAACTTTACTGAAATTCAGTGGTTTTTGAAATATCATACCTAAATATTTGTGTTGAAAATCGGTTCTTTACTTTTCTACACTAAAAGTACAATACAAGAATTAGAAAAAAAAACTCAATTATGACGACTGGTTCAAAAGTTAAAACGTTTTGAATTCAAAATTTGACAATACCTGGATTGCAAAAATTCTATATTTAAAAATATTAAAAATTTGTTACCAAAAAGCATAGTTTTCGAATGAAAAATTATAAAAATTTATAATTCATCGGGCTGAAAAATACGAAGAACAATTTTACCTTGAATTTTTGAAATTTGATTTCAAAATCATGACCTGCGACCAATGGGACTTAAAATTACTATTAAATATATTTTTTGAATTGCTTAAATCGTTTGGTGTGGAAAAGGGTGAAATTGTAGGACACGTGGAAATGAACATAAGCATCCTCATAACACAAACTCTAGCCCCTTAAGTTAAACTTATCAAAGACCAAAAACAAGCGGTAACAAATACCCTAATTACTAAATGCTGAAAAACTGCCAACTTTTCTTAACGACGAGAAAAGGCTCACAAGCATTCAATCGTCAGCAAATCTACGGTTTTCTATGGTATAAATTTAATACACTTTGTACACAAACTAATGGCACTGATGGCAATGAGGAGCAATCCTCAAATCATCACCAAAAGCTTCATGAGATTAGAAAACATACATACGGCAAAGACTAAGTATGACTTGCACTTTCGGCCACATTTGATAACGTAAAAACTTTATTTACACACTTTCTCCCCAACTTATAAATCTTTGTGAAATAGTTCGTAAAAAATTTTGAAGAAAAAAATTGTATTGAAACTGAATGTTTTTATACCCTAACCTATTATGTATTTTCTCTGTTACCAGAAGTACTGATTTACTGATTTCCGGTCTTTGTTATGGTTGACTGATTTTTTAACGAATCTATTGACTTTTCCAAAAAAGTCGATTTTCGATTTTCGATTTTAAGCTTATTTATGTACATATATTATTTTAGACTTTTCATTCATTGTACGCTTTTTCTCCCACTTAGATTAAGAGAAACATTTTTTTCAATATACAGACAAGGACTTTGTTTTCCCCCGCCACTATTCGTAATTAAGTATGCAACAAATATTTACTGTTGAGTTTTCTAATTTCTGTCTATGTTAGTCATAAGTATAACATATTTGAATTTGAACAAAATTTGTTTAGATTAAGATATGAATATTTATGTTCTTCCAAAAATGTATTTTCAGTTAATATTTTCATTTTATTTCAACACTAAATTTTATGTTCTTCCAAAAATGTATTTTCAGTTAATATTTTCATTTTATTTCAACACTAAATCCAAGTTAAAAGGTGTGTGGGGAAGGGGGTTGGGGAATGGTTAAAAAGTGAAGTCCTGATTTCACATTAGACCCATCTGGTAACTCTACAATTACGTGTCTTTCAAAAACTTATTTTCAGCATGGGTTGAGAAAGAATTAGTTACGATCATAAGATTAATCGTTTGTACGTGTACTTTTTTTAAGTTTCGGTAATTCGAATAATTTCTATTTCATGGTTGTAGTTTATTTCATTTCGAAATTACTTACAACTAAACTCGCACTTGGAGAAGAAACATTTAAAAAGTGAAAGTGACTGTGCAAAGAATGTATTTGAGGATAGGAAAGGAATAAAGAATTTGATTGCTAATCAATAATTTACATTAGGGATTTGCAAAAATCAATCATAAAATAAATAAAATTCAATATAAATGCACCACATAAGCGCGAAAAACTCCCAATCAGTAAATACAATTTCTCATGCACATAAATATTTTCAAGGCAGAGGGAAAAAGGAATTCAGCAAACGTGCACGGCGTCACAATCAGTGACACAACTACAAAAACAACAAAACAATACAGATTGCCTGTACATTGCCTGGCAAGTTTCGTTATGGCTATCATCATTTCATGACGTCGACGTTAATGATGATGACGATAATTTTGTTTTGTTTGTTGTTTCTTCCAACGCTGATTTCCATTAATTTTCCCCAGATGAACTCTGGCAAAGTGGTAATGGCTTACTGGAGCAGAGGCCTCTCCTGCTTGTGGTGCGGTGCGCTTGCTTGCTTGCTTGCTTGAGTAACGCTCGAGTTAATTTTAAATTTTTTTTTTTTATTTAATGTTTGTCGTTTTTGAATTGTGTTCAACAGAACTAATGAGTTGAACTAATTTGCAGTCACACATTGCATTGAATTGAGGCAAAGCCAAAAAGGTCTCGCACGTACGAGCGGAAGGGGCACGAACAAAAGAACAGAACGGCTGAAGAAACAAAAGATAGTGAATTGTTATAGTGCTGAATATCTGCGCTATTACCGCCATATTTCCACTAATTTCCACTCACAAATGCTGCCAAGTATTTATTTGTGAAAGTCATTAACTTTGAAACGACTGAAAAATATTTACAAAAAAATGTTCACTTTTTGTTGGAATTTATCATCTAACTAATTTTCGTGCTTCAATGATACTATATATGCACTGTGGACTGAGTAGTGTGAAGTGGCCAGTTTGAAGCGTATGTTAGATGGGAAGAATGGTGGACCCGATACCTGCAGAGGACGATTAGCTTCAACTTCGAAAAAAGAGCAGCGCAAAACAGAAGCGGTACGATTTTTATGATATGAGGCGCCTAGCCTAGCAACCAATGAGAAATGCACATTGTACCGCATATGTTTGGCCGGCAGACCTTAAGTATTCCATAGGTCAGCAATCGCAGAAGCTTTATGCTGCAAATTTATTCTTTTTTATAGTGTAACAATTACTTTAGATTACAATTATTCTGATATGTTTGTAATATTTAACTGACAATTTAATTTAAGTCTTCTTCACCAATTTTGACATCAAACACTGACTGCAATAGACTTAAAAATTTGTCATTTGTCTGGAATCTATTTCTTCTATTGTTTGCTTTTTTTTCTTTTTTTTTTTTGTTAAACATGTGTTTCTTTTTTATGAAAAATTAAAACCACCATTAACGGGTTGGATTGTCAAACATTTATAACCGAGAGTGCTCAGCACCATCATCATCGCGAGTATTGTTATTAACATCACCGTCGCCGCCATCATCATCGACATCGCTAACTTCATTGCCGTATCTCATCGTGTTATGTTCACTTGTGTGCACAACAAATTGCTTTTTGTGGTAATTAACAGTAGAAATGCTATTAGCGATTTAACTTTAATGGCCAAAAAAGTGTAGAAACACTTACACCCAAGCACACTACACTGCGTTCTTAAAAGTAACGTTGCCTTTTGGATGTTGTTTTATTTCGACTCTTTTGTGTGTGTGTGTGTGTCTTTTTTTCTGTCGCTCACAATGAACCCTTATGTATTGAGCACGTTTTGAGCACATTCACTGTGCTTTTCCCTCCAAACATTGTTGCTTGGTTGACAAAACTGTGAAATTCTACCAAAAAAAAAAAAATAAATAAAAAAAATATATACTTAAAAAGAATTTCACGGTCTATCTTGAACATGTACTTTTACATATGTATGTATGTTGTGTATGCACTGGTATGTATGCATTGGTAATTGAATTGCTTATGCGGGCTTGGCTTTTGTAGTTATCTGTTTTGTTGTTTTGCATTCGAAAACAATTCAACTGATTGTTGTGTGGTTGGTTGGTTGTCTCGAATGAACCAAATGTAGAGGGTATGTGTTCAGACATATGCACATAAAAATATTCCCATAGAAAGCTTATGCGAAAGTCTGCATAAAACCATAAAAATTATGAATGCATTTAAGCGTATACATGCATAACTACTTGTTTGTGTAACTATCCCGACTAATTTCTTAAAACACATGTGCTTCCACGAGTATTTTAACTAAATAATTTATGTAAGTAATAAGTATCTGGAGAGAAAAGCATAAATTAAACTTTATATATTTTAAAGTTTTTTACGCCTAGGTATATTTTTTGAGTTTTATTTTTCTTGAAAAAATCGAAACACATACATTTGTATGTCATATGTATGTAAATAGTATGATTGTGCGAATAATTTCCCTTCGCTTTTGCGAATAATTCGTATAAGTTTCAATATTCTCATTCGGCTTCGCATTCGCAATTTGTATTCGAATAATTTCCTGTTCAATGTTCGATAAAAAAAGATAATACTTAGTAGGGACATAAATACTGTTACAACATTGAACACACCCATTCCAATAGTAGAATCGAACATAACTTATTATTACCACATGGTTTATGAAAGTTAACCTATATAGCGTTAGTCTGTAACGTGAATTCAAAATTGTGTCAGCTTTCACCATGGAGTGGTCAGATAATGAGAACCGTATCGCTGTTATAGTGTGAAATGAAAAAAGGCGAGATTTTCAGAACGCTCAGCCCACTCGGGCTGACAGTATTTATGTCCCTACTAAGTATTATCATTTTTTATCGAACATTGAACAGGAAATTATTCGAATACAAATTGCGAATGCGAAGCCGAATCCGAATATTGAAACTTATACGAATTATTCGCAAATGCGAAGGGATTAGTCGCATGTTCGTCTACCGGTGCATAAGACTGTTTGAGGAAACTGGAGATATCAAAGACCATCACCGGTGGGGTCGTCCACGTACAGTTCGCCCGCCCACAAGTCATCAAAACCGTCAAATCAAAAATTCAGCGAAATCCGCTCCTAAAACAGAAAATCGTGGCCCGTGAGATGAATATCACGCAAAAGTCCATGAGTTGAATTATTAACAAAGAGGTGCCTTCAAACGTTGCACCGGACATTTGTTGACTGCATCTTTGGGAAAAAAATAGGGTAGAAAAATCCAAACGTCTTTTGGTGAAGCACGCTGATAACTTACACAGAAAAATCTTGTTTACGGATGAATAAATTTTTACCGTGCAGGAAAAAAATTTAACAAGCATATTGATAGGGTGTATGCACGGTCATCTAAGGAAGCATCTGAACTGATCGCACGGGTCGAAGAGGGTCATCACCCAGCTTCAGTCATGGTTTGGTGGGGTGTCTCTTATGCTACGGTTACTGATTTGTATTTCTGCGAACAAGGTGTCAAAACTTCGGCCAAAGTTTACCAAGAAACCGTGCCCTGTTCCAAAACCAGCCGCGGACTATCCAGCAGGATTCTGCGCCACCCCATAAAATGAACACGAAATCTTGTTCTCTGACCCCGATTTCTTGTTACAACGTTCCATCAGAACTGGACTTTTATGCTTTTAATTGTCTGTTGACCGAATGGTCTTCACTTCAATTTTATTTAATGTTTTAAAATTGTTCCCTTTTGTCTCTTTAGCTGACGTTCCATTCGAAGCTGTGGAGCTACCGCTTTTAAAATATTTGCGCTTTCGCTACTTCCTTATTTTTGGCGCTTTAACCGAAAATTGAAAAATCGAAAAAATACCGCAAATATCGGCTTTAACAATTTCCGATTTCACATTTTTTATTTTATTTTATTATTTGAAAACATAAAACTTATGTCGCAAAGTAGCAATATTTGAAAGCTATAAAATGGGAGCTATTAACGAGCAAAGGAGATATTATTTTTAAGTTTTATGGAGCTTGTGGAAGTTTGTAAATAATTTTGTTTCAGCTTGTTATACTTTTTACTTACTTTTAATGGCACAACAGCCCATGGAGGGCCTAGGCCGAGCTTTTCGCATCCACTCATGTTGTGCGTGTTATAATTGTACATGAACTGTAGGTCCCAGTTTAATGCCGAACCCGTACGGTGAAGTGAAAAGCTTTTCATAGGTAATTTTTACTCTTGTAGGTTTGCCATTGCCTGCCAAGAGGTGGTGCCGTGTAGGAAAATTATTTGTTCTACTTTTTGATTTTGCCTGTGCCGAGATTCGAACTCCGGACACTCTGCGTAGCAGTCCAACACACTACCACTACGCCACAGCGACCACTTGTTATACTATGTACATATCTTATCTGATATAATCCGGAAAGTTCTCAAACATTTATTTATTACCTTTCTCATTTCTTGCTTTACATTTGAATTATAGCGATACTGCATCATCAAACCTTGGATATAAGTAGTAAGTAACTTTGATATTTAAAATAGGAATTTTGTGTTTTCGTCTTATTTAATTTAGTTTTTGGTAATCTCTTATATATCAAAAATATTTTGTAATAAAATTCTTCGAAAGATATATTCCTTTTTCCCATCATAATCTCCTTCCCAAACAGAAACCCTCTACTATTTGGGAATTTGATAAGCTTTTCGCTTCCTGTGAATTACAAGGTACATACTTAGACTATTTTTCTGATAGTAAGAAAACAAAAAAGAGCAATTTGTTTACTAAAGAGACACATCAAGATGCTCCCAATTTATTTATAAATTTAAGCATGTAAATATTATTCAAATAGTTGATATGCATCTGTGTAAATTGAAGAACAGCTGCAGAAAAACCCGATTGCGATGTTGCTGCTAGACAAATTTTAATAATGAAAATAAAGTCTAAAGTCAACATACGCTTAATTGAATAATTACAAACTAAAGTAACTAATTTAAAAAATAATAAAAAAGCTCATTTGGCGTAATCTTTAATCATTATAGTGAATTCTTTATTATATCTTTTTATGTACGACATGAACTATTTGAAAACTATGCACGAATGCCTTTTCACATAAAAAGTGTAATTTGTATTTAAAAAAAAGAATAAGCCCATTATGATAAATGTTTGGGTGCTGTTGCCAACATTTAACAATACTTATATTTATGATTGCTTATAACAAGTACGGAAATACATTCATATTATATGTAGTATAAATGTACATTGCACAATGTATAATGTATGTTTAATGAAGTTATCACAACTCATTTATCAGTTTCAATTAATTTGTGGTGTATTTTATTGCAACTATAAATACACACACATACAGCAACCACCAACAACACCAACAACTGTGGAATAAAACAACATCAATAACGACAACGAACGAACAACAGAAAATTACATACATGTCATTGTTGCTCGCAAGTGTTGCAAGCATCATAATTAAATTAGCAATGTTGACGCCAACGATTTTATTTATTATTTTTTGTTTTTTTTAATTGAGTGTTGGAAGAATTCAATCTTCACTTTTACCATTTTCCAAGTTACACCCATCATGTTCTTCACTGTGATGTAAACTAACTGAGTAACAGTTTTTTTTTTTTTTTATATCTAATCGAGCAAACCTTTCCGGGGCCTGGCGGTCACTCACAGCATCCTCACCATACACTGCACCAATTTTGCGAGCGGCTTGTTTTCACAGCGGTTTTACCTTTTCTATAGTAATAATGCATCTTCTTCTTCGTTTAATGGCACAACAGCCCAGATTTTGTGGGTACCAACACCAAAAACCGCGAAAGCTTTTTTATAGTACTTGCTGTAGGTCTCTTCCATTCATGTACAAATATAACACGCACAACATGAGTGGATTCGAAAAGCTCGGCCTAGGCCCTCCTTGGGCTATTGTGCTATTAAAAGAAGAAGAAGACGGTTTGAGTCATGAGTGACTAAAACGATTAATATGTGTGATGATAGTGAAATATTACACGTTGTTCCACATAACCAAATTAATATAATAATAAAAACGAAATATTAAGAACAGGTTCGTTGCAAAAGAGTTGACAATGACTAACAGGAAGGCGCACGCCCCACACACGCTATTGGACCATGCAACACTGCAGCCTGCAGTGCATAACAATTATCGCTGAAGTTTCGTATTTTAATGCCACTACCTCACCTCACCGAACTAGATTTCTCGTCGTAGATGGCACGGAATCACATTCTCAACTCAAATTATTAAAACTTGTGGTTTTAAAAGAAATAAAAACAGCAATATGAGCTCTGGAATATTTTAAATTAGAGTTACAATTATAAATTTACAGAATTTAAAGGAAAATTTCAGTAACTGTAGTCATAATCATTAATCGTCATAAACTTAATATGAGTAACCCGCAGAAGGAATATTTGAGCAATCTAGGAGCCAAAAAATATTTATCCACATTTATTAAAATTACAAGTGGGATGTGAAAAACTTTTCGATACTTTTCCTGCCATTGTACGAAATCAGAGTAAATATATCTCCCATTACAAAATCCTATCATCTACGCCAATGCTTCACTTTATTGACCAAATTGAAACCATTTGTTTTTAATGAAAAACTAATTTAAACTAACTAACCAAAATATTTGCTTACAAACAAATGTTTCTGTTTCACTGTTTTAAAAGAAAGAAAAAAACATCATAATGGCTGCTTTAAACTTTTATTGTGAGTTCAGAGGGCTGTAAAACTTCGAGTTCAAAATGTGGTATTGCTGGTGCAAGAAACATATGTACATAAGCACTACATACATATGTACATACATGAAAATGTATAGAATTTCAGCCTGAAGACCATTTCCCGTCCGAAAACGATTAGTCTTTCTAGTTGAGGAATCAATAGCTCCATATATGTTAATACGCACGGATAAGGTTCAGGTCAAAGTAACGCAATAGTATACGGAAACAAATACAGTAACCAAAACTGAACATGTTCCGAAAACTTTATGAGACATTTTTAAATTTATACAGCGTATGTATATTTATGTAGTGGTCGCTGTGGCGTAGCGGTAATGCGCTCGACTGCTACGCAGAGTGTCCGGGGGTTCGAATCTCGGCACTGCCAAAATCAAAAAAACAAGTAGACAAAATAATTTTTCTACACGGCACCGGTACCACCTCTTGGCAGGCAATGGCAAACCTACAAGAGTAAAAATTGCTATGTAAAGCTTTTCACTTCGACGTTCGGATTCGGCATTAAACTGTAGGTCCCTTCCATTCATGTACAAATATAACACGCACAACATGAATGGAATGGCGAAAAGCTCGGCCTAAGCCCTCCATGGGCTGTTGTGCCATTAAAAGTAAAAAGTAAAGAAATGTATATTTATGTATGTACATTAAATATGTATGTATGGTATATGTATGTACATTAAAGTGGGTGGAAAAAATGGTTGATATTTTTGCTACCTCGATTGATATCTTGCGCTATAAGCCGTTTTCCGATTGCGAGCACTCCTCATGAGATGGGTAGTGTAAAAAATTGTACTTTTCGAAACAACAAATTTCGTAGCGAATATTTCTTTTTAATTTGCAAAAATTATTTCCGAATTGTTAGAGAATATCCTAACGAACGTAAGGTTTGCCAGAGACCATGTTTTTTATTGTGAGATTTACCACATTGCAAGTTGGTTTTAAATGAAAGAACATCAAAAATTATAAGGAACTGCATTATTAAATTTTCAAAATGGTGCCACAAGAGAAAATTTAGTATGTGATTTATGGAGTGAAATTAACTCTAGCTTCCGCGACAATCGTTTGTGACTCACACCTTTTTTCACCTGAATCTATTTCAGCGAGATCTATGGATTGGCTTCACTAACCAGAAATACTTAATATCCTAATACTTGGTACAAAATTACGATATTCAATAAGAATAGAATAAAACTTCATATATAACTTTTAAATGATTTTTATTATAGCAAGGAAATTACAATAGGTTTTATTTATTTTATGTAAAAATCTGATCTTTCTACAAATCGTAAGGCATGTACATATATTTTACAATATTCATATTCCTATACAATACATATTTATATTTGTAAAAGTAATAAATTAACTAAGTATAGAAATTTTGTACATAGACCAATCTAACTCTGTACATAAATAAGGATTTACATACTCATACAATACATACATACGAGTGAGTATGTACGTAGATCGTTGATATTAAGTAAGTATTAACATTATTAATGTGTATCAATCAGGAAAAGATTATCATCTAGCGGATTGTGTGCCACTTCTACAATTGGCACTTCGATATGTTTAACATATGCCAAAAATGTTGTCCAACACATACTAAAAAATGATGTAAAGACGGCCTGATTTCGTTGCGGCACGAATGTAAAATTCACAGTTTGCACACATGGCCAATAAATTATGCCAATTTTATATGCATCGAGAAATTTAGTGCTTACCTGTGGGAAAAGAAAGTAGTACATATACTAGATATTATCTATATACTTATAGGATGTATGTATGTATGTACATATGTACAAACATATTGTGTAAGTATGTATGTAGGTTGTATGTACTACTGTGGGCAAAAGTTAGTAAGAGTTTTTAATTTAAATTTCGCGCGGAAACCCATTTATCAAAATATTATTTTTTTAAGGTTGGTATGACTGTCGGTGTCATCTGTGCCAAATGTCACATCAAAATAATCATTAGTGTTTAGTGTACGCTTGTCTTTGTGAAGTACAAAAAGTGCATTCGGCGATTTTCACAATGAGTGAAATTATTCAACAAAGAAGTTCCATTAAATTTTGTGTGCGGAATCAAATTTCTGGTGCCGAAACGTTCAGAATGTTGCAAAAGGCCTTCGGTGATAATTGTATGTCGCGAGCAAGTGTTTTTGATTGGTACAAATTGTTCAAAGATGGTCGAGAACGCGTTGACGACGAACCACGTCCAGGACGGCCATCAACATCAACTGATGATCAACACGTCAATAAAATCAAGGAATTGGTGCTCGAGAATCGAGAATCGACGATTAACAGTCAGAGACCTTACTGGCATCGTTGGAATATCGGAAGGATCAGTGAAAACCATTTTAAAACATAATTTGGGCCTAAGAAGAGTGAATGCACGATTGGTTCCAAAATCACTGCATTGGTTTTACGAGACCATTTTGCCAAAAATTCGACTGATATCGTTCCGCAACCACCCTATTCGCCTGACTTAGCACCGTGTGACTTTTGGCTATTTTCTAACCTCAAAAAACCGCTTCGTGGATACCGTTTTGAGTCAATTGAAGACATTAAATATGAATCGCTAAGCGCATTGAAGGCTATTCCGGAAATTGACTTTAACAACTGTTTCGAGAATTGGAAAAAACGTTGGCACAAGTGTATTAGGGCCGGGGGGGATTACTTTGAAGGGGACGAAATAAATTTGGAAGAATGAATAAAAAAATTTGAAATTATGAACAAAGTCTTACTAACTTTTGCCCACAGTAGTATGTACATAAGTATGTAGAAAACTTAATTAATAGTAGTTACAAATGAACATCTAAAAATGACGGCGCTATTAATGCGAAAATTAATTGCTTAGCATTTAATAATTTTAAATTATGTTATAAAAAGTTATTAATTATAAATATTGAATTGCTGATTCCGCTAAATTTCCAGTTAATAAAATTGCATAATTAACATTTAGTTATTGTTAAGCTAAAACTAGTTTACGATTAGTAGAAAATTTCTGTTTATAGTTTTCAACAATAACAACAACAACAACTTTAATACGTTACAGGAAACTTCTAAAGGTTCAGAAGAAAAACAATTTCAATTCTATTTTTAAATTAGCGCTTTTGAAATATTTTTTAAACTGACTGCTGATCTTAACGGTAGTAACAACACCAACATGTGTAAGTGCTTAGAAGTTTTTACAATAACTGATATTACATATGTACATAAAGTTATTCGAAACAGCGATTAAATTGTTCAATAAAAATGTGTTCATTTCGTCGAATCTTTTACGATGGCATCATTTCATAATTCCTTATCCAGTTGAACTGTAACCGTTCGACTTTACAGGCGATTAGTTTTTACAAATTAATGTAGCATGAGCGTATTTCAATTAAAAATACTTCCTGTTCCATTAAAACTAGAAAACTCAAAGTGCCAATGCCAATGCCACAGTGAATGCTTTCATGCATTAATGCAGAAGCGGATGCAAGTGGGAAATTATTGTATGTACATACAAATGTATGTACGTAAAATGTATGTTATTTTATGGTAGTATGGTATGTAGTTTTTGTAACTCGCAAATGAAAAAATGTCGTGAGAAAATGTATTTTGAAAAACCTACATTGAAAAAGCATAAATTTAAGATAAATACGAATAACTTGAAAATCACATTCAACAGTGATAGCAAATTGAGAATGACCAAGAAACACAATTTCCAGACACTTTTTAAATGTTAGCAGAGAGCAAAAACAACAACAGCAACAACCACAATGACAAGAGAGAAGAAGACAAATTAAATAAACCAAAATGAAATAAAAAAGGAAACCCACAGAAAAAGAAACTGAAATGAATCAACTTGAATGACTTAATGTGCTCCAATTCGACTCGCGAACGCCATAAACGCGCAAGCCAACGACATAATCAACTAGAGGCATACTCAAGGTACACTCAAAGAAAATGATGACTAGCTTAATTGTGTGACTAGAGACATGCTTTCACGGCCAAATACATGCATTAGGGCACCTCACGAAAAAATACTGGTTGCTGTTTATCTTCTTTATTGAAAATGAAACTGGATTTATTTTATGATGATCCCCAAAAAACTTCGAGGGCTGGATCGATTGGAAAAGAAAAATACAAACCCTAATTCTTTTGAAACTCTTTTGGGACCTTTTATTTTCCAATACATAACACTATTTTTAAGTTTTATTTTTTAAAACGATCAACTATCGCTAGAGCCGTAATATTTTGAAAATGATCATAAAAAAACCCGAATTAGCATCAATGGATCTGGGAGAGGTACTTAAATTCTTGTGGGAGACCGGACCGGATAAAGTACTCTAGACGTACAAAAGATCTTATGTACAGGGCGCGGTATAATCAACAATAACTTCTCTTACAATACAATACTCGTACAATCATGACCTCGGTTTGGGCCATCCTCAATAGGGTTCACGTTGGGTTACGGTAACTGAAAAGCTTCACCATGGTGAAGAGAGTTCAAATGAATTAGTTTTGACAGTTTGAAACATACTTTTCTGGATGTTATACATATGTATGTAAGATTTCATTGAATCATCAAATTGTACTAGTTATCTGAAAATGAATACAAACATTTTCGTGTGAGTGTAAGTGCGAGTATAACTAAGCTTCACACACACAAGGCGCGTCAAGTGTCTTGTCGCCTTGTATGAACGCATGAACGAACGGACAAATAAAAAAAATACACAAGCACATCACTTAAGCCACATTAAGAAATGCAAAGGCAAATAGGCTCATACATAGTATGTATGGTACGGGTATCTACACACTTTTCTTTTATAAGTATTTATGTAGAAGCCTGAATGTACGAGTACATACATGGACATGAATAGTATGTATGTATGTGTGTATGTACGTATGTATGTATGTAGGTACGATACGAGTGTGTATGAATGTACGAGTATGTACTAACCTCCCGTTTAGCCTCCTCGTACGATTTACCATCCATGAGGCTCATACTAAAGAGGAAGGTGCTTATCGCCATCGGATCGTAGGCCGCCTGTTCTGTAATGGCTTTGCAAAGTGATGACTTGATATTGGTGCTGGGCCACATGACGCCGGCCAAACGTATCCAGACATAAATTGTGGGACCCATAAACAGGCCACCAAATAAACTGAATCTTTATTGGTGACAGAATAAAAAGAAACGAGAAAAAGATACATATAAAATTTGAGTGCGCAAATTATTAACAAGATTTGATTATGATGACCGTAATGTTACTGGCGATAATGAGGATAATGATACAACAGACGGTGATGGTGATTGGTGCTGATTGTGTAAATCATATAAAAAAGCAAACAATGAGTTTTAGTGTCATACGGTAGAAAATTATATGGGCACATAATATGTACTTACTTTAGACATTTCATCCAATCATAATTTCGGAATGTCCGTTTCTCTACTAAAGTCTGTTCGGCAAGACAACCGCAGGGCCACAGTAATCCGTAGGATATCATGCCACGTATTATTTTATATTTTTGTGTGAAGTTTATAAAATTCCGAAACATTTTCTCTGCTGGCTGGCTGTGACTTGGAAATGTAATACTGATTTCTGAAATTTAAGAGTAAAATACCACAGTACGAGTAAGTTTGCACTTGTAGCTGAATTTATGTATGAGTATATTTTTCTTTTTAAAAATTTCTATATTTATACTTAAAGTAAAATTTATAAAGCATATTCTATATTTTCAACAAAAACCGAAATGCATTTAAAGGGTCCATTTACACTGGCGCAAGCATCAAAGACTGTGCGAGAGAGACATGTAGAAATGGATGGTAGTAAGAAAGAGGAGCAAAACTTCTATATCTTCCAGGCTAGCCTTTCATACTTGCGCCAGTGTAAATCAATATACTTTTAACCAGATGAATAATTCTTCTTTACCTCCACACCGGCATCTGTGCGTGTGTGTTAATTATATGCTGTAGTAAATCTTTTATAGTCCATAATCATTGCTACTGAACTTATTGAATTTTGTTCACTTGAGAGAATGCAATTTTGAAAAATAGGAGTAACTAGGTATATAAAATTATATGCTTAATGTTTTATTGATATTATAGTGAAGCTCATAGGTTAATGCTTGTACTTTGCATACGACTTAGTTTTAATAACTCGAAAAGTAAGTATTACTAAGTATTACGGGGCCTTAAGCCATTAGATGCATACGGTAGGTAATTAAATTATATTAATTAACTATCAGTGAATTTCCTAAAATCCACTATATGTGATATCAGTTGTAAGTGGAAAAACTAAAGGCTCCAACTCATCCCAAAAATTCCCAGGAAACGATTCCAGGCATGAAGATACAAACATACATTCCAGTGATCCATTGCTCAGTATTAAAGCAAAAGTTCAGCTAAAGAATAACTCTTGCCAACAGGTGTAACTACGGGTTCAGAAGGCAATTGTAAAGCACCCTACAGAGTTACTTTATATATCTAAAAAAAAAAAAAATTTGTGAAATTTTACGGACGAAAATAATACTCTACAAGTCACTCAGTCTTCCCGTTTTAGTGTATGACTCTGAGATGTGGACAATGACTATCAATGACGATAACATATTGAGAGCATTCGAGACGAAGGTACTTCGCAAGTTCTATTGTTCAACATGCGTGGACGATGTGTATCGAATAAGATGGAACCTTGACAAGTATGAGCTGAGCTATACGCCTACACAGAGATAGTCAACTACATAAAAACGAATGGAAGAAAACGCTTTGAAACGCTAGAAAACTATACTATTCAAGCCACGGTGGTAGAACGCCCAGAAGAGGACAACCTAATCTCCGTTGGAAAGACCAGGCGTCGTTGCCCGCTTATCAGAGGCAGCTGACGAGGTTTTATTTAAAAAAGTGGACGGAGCCAGCAAGTTGCTGAATAGCAAGCAACTTTGCCGCAAGGGAATGTATTGACAAATAATTAAAGGTGCCAAAGCTTTCCATGATTAACTGACAGCATTCACAGAGCGGAATCTCCAACTTTTCCGACTTTATGGTGGAAGAAGTAGGAATAGTCATGAGTGCAGGTGCACCGAGTTTAAAGGACTTCAGTAAGTAGTACCATATTTTTTATAAAAGTATTCAGACACAACCCAAAGCTGCTATACGGAGATTCAGAGTTCGAGACTCGGCACTGTTATAAAAAATGAAAATATTTATACACTGAACCATATTTTTTACATATATTTGATACCACCACCTAACATAACAAACCATTCATAACAATTCATAACAAACCATTTCATACAGTACGAAAAAAGTTTTCAAAATTTATATGCAAACACACTGACAGCTGTTAAAATAAGACACTGTTCAAAAATAGCATTTGCAATTTAATCAAAAACAATTTTTAATTCGAAGAAGAACATTCACTTTTATGTATGGAATACTCACTCGTACATGTTGACATACATACATCGTATGTAACTAAACTGAGTACATAAAAGTATGAAATACCATACACATACATACAATACGCACATACAAACATACTCGTAAAAATATTTTTATCGAATTACACATCAATAATATTGAATTTCACAGCCACAATCGCTAAATATGGAAAAGTTTGAAATATTGTACCTATAGATTCTTAGGAACCCAAAGTACAAACAAAGGCGCACATGTCCTCAAGAGCACAACAAGACAAGAAATAAAACAAAACAAAAAACTAGAGAGACATGCAATTGCACCCAATTTACGTAGCTTTAAACCCAAAAACTAAATACAATAATCGAGTATAAAATTTATGTTTTGTGGTGCACATACTATACATATATACGAAATACTTATGTACATATGTATGTAGGTACAAAAACAAGAAATATGTGTAGAATTATAGAAAAATATACGCTCAAGTGCCAAACGAAAACGAACGAGAATGACAGGACGGAGCACAGCAACGTCCGTTGTTGAATTGAATGCTTGTCATTAGCCAGAGACCCGCACATTGACATTTTCAATGCTCGTCAAAGCCATTTGTCACTTGGTATCAATGAACGCCAAAGCCAAATACTGAACATGCTACGGTAGAGGGAAGTGAGCAAAATTACAAACACACATACAAAGTACATAATAATAAAAAAGAGGAAAGAAAAGAAAACAATATAAAAAATAAAATAAATGAAAACTCACTAAATCAACAATTACAAGAACGTTTGCGATAGCCGCGAACGTAGAGAAATGACACTCATACAAACAAACACACATATCTCATAAATGAAACCTACATACATACCATACGTACACAAAGTGTACCCTGCTCGTCGTTGGGCGCATATGCAGAAGGAACCTTAAATGAACTTCCGCAATTATTTACAATCCCATTAAAAATTATACGAAATTCTCTATGCCCCATGTAAGGCGACCCTTTCTCTATTTGTGCGCTTCGCTTGAACAAGAAATTAGTTAGTTAGAAGCGTCAGCAACAAAGTGTTAAATGTGAAAAAAGGGTGCAGCCTTGAGACTTATGCTGCAACAGCAACAGCAAACATCAACAGGAACAGGAACATTGCAAGCAACCTCGTCGTCGTCGTGGTCGTCAGAAAAATGTTGCTTGATTGCTGTTATCGCTTCGGATCGCACATCAACTTTGCTACGTCATTTATTGGCTGCATCTATACTCACTCACATACATACATACAAACAAACTGATACATACTTACACATGTACGTTTGTCGGTTCGTTCGTTCGTTCGTTTGTTCGTCAGTCCATTCATCTATCGACTACACCACTCACTGATTAGGGCACACTTGCCACTTCACTCAACTTGGCAAACAATTGCCATGTTGCACATTCAACTGATGCAATATCGCACTGGTACTCGTACCTTGCATCATGTCGCTTCTTTTCTCATTTTTACTTGTGTAGTTTTCTGTTTTTTACTGTTCGTAATTTCATGCACTTAAACTCGCATTATTTGCGTTTTGTTGTATGTTTGCGTGTGTTTGCGCACACACACAAGGCTGCCTGCCTTTCATGATTTGTTTTCTGCTTATTTTTTCACCTTAGGCCGTCGATTTTTTTTTATTCTTTCTTGTAATTTAAGGTGCAGTCAGTAGAAATAATTTAGTGGGTTTTCTGTTCGATGCAGTAATTGCACTTATTTTCTAAAACTTTCCCAAAAAAAACAAAAAAAAAAATCACCCAAATTACTTAGAATAAGTAGCAAGGCCCCATTTAGTAAAAGGATGATTTTTTACAGTTTGTGCTTGATAATTTTCAATAAAATTGTAGGTAATTTAAATACCAACATAAATGCAGTACATTAACTTTAATGTTTCCTCATTTAATGGGAAATGCCTCTGAATAAATTATGCTTTTCTTTTAATGGCACAACAGCCCTAAGCTGAGGTTTTCGCATCCACTCATGACATGCGTATTATATTTGTACATGAATGGAAGGGACCTACAGTTTTATGCCGAATTCAAACGGCGATTCGATTCAGTTCCATTTTTATTATGAGCTTTAAAATAGGTTTCGAACCTATTCACCCTTGTTTCAATCTTTCTTGCTACTGACTGTTATTGAGAACTTGTTCCTTAAGTTATATTTCTTGTGTTTTATTTCATCTGAAAAGGTTGATCCTTATATATCATCTTTAATTTTTGAGTGACTTTCAGCTGTATGGTCGCTGTATGGTCGTTGGTAGAGACCAAAGGATGCTTTTTTATTTTTAGTTATTCAGACAGTATAGCGGGTAGTTATAAATTCTAGAGTTTTCTTTTTTCAGAAAATAATTTTAAATTTAATTCTATTTACACGACCTCGGTAGTCTAGAGAGCAGAGCGCTAGTGTTTCTTTCTTGGTTTCGTGTTTAATTCTCATAAACTTCTTATACTATATAGCTACCGATATGAAGTTAATGAGAAATTTTAGAAAAATGTACAAATACACCTCTTGGTACGCAATGGTGATAACAAATTGCCACCCCGTCATTCGGAGCTGGCGTTAAACTGTCGGTCCAACCATGTGATATCACAATGGGCCGTTCTGGCCAATGTGTGTCTCTAGGCAGCCACTGAAACCTAATCAATTCTTATCCTATTTATAAAGTTTTTTACGAATTGTTTTAATACCATAGTTATTATTACATACTTAAATAAATCTATGGTCGCTGTGGCGTAGTGGTAGTGCGTTGGACTGCTGCGCAGAGTGTCCGGGGTTCGAATCTCGGTACAGGCAAAATCAAAAAGTAGAAAAAATATTTTATCTACACGGCACCACCTCTTGGCAGGAAATGGCAAACCTACAAGAGTAAAAATTGCTATGAAAAGCTTTTCAATTCGCCGTTCGGATTCGGCATTAAACTGTAGGTCCCTTCCATTCATATACAAATATAACACGCACAACATGAATGGATGCGAAAAGCTCGGCCTAGGCCCTCCATGGGCTGTTGTGCCATTAAAAGTAAGTAAGTAAAAGTAAATAAATCTATGAACTCTTATAAATAGGTATGTAAATGTTATATACATTGTTACCTCTTGAAACGTGAATAATAAAATATAATGTTCAATGAGACTATGAAAGAAAGCTAAAAAATGGCTTCTTCGATTCTTCAACCACGAACTTCTTTCGATAAACTTTAGTGTTCAAGTGGAGATACGAGGTTGAAGAACTGGCTCTAATTTTTTTTCATACAAAATCGCTGAGATTTTTTTTTTATCTGGATACCTAGGTGATTTTAAACAATATAAGCAAAAAAACAACTGAATTTCGATCAAAATGGAGATACGTGGTTGAAGGATGGAGGTAGAAAAATCACTCGTTTGTTGCTAGACTGTCATAAATCCAAAAAAAAAAATTTTCGGGTTAAGTTTACCGAAACAACTGATAATAAGTGCTTCTTATGTAAAAAAATCATAACTGTATGTTATGAATGTTTCACCTCAGAGGAGTATTTGCCGTTATCAATTGTATGGAGTGACAGGTACTTAAATTAAAAAGGTTAAATACGTTTTCTCGAAATTTATGTGTTTTGAGTTAATACAGTCTTGCAACAACTAACAATCAATTTACTGAAAATTTTTTAATCAGCATATGGGGGAAATGAGTTAGAAATAAGGTCTCAACCAGTTTGAATGAAAAAAAAAAAAATTTAGATAGTTCTTCAACCTCATATCTCCAATTGAAGACTAAAGTTTATGGAGAGATATTTATTACTATTTTTTTTTTCTATAAAATGGTAGTTTGTAGTTGAAGAATAGAGGTAGCGATATGCAATAACTATATTCGCTACGTCGAATTACTTATTGCTTCTTTAATACAATACTGTTTTAACTCAAAATGCTTCTTCAATACAAATCAGTTAAAATCAAATTTCGTTTCGCCTTGAAGAAGTATTTTGAGTTGAAAGAGTATTTGCATTGAAGGAGCGATATGCAACTAGTAAAGTGTCAACCTCATCTCAAGGTATTAATTGCCTACGCAAATATGTATGTATGTATATGCGAGTATGTATCTCAATCATATCAATATGTGATATTTATATATATGAAATATGAAATTGTCACTAAGCCAACTTTATCATTTCGGCCCCTTGTACCCGCACTTACATACTTCATCAATTAAAATATTTTTGATACGATTTTATACGCATTTAACATTTATGACAACACTTTCGTAAATATCAAAGCCAAAGTGTGGAGTATAATTGTAACGTAAGGCTACGTAACGTAACGCTTTGATGTGCCACAACAAAGGCGGCAAGCCGCTGCTGCTGCTACCGCCTCTCTGAATACGGAAAGGCGGCAACAGCAGCAATAGCAGTAGTGGCAGCAGCGACGGCGGCGGCATCGCGAACGAGAAATCAAAGTCATTGTAAACACACCGAAAGAAAAGTAATAATATATTTGAACATTTCCGAAGAGTAATAAAAATTAAGTATGGCTGGCTGGAAAATAAAAATACTGCAACAACAATAAACTTGCATACAGAGGCAACATAAAATGTTTGTCTTCGATAATGAAAAAAAACACACACATACACACACACACAGAGAGAGATACGATTATAGAGAGCAAGTGGTAGTAGAGAGAGAAGAAAGAACTTTAATCAAAATTTTCCCTAATGGAAAAATTAAATTAAATACGAAACAAGAAACTAAAGAACTTGAGGGCATACAGAATAAAAGTTGAAGGCGCGAAATATTCCAAGCAAAATATTAGACAGGAAGCATTGGGAAAAATCGAAACGAATTTGTTGCTGCCGCTTGGCACAAAGGGCCCAAAGGCGACAGCAGCAGCAGTGTACGATTGTAAATACATACTTACATATGTATGTATGCTGTAAAGCAACAACAGCTGTGTTTGTGGGGCGCACACAAACACACACGCACGTACCCACATACGAATGGATATTTGTGTGTACGGATATTCGCTCGCGCTTCAAAAGACACACGGAAATCAAATGAAATTGTAGCGACACGATAAGTAAAGCGAGCCTATTTCTTTGTATGTATGAATGTAAGTATCTTGCGAAATGAGTGCCAATGATGGAAAGAGATGGTAGCGACAACACACATGCAAGTTTGATCAACGCTGATAATAATGAAAAATGCAAATGCATTTAAAACAGGAAATAGCAGAGCAAATAAAGGCATTGATGGATTGCTTTGCAAGAGAAACAAGTATAGGATAATATATTTTGCAAAATTTTGGTACAATAAATCTGCAACCTACCTACTCTTTATTTAAAGCGCTCGTACACACACACATTCAGTCACGAACACACACATACACACACACACACAGAAATATGCGTGTAATACATGTGTATGAACACTACGCTATGCATTCGTAAATGCTAATCAGTCCTTAGAAAAACATCAGTTTCCCTTGAAACGAAATATACACTATTTTAAATGCTAAGTCCCGTCCCATAAAGTTGACCTCGTGTATGCTAATTACTTATGAAAATATGGTACATATGTGTACCAGTGTGTATACTCAACTCAGCAGGCAAACTGCCTAGCTACTTTTGCTGCCCCTGGTAAAATTGAACCTGCCCAGGCATACTAATTGCCATGCTTTGCCTTAAAGAAAGAAACAAAAATTAAATATGCATACATACATCCATATAGTATGTACAAATAAAACGGCTAACAAATACTCGTAAAAACTAAAAGATACTTTCTTTGTGCGTGCCTTCGAGTATGTTTGGACTTTTAAATATTATTATGCACCTACTTTATTTGAAAATGGTGTTGTTATTTCTGTAACCAGTGCCCACTTATTTTAAATCATACAAATAACGTCTACGCATGAAGTATCAACAACTTAAAGCGTTCACTTTTTCACATTTATACATAGTACGCACATACTCGTAAATATATTTTTAATTAATGAAAATATTAAGTAAGTACATAAATATGTATGTGACACAAACGAAATGTATTAAATAAATCTGCCTTCTGCGTAACTTTTCTGCTATAGTAATTTTAAAATATGCAATTACTTCAGCATTTTTGGTATACGAGTATTTCTTTTCACGTTTTTGTAATTACAGTGATTTTTTTGCGCAATAATCACGTCCATAATTCATAGTCGATTCAACGAGTCTGAGGTCATTTCATTTGGAAATTGAAAACATTTTTGCTTAGCTATGTTTGTTAACATTGTAATTGTAATAAAACTAGAACTTTGAAATTTGGAAAGCATTTGTTTAATAATGAAAGTTTTAAATTTTAACAAACATTACTCATTTTTGTAATGGGTTCTGAATACGCTTTTAAAAGAGGAAGTTTTACTGAGAAACCTCGCATGTACAGTTCGTAGAGGTTACCAAAAGTATAGACTTTGTTTGGGTATAGACTTTGTCATGAAATGACGTTAAAAAGTTTCACAATTAATAAAAACGTAAACAAATCACTATTGAATCATTTTTACACTGATTTTTTGATATTCAGATATTAAGATATTAAAGTGCGAAACTATCCACAATTTTCTACCACCAGATGGCGCTCTAACAGTAGTAAGTTTACAAAAAGAGCAGAAAGACATTTGATTTTTATAAAAGAAATCTCCATAATGTGTTTAATAAGACTTGAAAATATCAATATAAGCATCATTTCGGTTTTAAATTTAATTTTTCTAAATTTAAAAATCAAACAGTTTGAGTAATTTCAATGAAATTTTCACAGGGTGACAATTAATAAGTGTACTATATACAACAGTTTTGGGCATACAAAACCAAAAACAAAAATCTATAACTCATAAATATAGTGAATTTGAGAATTAATCAGTTGCATTTCTGTACTTCAGAATCAGAAGACACACCTCATGCACAAGACTTTTGTCTTATAGTGTAATTTTTCATAATCAGCTACAATCACCATCACGTTGCAGCCATTACAGTGGCGGCGACTCTCAGTGCACACAACGTCAAGAGAAGATTGAAATTAAGAAACTCGCTATTATTAGTTTGTGCCAAAAAATTTAGAATTTCACAGCAAGCGATGAATCGTTATCATATTTAATCAGGTCTGGGAGAATAATAAATCAATATAGTTCCCCATTCAACCTTAACAACCTCTTCTAATAACTTTATTCCCGGGGTGAACGCAGGAAAATGTTGAACCCGAAAAATATTTCTATGGTATGGGAATTAAATGTTATTGATTCATTCTAAATTATTTTGTTTGATCTTCTTCATCCACCAGCGTTCGTCCGTGCCGTATCTTTATCAAAGGTTTTAAACAAAGCAAAATGAAAATTCAATTCATTGATCCATTATAAAAGGTTTCTAACTAAAGTTTATTTCATACAGAAATTAGCAGGGGGATCTGGAGGCGAAGAATACAAACTTTGTTATAGTCTCACCAACGGCTGAGTTCATGTTCGACCCGTCTCTCCGTCTCAAGTCAATACACAGCCTCCTCGTGGCGTCCCACGAAGAGGCGGTCAGACGCCCGTCAATGAGCTAATTAATGTGTGCGGCAGGTCGGGTTTGGAATCCACAACGTTAAAAATATCTCCCAATGAGCCCCTCAGAAGAAAGAGGCAGCCAAGACCAATCATCGGTTGTACTGCTAGCTAAGTAAGTATTAAGATAGCAGTTACAGTAATTCAGTAATTTAGTAATGAAATAGTAATAATTATGTTTCAAAATAATTCTTCTACTTGGCTAAGATTCTAGATTCCAGAATCCAAATATCGAAATGTGTTTATGCTAATTTCTTAACTAGAAAATAATGGAATAACTTCAATACAACTACTCCTACATAATTGCAGTGTTTGGAACTTAACGCTTCAAAATTTACTGCGGGGTTTGTGCGATAACCGGTAAAACCAAATTGTTGCAAAATACATACATACAGATATCTCTGTTACTGTTTAAATTGATTTTCTAATAATACTGAATGCTTTTGAAGAACTAAAATAAATGCTATCAAAATATTTCGGGTTAAGGAAATCATTAAAAGAGCATACGCAGATGGAAAACGAACTTAGATATAATGTCGTATATTTAGCCTACACAAGAGAAAAGAATCACAAAGGCGAGCACTTTCCGTAAAAATCTGCCATGTTCGACATAGCCGAATTTAAATTATGTATGTCGCCCGATTTGGGGAACTGATTGATAATGATTTAATGTTTTTATGTATACCAAAAAAAATCAGAAATCAAAGCCTTATCTAAGCACAGTGGTAAAGGGTGTATTGTAAGTATTATGTAGAGCCAACACTAAAACTAACTTTATATAGGTTTGTAATTTTACATTTAATGGCACAATAGCCCATGGAGGGCCTAGGCCGAGCTTTTCGCATCCATTCATGTTGTGCGTGTTATATTTGTACATGAATGGAAGGGAAGCTTTTCATAGGCAATTTTTACTCTTGTAGGTTTGCCATTGCCTGCCAAGAGGTGGTGCCGTGGAGAAAAATTATTTTTACTACTTTTTGATTTCGCTGGTGCCGAAATTCGAACCCCGGACACTCTGCGTAGTAGTCCAACGAACTACCACTACGCCAGAGCGACACAAATTGGTTTGTGATATAATATTTCAAAATGAGATGCTCGTCCATGCATACATCTACTACACATCTACTCGTACATATTTACGTATCATGGAGTTATAGTATCTTGAACTGGTGATGACTAATACTTATAGTGAGATATTCAACTTTTAAAGGTATTACTGTATTTGGATGTTTGTTTATTTTTGTTTTCCGATTGAATTGAAGTAAGTGTGAAATATGGTAAATTTCAAAACTTTACTTCAATAAATAAACTCTTAAGATAATTTCAATATTTATTTTGCTTTCTTTTATTTTAATGATTATTTATGGCGATCACCTGTTTTTAAAATCCCCATCAGCTGCAGTGGAAACAACAAATAATACGATACAGACAGCAACAAAAACAAAAAAAAAAAAATAACAAAAACAAAAAAAATAAAACAAGAAATATAGCGAAAATAAATTACTTCCATGCGATTTCAAAAGAAAAACAAATAATTAATGTGCTAATTTTTAATTTCGGAAAAAAACAAAAAAATAAATGCTAACAAAAGTGAGAAGTCAACAATGATGAAAAACAAAGGATGATTTATTTAAGTGTTTTATATGGGAATATAAGAATGTGTTTATGGACAAGTAAGAGTGAGGAATTTCCAACACAACAAATTTAATTATTGTCAATTCAAAAGATGAAAATGGAAGAAGGTTATGTACTGATACATTTTACAAAATAATAATGGTTTCAAAATTGCTATAAAATCGTTTTCATAATTCTGGAGCATTTACTCATACCTCGTCATACTCTGCGTTTTTGTTGTTCTTGTTGCTGATATGAGTATGTGACATTTAAGTTAACGTCATTCTGAAGCCACAACAAAAAAAAATGTAAAACAACAAAATACTAATAATAATAGCAACGGCAGCAAGAACAATAACGCAATCTCAATGGCAACCAACCCAATTTATAAAGGTTGCCTGCCTGCCTGCCTGCCTGCCCATTGCCATGCCAGTACAACATGTACGAGTATCTTCAAGTTTGATGAAGATACTCGTGCTTGAATATGCCAACAGGGTGTAATCACCTACAAGCAAAACAGCAGCAAGAACAAAAAAAGAAAAAACGAAACGTGATTTTCATTGCAATAACGTCAAAGTATGTATGTACGTTTTTCAGTACATACTACATACATTCTAAAAAAATAAAGTTGAAAACGAAATAAACAAACAAAACAAACAGAAAATGCTTTCGAATTTTACTCGTATTTTTAGTGTTTTTATTTATTTTTTGTTTTGTAATTTCTCAAAATACACACGTAAAAAAACTATACAAATTCGAAATTTAAAGAATTTGCACAGAATTTAAATTTCACAAAGCTTCGACGTCGACACAAAATTTTACATGCAGTACACACTTTCAAATTGCTTACGAATAATTTAGAAATGCATCACTTTCGACTAAAGTTCAGAATCAGATAAACAGCGCAATATCACAAGGGGCCAGGAAAATGCGTCAAGTTGTGCAAACTAAATCAACATAATTACCTTATGGTGCGGTCCGGTAGGTAACTTACTTGCGTCAAAGAATTAGCCCTAAGTAACATATAATTTTTTTTTTTTAAGTTATATCGGAAATTTGTTTTTTATCTGATATTTTTTCAAAGAACAGAGTTTGATGATATTTATCAAAATTCTCCAAAAAGTACCATATAGGTACTTCCTACAATTTTCTATCAAATACTATACAAATTTCTCCAAGACTATGAATATCGACTGGTTCTGACTCAACAACCACGTAACTTAAATTTCTTCACTTTATGTTTTTAAATTCAGAAACATGAAATTGAAAATAAATGAAGTTACGTGAAATGTATACGATTCTTAAGTGCAAACACTTCCCTAATTAACACTTCTCTGAAAACTCTTATAGACTGGGCTGCGTCACATTATTTTTACCAAAAACTCAGGGTTTCAACGAGGGATTATAGAAGAGAGTCAGTGTAAAATTATAAAATGTTTGACTTTTATAACGAGAAAGTTGAAAAGTGCATAAGAAATAAAAATTTTAGAGCTTAAAATAATCCACTTACCAATTTCAATCACCCTACCATTGTGATTCATGGCACAATTCATACATAAGAAAATTGGACAGTATACTTAAAAAAATAATCATTAATTCATCGTTGCGAGAAACAATGAATTCCAATTTGTTGTTTTATTTTATATTTATTCTATTTTATGTAAGTATGTAGGATGTGAGACTGAAGGACGAACGACAAAAAGCGGACTGAAGTACTAATAAGACGGACCAATGAAAAAATATCCAACTCCACCGAACTGGACTGGAAACGCGAAAGAAAGTTAGTAGGCGAAGAATTGTTGCATCTTCGTTCCCCATTTTGTGTAAAAACCGAGGAAAATTGAATTTACCTTAGATTCCGAAAATTTATTTTAAGTATCTCGGCTTTCCGCTGTGTTTTTTGTGACGTAGCTGAGTATAATGATATGTACTTTCATAGTACATATATGAAGCGAAATGTAGATACTCGCATTCTGTTTATATTGAGAAGTTATAGCAAGTGTTCAAACATAAATTTTACGAAATAGCACATGTGCGTACATATTTTCTTATTTTTTATATTCCTATACCGACAACAAAGTATTATGAACAGATTATCGTAAGGATTAGATTAGGGATTATCCTCAATTAACATTAAGGCACTACCATCACAACCATCGGTACTGTAAGACAGCATTTCTGGATTTTATGTATACTGTATAGACCTTTAGAATACCCCCTGTGGATTCGAATCTGCTATCTATTGCACTACAGCAAGCAAAAGAGGCTTAAGCATACACCAATGTGCATATCAGAACATCAACAATGTGAACATTTTCAAATGTCTCAATCGAATGAAATATTTATTCTCTTCTAACGTTGCAGTTCTTTCTGCTCTTCGTTAAATATGCCGAAAAAAGATTAAGTCCACTTTAGACGCTACACAACTATACAATTTCACAACTCACATACGAGTACTTTCTTACGTAGCCAAATATCTACTTTAGTCTAGAGCTTAGTAAGCAAATTTTTTTCCATATAAATTTTTTTTATTACTATGTAAATATTTGTCATACAAATGAGTGTGCAACTTTAATTAGAAATCGTGACAGTAAGGCAACGAAAAAAAAATGGGTATTATGGGTATCTACCCACACAGACGCAGGCTCTGCCCAGGCAAAATTGCCGCAAACTAGAAATCACTAAATTTATATTTTAATTATTAAAATTAAATTATTTTTTTATGGTTTCTTTTTCTTTTAAATCACACACACATAAAAAAACATAATAACAAAAATACATGGTAATGAAATTTTTATTAAAAGTTTCTTTCTTTCTTCAATGCCGTCCACATGCTGATTCATCTTCATGAATTCTACATATTAATATCATTTATCGATTATCGTTTATCTTTTCTTTTCTGTTATTTTTTTTATTTATTATTGATTTCATTAATGCCAGACGCCGTATTCAGTTTAAATTCCGCCTTGTGTGTGTGTGCGCGCGCGTGTGTGTGTGTGTTTGTGTCTGAATGAGTGTCATACTTTTTGTGTTGGCTTTAATTTTCACCTGGGTAAATTTCACACCATTTGTTGATATTTGTACGAATGTTTGCAAGTGTGTGTGTGGTTTTTTTTGTGGTATTAATTAAATTAGTTGGAATTCAAAAGAGTGGCTGGCCGGCTGGCGGTATGGTGTGACATTCCCATAATGCCAATAAAGTGGGTTTTGAATGAAACGAAACAAAACGTAACGAAACTTTCCATTTATTTCATAATATTCTACCGAATTACGTTTTCAACATTCATAGCAAATGGAGAAACCAAATATTATATTACCTACAAATAAGTATATCACATACATACTAACATACTTACATATGCATACGATATGCATATGTATGTAAGTGTTTCTATTTTATTTGGTTTGGTATATTTTAATTTCTTCTATAAAGTTTCTTTCTAAACAATGTCAGGGCTTCCACATAAGGAATGTTATCAAATTTCGAAATGAAATATTCAATAAATTGCGTTTCCATTTAGAAACTGTTATATTTACATACCATATTTATGTGAAGTTAGTTTCTATTGTATTATTTCTACAGTCAGATAACATTTACAAGTGTAATCCATAAACACTACAGTAAGACGCACTTTATACATATCGTACCGTCGTATATCATTGATGTATGGTTCATAAGTTCTTGTTTACAATTTTTTAAAACCCAAGTATTAGAGTCTAATTAGATTGAACCCCCTCCCCCCCTCCTGTAGTTTTAAAATGGAAGACATAGCATTCATAGTACATTTCACAGTATGACAGAAAATCACGTTTCCTTTCTGCTATTAATACTGGCAATGGTGTTAGTTAGTTAATATGATGTTGAATAAATTAAAACTAAATATAGTATGGTCACTGTGGCGTAGTTGGTAGTGCGTTGGCCCACCTGCTATGCGGCGTGTGTCCGAGGCATAGTCAAAATCAAAAAGGAGAAAAAATAATTCCTGGCAGGCCAAATGGCAAACCTATAAGAGTTAAAATTACTAAATTTTCATTTGCCATTTGGCCGTTCAGATTCGGCATAAAAATATAACACGCAAAACATGAGTTTTGGCTGTTGTGCCATTAAAAGAAGTAAATTTAGTGTGAACCTGAAATCTTGAAAAAGGCACAAAACGACATTTTTACACTTTCAGATGAGAATAAATCGGAAACTAATTTTCAACGCAAAATTTTTGCCACAATCTAGATTTTGTTGTTGTACCATGTTGTCTTTTTTTATGGGTTGCAAGCGCAAATACAGGCTTACAAATTCAAACCCTACCCTCTTTTCTTTTTTTTTTTTAAATACATTTTTACTATTTATTACCGAACCATCGGGGTTGATATCAGATAGCCACTACAAGCCAAATCAGATGTAATCAAAAAAAATATGGGCACCTCTCTAATTTGCTTAAACTTTTTATAGCCGGAAAAATTTCAAACTGAAAAAACTCCCAAAAACTTTACTACTTTTACTTTACTTAACTTTTAATGGCACAATAGCCCATGGAGGGCCTAGGCCGAGCTCCTCGCATCCACTCATGTTGTGCGTGTTATATTTGTACATGAATGGAATGGAAAGGACCAACAGTTTAATGCCGAATCCGAACGGCGAAGTGAAAAGCTTTTCATAGCAACTTTGACTTTTACTACAAGAGTTTGCCATTGCCGTGTAGAAAAATTATTTTTTGTCTACTGTTTTTGATTTTGCCTGTGCCGTGATTCGAAACCCGAACACTCTGCGTAGCAGTCCAACGCACTACCATTACGCCAAAGCGACCACAATTTGGTTTTCAACTGGGTATTAAAAAATTATATGTTTTTGTTAGGTTTCGTAAGGACATCAAAAAATTTCAATATTTCTTCAAATAACAAGAATAGCAATAAAAATTTAAGTACTACTCAATTACGGAGCCGTTGAATAAATCTTTTAAACTCCTGAGACTTCTGGTTCATTTTTAATTCGTTTAATGCACTTATTCAAGAGTTATTAAACTTATATAAGTACAAATATAACACGCACATCATGAGTGGATGCGAAAAGCTCAGCCTAGGCCCTCCAAGGGCTGTGCAATTACAACAAATTTTATCTAATAAAAATTCTGAAAGTCCGTAGTAGCCCGTAGACGAATCCCGACCCTATGCAAACCTAGATAACCCCCTTTTCAAATTTATGTTTGACATCGACTTTTCAAAAAACAATCGACTGTTCAATTTCCCTTTAAATGCATAAATTATAAAAGTAAGTGTTAATATTGTACATACTATATGTATATGTGAAAACATACATACACTGCGGGAAAAATCACCTTCCTGAAAAATATTTCATTACACTGTAGTACAGCACTTCCAGCACTTTAGTAGACCATAGATACGCGAAAGTAGAGGTACATTAGTTCTGGACACATTTGGCTTTAAAGCTTGTAAAAATTGAATTTGCTAGAAAATAAAATTTGAAAGTATGTATTAGTTTTCAAGGATAATGATATTTACGTACACCAAATAAAACATTAAAAAGATTTCTGAAGAAAAGGATAGAAAAATGTAAATGTTAGATTATTTTCTTCATATATTCTCCAAGCTTAAATCGCTTTATTTGTAAACGTGCATATGGTTTACTTTAAGTGTATGTCCAATTTTTGATTTTTGACATTGCTCTTAAATCAAAAAAACAATTTGTAAAACCTAATCTGAAAAATATATATATAAATATTCTCCCTCTAACCAACACTGAATTCGACAGAGCAAATGAACATACAAATGTACTACTGTGGGCAAAAAGTAGTAAGACTTTTTAATTTAAATTCCGCGCGGAAACCCATCCATCAAAATATTATTTTTTTAAGTTTGGTATGACTGTCGGTGACATCTTGTGCCAAATGTCACATCAAAATAATCATTAGTGTTTAGTATACGCTTGTCTTTCTGAAGTACAAAAAGTGCATTCGGCGATTTTCACAATGAGTGAAATTATTCAACAAAGAAGTTCCATTAAATTTTGTGTGCGGAATCAAATTTCTGGTGCCGAAACGTTCAGAATGTTGCAAAAGGCCTTCGGTGATAATTGTATGTCGCGAGCAAGTGTTTTTGATTGGTACAAATTGTTCAAAGATGGTCGAGAACGCGTTGACGACGAACCACGTCCAGGACGGCCATCAACATCAACTGATGATCAACACGTCAATAAAATCAAGGAATTGGTGCTCGAGAATCTGAATTACTGACATCGTTGGAATATCGGAAGGATCAGTTAAAACCATTTTAAAACATCATTTGGGCCTAAGAAGAGTGAATGATCGATTGGTTCCAAAATCACTGCATTGGTTTTACGAGACCATTTTGCCAAAAATTCGACTGATATCGTTCCGCAACCACCCTATTCGCCTGACTTAGCACCGTGTGACTTTTGGCTATTTTCTAAACTCAAAAAACCGCTTCGTGGACACCGTTTTGACTCAATTGCAGACATTAAACATGAATCGCTAAGTGCATTGAAGGCTATTCCGGAAATTGACTTTAACAACTGTTTCGAGAATTGGAAAAAACGTTGGCACAAGTGTATTGGGGCCGGGGGGGATTACTTTGAAGGGGACGAAATATATTTGAAAGAATGAATAAAAAAATTTGAAATTATGAACAAAGTCTTACTAACTTTTGCCCACAATAGTATGCACATATGTGTATGTATTTGTTTGAAAAAGGTAAAACGTCACAATAATTCAGCGAGCTTGCAAGTGTAAACAAAAAATATACTATATAGTATATAAGTACTCTTACCATATAAATACATCTTAGATTTGGTATAAATTGTTGAAATAAATCATGCACAACGACACGTGATTACAATTTAGAAATATTTATGTACATACCGTACATACCTACTTACTCGTACACCTACAATTAACAAAAACACAGAAATAATAAAACGCTTTTCGCCATAGAGTTTACGAAAATTGAACTTTAAAAACTAGAAAAATGACCATATCACTGCCTTAATTTGCAAAAGCCCTAATATAAAATTTATCGCAATCGAATTTTTGATGGTTGACGAGTATGATTATGCATCTTTAACTAAAATGTTCTTTTTTCAATTTAAATTACAATATTTTGAAAATACTACTGAAAATATTAAAATTTAAATATTTTTTGCTTTTCATGAAAAATTAGAAAAATTCGTGTTAGGCCTTTCTGTAAATTAAGGCTTCCTCAATATGTTTATGGTTTTCATAATAATAATGCACGTAAAAATTTATGATTATTTATATATTTTTGTTTAGTGCAATCAACTTGAGCAGCAGTTATTAATTACATATGTAATTACGTAATTGTAATGTAAAAATGAATACGCAACAACAACATAGTAAATACCAACATTCATAATTTATACCATATGTAAGTATGTAGTAAGTACCATATATGTGCTTGTAAAAGATGTGAGTTGCAGCAAGACTGTAATAACTCAAAAAAACATAAATATTGAGGAAAACGCATTTAAACTTTTCAACTTAAGTACCTGTCACTCCATACAATTTGTAAGGAAAAGTACCTACTCTTGTCATGTAATGAGTTCATAAGATATAAATATTTTAAATAAGATAAAGCACTAAATAATGGTAATTTCTGTATACTTAACTCGATTTTTTGATATTTTTACTTATGACGGTCTTGCAGCAAACCGTCTATATGCACATATATTAATAGCAAATGATAAATGACATTTGATTTAAATATCAATTGAGAATTGATGACGATGCATCATCAAAATTGTAATTTTTTATTTTTCATCAACACTGAGAAAAAATTTCTGGTCTGAAACCAAGCTCGGTCATACTTATTTGCAGCAGATTCTTTTTCTGTTTCGTTTAAGACCGAAAAATTTTTAATGAATAACGATAGTTTAAAATAAATTTTTATTTTAGTACAATATTCTCGATTTAAAAACAAACAAAAAATCGTATCTTATTTCTTCACGGAACAAACGGAACAAGAATGAATTATTAAATTCACGGGGAAACTAATTCAAAATAAGTCGTTTTCAGTCTTAAAATGACAATGTGAGGTCGTTGTGCCGTAGTTGGTAGTGCATTGGCCTGCTACGCAGAGTGTCCGTGGTTCGAATCTCGGCACAAGCAAAATCAAAAAGTAGAAAAGACAATTTTTGTACACGGCACCACCTCTTGGCAGGCAATGGCAAACCTACAAGAGTAAACATTGCCTATGAAATGCTTTTCAATTCACCGCTCGGATTCGGCATGAAGCTGTTGATCGCTTCCACTCATGTTCAAATATAATATAACACGAACAACATTGCTGGATGAGCAAAGCTCGGCCCAGATCCTCCATGGGCTGTTGTGCAATTGAAAGAAAGGAGAAGAGATCACGATATAAGGGAAAAAACATTTTTAAAGTTAAAACAAAACAATCTTAAAATAAAATTTTTGCTATCAGTATTAACTTAAGAATTTCGTTCTTGTTTCAAGAATTTCCAAGCTTAACTTATGCTTTCATCAACGAATGGGCTTGATTTATTAACTTGTTTCTTAAATTTAGACCGTTTTTCCCCTGAGTGTATAATTTCAGTACATACATACATATCTAAGTATGGTATTTACTTACTCACATATCTGCATACATACAAACACTTTATAAATATGCGCATTACGTTGCAGCACATAATTATTGAACGTCACTTCCTGAGCTCATTTAATGATTTCTCGGTGCGTTTATCTATGGGAACATTATAAGTTAATTCTTGCTGCTCAAAAGAGTTAATTGATTTTTGTGAAACTTGTTTCAGCGTATTTAGAGATTCATAATATGGAAAATTGGTTAACTACCCCTTACAATCTCAGAATTGAGATATCAATCTGAAATAATCATAATTTTTATACGAGGAACTTCCTGTGTTCTCAGACATAGTAAAAATATGATGGTTGGCTTCCTACCAAGTCCAACGAACATGTGGCGCCCAAAATGCCATCGAAATTATATGTTACATAAATATAGATAAGTATATTTATCTGTTTAAATAACTAATTACTTAATTAGTTAGTTGGAGCTTCTGTGAATCGATGGAGACCCCGCCAAAAAGAAAACCATTTCAACACATTCGTGTATGATAAGTTTTAAAATTTATTCACAGTATCTTAACACATTTGCACTTCGAATACTTAAGATCTTAATATCAGTAGGTATTATAAATTTTATTTTTTTTTTTTTATAGATTTTATTTGCTCTCCGCTTGTATTTACATATTTAGTAGGTAGATATTTAACAAACTCATTCAAAATAGCAATTACCGAATTTTTATGCAAATTTCCTATGATTTCACGTAGTAGTTATGCAAATAATTTGTGGCCTTTTTTAATAAATAATTTTAAGATTTTTGTTCAGGCATTGCGTCATACTTAAAATCAAGCAAATTGATTTTCTTTTGAATTTTTCTGTATTTGTATTTATGTGAAATAAAACTTTGCCCGCCGCACTAATTTGTTCAACTAAAATCGAAAAACTCAATGTCAATGGCGGACTGCAAATGCAATTGCAACAACTGAAAGTATTGCCAACTCACAACTAAAATCTAAATTATGTATGTAGTAACAAATTCACAGAAATTCAAATTCAAATTCAAATTCAAATTCACAATAAACTATTTACAAATGGTGTGTTATGTATCTACTACCATATGTACATAGATGCTCGTGCAATTATACATATATGAATTTGTTTATGTGATATATAAAGGCATCAGGCAGTCAGCATTATGTCTGTATGACGATAAAGGTGATGCTGAGGATATGAATGAAAATTGCAAAATCTTGCCAACGACATTTTTATAATTTTAGCCAAGTTGCAATCGAAAAAAATCGTAAATAAATAGTAAAAATATTACAGCCACTAAAAATATCTATTGAAAAATTGCACTTGAACATTTCTTCCATTGTTGTTGTTGGTGCTGTTTAAATATTCATCACAAGTAAAAGACAAAAAAAAAAAAAAAGAACTAAATGTTGATGATATTTATTATTTATTTTTACTCGTGCAATGTTTTTTGTTGTTGTTGTTGTTATGTTGTTGCTTGTGGGCAGTTGCAGTTGTAGACATTATGTGGTCGTCTGCTCTATCATCATCAGCATCTACACCATCGTCATCCGCATCATTTTCATCGTCGTCGTCTCCGTCTCCGTCGACGTCGTCATCATCAACATGTATCATCACTCATCGTAAACATTCAATGTGGAGGTTGGTTGGTTGGTGGCTTACAAAATTCTATATCATGATTTCTCATTGTTGCTTAATTGCATGTTTTTGAAGATCTTGTTGCTGTTGTTGTTGTTGTTTTTGTTGTTTTCAGCTTTCATATCTGAATTACTACCTATATATATATATAAGTATCTATCTGCATCATGTAACTGAGAGTTGCATACTTGCACAGTATGGACATAGTATAATGTATCCAAAACTTACTTAACTTAATACTAAGTACTCGTAGTACAATATGTAGTTCAAGCACTTTTAATCTGACCTTTGCACACAGCGCAGCAATAATTAATATTTAGCAACATTATGTTTTTTCCATTTTATTTTGTTGTGTTTTTGTTATTATAATTAACCCAAGAAGTAAAGGTCTTTTACCTATAATTAATTTATGTGCTTGTCTTTGTGTTTTGTGAAACTTTAATTAGTAAAGCAGACGGAAAACAGCAGCAAAGCTTTTAATATTGTTTTTATTAAAAATAAAGAAAAAATAACAAAACAAAAATATCAAATTTACGATTTGGGAAGTGCTTTTATGTTAGGACCCGTATACCAAAATGTAATGAATTAATTTTAATTCACATTTTTTTTTTAATGTGTTCACACTGAAAAGATTTTTATTTCGTAAAATCGCATAAAAGACAAATACACAAACACAAAGTTCAAGATTCAGTTTTTATCATCTTATGTATAATTATAATCTCCTGTTTCGTTGTTATTTATTTATTATTTTGGTTTGTTGCTATTGCTGGTGGTCAAGAAATACTCGTATTTTTATTTTATTTATTTTACATGTATGTGTTTCTTCGTATTCTTTAAGATTTATGATCTTTTAACATAAAGTAGCTTTAAAGTGTTGTTTTATCATAAATCATCTCAAAAGTGAATGTGGAAACGTAATTTAATTAAAATTTACTGCTGTACAAATAAGTCTAAATTTTTGGGATTATTGCTTTCGTTTTTTTGTACCCGCCTATGTATATGAAGCGTGTGTATGAATAGTACAAGTAATTAGTATACATATGTACTTGAAAGTATTTCGGTTCATTCTAGGATAAATTATTCTATGTACATTTAAGTATCTGTATAATATATTTTTATAGTTAACAGGCCCCCTCTTTGTGATCTCTGAAAATATTCAGAATGCATTAAAAATACATTTGTTTAAAGTGTTGATAAAAATCGAATCTGATAAATAAAAAAAAATAAAAAAAGTTGGAGTTACGTATACCGAAATAATCGATATTTAGCGCTCTATCTTGTGTAAACAATCATATTTGTATCTTATGAACTCTTTGGGTGAGAATGAGAGTGACAGGTAAATTGAAAAGTTTCTCAAACATTATGGTATGTTTTTTAAGTTATGTCAGTCTGGCAGCAAATGAGCGCTATAGAGAACCTTGGCTACTTGAATATTTATACCAGCGTTCCTAATTAATTGTTCACGTCTCAAAGGTAAACAGCAAGTTTTTAAAAATGCGCCACGATAAACTTTATTTACCTGTAAGTAGAATAATACTATTATAAATTCCTTTTTAGTAAACAATTAAAAAAATGTTCTGTGTTAGACCTCGAATCTGGCAATAAAATACTACTTCAATCGAAAGAACTCTTGTCTAACTTTTATTTTGGATAGATCAATTAATTTATATGGACTTAAAAGAATGTAGAACGCACTTTTGTATTACATATGGTACTCTATACGACATTCTCGACTTGTTGTCTTAGAATTAGAATTTAACTTCAGATTCTGAATTCAAACGTTTTTTGTTTAGTAATGCTACGTCCTTTTGGTGTAAAATTTACTTCCTGGGACTAAGTTTGAAAAGTTAATAAGTAAATAATAAATTATTAAAAAAATAGAAACCTTTATCAGATCTTTTGAAAAATAATAAAAGTGATAAATTTTCAACAATTAGTTTTCTTATTTTTCCATCAACAAATGGCCCTTCAAAGCAGTCAAAACTTTCAAGAAAAAAGATAATGAAGATTACTGGAATGAGAAGCGATAAGGGAGTAATTGATTACCTCTTGATAAGAGGAAAAAAGTCCCGGAGCCTCTAATCTATACTTCGGCCATTTATCATCTTTATATACCACACTTAAACGATCTGATTCAAATGAAAGTCTGTTAAGCTTGAAAATTCTTAAAACAAGATTGAAATTATTAGTTTAATAATACTATAATTATATTTTCATGTAAAGATTATATAGTTCTAACTTTAAGAATACATATATATCGCTCGTTTTCTGAAAGACTGTCATAACTCAAAACACATAAATTTCGGGAAAACGCATTTAAGCTTTTCAATTTATGTTCCTATCACTCCATACAATTGATAACGACAAAAACTCTTTTCATGTAAAGAGTTCGTAAGAATGATTAAGATTTCTTTACACAAGATAAATCACTAAATAACAGTTATTTCTGCATACTTAACTCGAAAATTTTGTATTTTGATTTAGGACAAGGTTATGACCCCTGTGAACGCAGAGCATTGTGTTGATTAGGAGGAAGAAGGAGGGAGAATGAGAGAGGGAATACAATCACAGGACACCGATAATTTTAAGAATTTAAGATATATTCTTATTTATCAAAGTCTTGTGGCAAATGATCGGTATGCAGATCCAGATCAAGACCGCTTCTTCTTATTGTAAGATAGCTTTGCGATTAATTTAAGAATTCGTTCGGTATGGTGTAACTTAAAAATTAGCTTTCAAAATATAAGATTTCCTGTTTTTTAAGGAAGAATATTGTGCTTAATTTAACAAATTCTGTTATTAAATCCAAAGTCGTTATTAATTAAAGTTTTTTACCTCTTGAACTAAATAAGAAGAAAACAAGTTCAAAATAAGTATGACCTGGCTTGATTTTAGATCGGAACTTTTCTTAAAACAAGAATTTAAATAAACTTTTTTAAACAACAACACAACAGCCCATGGAGGGCCTAGGCCGAGCTTTTCGCATCCACTCATGTTGTGCGTGTTATATTTGTACATGAATGGAAGGGACCTACAGTTTAATGCCGAATCCGAACGGCGAAGTGAAAAACTTTCATAGCAATATCATAGATCTTTGTTAAAAATAATAATACTTCAATAAAAATGTTATTCAAAAGTCTGTCGGTTAAATATGTACATACAAGTATGTATATATGTACCGAATATACAAATTTACATTTGTATGTACATATTCTTATACTTATGTGAAAGCAAGTATGTCTACAAATAAAACTTGACTTATTTTCCTTTAAATATAATTTATATTACATCATGCAATAATAAAATATTTTTATGGCATTTGAGAGCAAGCTTCATACATATAAAGGGTGTTTCTTCTAGAAGTGTGGTTTTCAATCTGCTAATACTTTTTTCGGAGTGGGTCTTTTTGACAGCTGTCACTTGATTTATGCTCATTGGTTTGGTTTGCCATTTCATAATGAATAGACATACGCCTGAACAATGTTTGCAAATTATTGAAATTTATTATCAAAATTCGTGCTCTGTGAAAAATGTGTGTTATCGCAAAATTTTGTTCGGCGACGATGCTCATTTTTGGCTCAATGGATTCGTGAATAAGCAGAATTGCCGTAATTGGAGTGAAGGCCAGACAGAGGCAATTCAGCAGCTACCAATGCATCCCGAAAAATGCAGTGTTTGGTGCGGTTTAAGAGAAGGCGGCATCATTGGGCCGTACTTCTTCAAAGACGATGAAGGCCGCAACGTTACGGTCAATGAAGAAAAGTACCGTTCGATGAAAACAGACTTTTTTTTTTGTCGAAAATGCAAACATTGGACTCGGCCGACATGTGGTTCCAACAGGACGGTGCCACATGCCATACTGCACGCGAAACCATGCATCAATTGAGAGGCGAATTTGGTGAGCAGTTAATCTGACGTTTTGGTGTAGTCAATTGGCTTCCAAGATCGTGTGATTTGACCCCGTTAGACTATTTTTTGTGGAACTATGTTAAGTCTCTTGTCTATACGGACAATCCAAACACGATTGCTGCTTTGGAAGCCAACATTGAACGCGTCATTTGTGAGATTCCGGCCGAAATGTGTGAAAAATGTGCCAAAATTGGACCTCTTGAAGCGTAGCCGCGGGCAACATGTCAACATTTAAGTGAAATTATCTTTAAAAAATAAATGGCAAGAATTGATTTATCGATCCAAATAAAAATTTCATTCACTTTTGTAAAATTTCTGTGTTTTTTTTTCATTTTCAAAAACTAAACTCTTTTAAAAATCACCCTTTACATATAGGTATGTAAATACTTAGTACTTAAACAGCTTTGCTGCTTTAAAGCATATAAAATTAAGTATGCATGTATTTCTTTCATTTTTATTGTTTGATATTCACACTTTTTATTATTCTAAAATGAGTAAATAATGCCAGCAAGCCCAACAATAACGCTCATATTTCGTATACACAATAATACTCGTATATAATTTTATGACAATTCATAAAAATAAACTAAAAATATTAAAAAAAATAAAAACAATGTGCAGATTCATTCATCACATAAAAATCCACATACACATGTGCATCGTATCGTAAACATACTCGTAAATATCTCATAAGATATCGTTTTATATTTATAAGCATTTTTTTTCTTTAACACATTAATGTTAAATTTGTTTATAAATAGGTACACAATGGTAAACAATTCAACAATTTTTACTACATTGTAGCTTGAGAAGAGAGATAGGTTTGAGGAGATAGGTTTGAGGAGCTTCTAGCCAGTATCTGTTATAATGAAATGTAAATGTAAAAACTTACTACTAAGTACTTATCGTCTCTAAAGATGAAACTTTAAGCTGTATTTACCTACTAAGTTTTCTACCTAGCTATTATTTTTTCCTCAATTTCTTAACTCATTTTCTTCTGCTACTTTTCCTACTTCTAAATAAGTATGTATGTACTTAGTTTTGTAATCTTTTGGCTTGCTGAAGTCTTACGTTTTTATTGTTTCCATTTCTGTTTTTATTACGTGATTCTTATCAACATTTTGTCTTAATTATTGTCTTTTTTTTTGCTTATTCTATTTCAATGTTTGTTATTCTTTTAAATTATATAGTTATATATTTTTTTTTTGGTCGAAAAAAGAAACTGGCTCTTCTTCTTCTTGCTCTCGTTGACTTTTATGTTTTTATGTCTTGCTTAACTTTTAACCTTCATATATGTAGTATTACTTAATTAGAAGCCAGTCAACATTGAAATAAAACTGTATGATTCTTCTTCTTAGTTTTATATACAGGGTGGACTATTCAACTTGAGGCAACTAAACATTCAGGAACTGTTTAATATACATACACACATATGTGTATGTATGTATGTATGTATGCGTACCGAAAACAATGCATACGAGTATTTTGAAATAATGATTTGAACAAAGTTGTTTGGTTTAATGGGACAAATAATCTGTATATACTTAATAGCTTTGTTATTAGGAGAAGGTTGTTTTTTTTTGATATTGAATAAAATTATTGCCATAATTAACGACTGTAGTAAAATCATTTGTCTTATGTACATATAAAGATATACTTATAGATTGCTTAGGCTATCGGACCACATACAAAACTTAAAACATCCAAAGTTCACAATTTGAATTGAAGAGCAGTGATAACTTTCCCACTTGCAAAATGCCTTTCCAAATTGTCTTCGTTGGATTTAGTTGCTTTAGGAGGTCTCCCTCCATTTTTAGTATTTTTACCTAAATGACTTGTTACCCAATTACTTTTAGTTGCATCTGTCCAATTCTATTTACCTACGAGTACATGTGCATACACATTCGCTTCTGTATAATTCCTTATCGCCTACTCTAGTATTCTAACCCCGATTTATAGTCGTTGATATTTATGTATGTATGTGCACACATGGACCCCCAAGTTTATGGTCGCTCTCCTTCATTCAATGGCTTTAATTATAATCGCAAAAAATTTTATGATGGCATTTGTTTTTTTTTTCTCTCTTTAATGGCGTAATTTACGATTTCGTCTGTTTTATTTGTTCATATTTCCACTTTGCATTTAAATAAGAACACAAATATGGTATGTAAAATTGCGAATGAGTGTGCATATGCGCCCGCATATTGTACCCTACCTGCTTATATACGCTGACATGCATCAACTTGTATGAATGTATCTATAATAACACAGTACAACATGCTACCTTTTTCGTAGATACAAATGGATTATTTTTGCTCTGATAAAGTGCTGTTAAGGGCAGGGACAAAACCCGGGTTTTGAACTAAACCTTTTCTGAACCGAACCGTGAAACAAATCGTTTTCGTCTTTTTTTACTTGAACCAAGTAAAACCCAATCCAGTTTTGATCCAAAAAAAAAATGGTTTGGTTCAATTCAAAAAGGAGCTTCATTATTAGGAGTTGCAGCACTAAATTTTTCTTTTATCTTTATAACGTTTTATAAGCCTGAAAACAGATTGTCATTAAATGCTAATCCAAATTCCAAAAGTGATAGTGTGAATGAAACGCTCTTAAAGCAAACTGAGAGAAATAGGTTAGTTCCAGCAAAAAGTTTATTCCATACGATGGAACAGCGTATGTCATTTAATTGGACAAATAAAAAGTATACATTTCGTATGGTATACTTATACTCAAAAAATGTTACTGGTCTTTCCTTGCAAGGGTCTGGGTTCAATACCCGGACAGGGTATGCTCATTCTTTTATGCTTAAATACAATAGACAACAAGTGTCGCGTACAAGCGTTTTTGCACAAATCTATCCAAAAAGAAATCTTATAAAACAATACTTTTGGGGGTTTTGAACTAAAGCGTTTTTGAACCGAACTAACTGTTCAAAGGAGCAGAAGAACCGTGTTTTGAATCAAACCGGTGAACCGCTGAAGTTCATATTCCTGATTAAGGCTCATGGTAATGAATTGAAGTTCGTGACTAAGTAAACTACTTTAACCCATTTTTAACAGGTACCAGAAATCGTGATTAGATTTTGAAAGTGTCTAAAAGTTTCTCTGCAAAATATTTAGAGACATCTGCGATTATAATTTATGCAATAAGCTTGTTTTTTACCTAGACGAATTTCTCATTTTCAATGCAAATTATTTAAAATAAAATTTTTTTTAAATTTTTAAAAATTCATGCAAAAGAGCATGTTTATGCACTGCGCGACCTAATATTTTTAAACTATGTATATAAATACAGTTTTAAGCTAACATACTCGAACGTCGAAATATTCAACAGTGATTGATTACTTTTGGGATATTTTTATGAATGTATTTTTGAAAAATTATTGAAGTTGATGTACGAAAAATTGTACAGATGTGGAAAACAAGTTAAGTCCGACTGCCTTTTCTAAGGCAATGTTGGACGTTATATTGATCGTTGAATATCAACCTTCCATCATCTCTCGACAAATTTCCAGTTACATATGCAAGTAGAAGTCGGGTGCATATGTTAATACATATTTCAGCCTATAACACATACTTTCGTTTTTCTTGCATATAAATGCATATTTCTAATATTTTCTTCAAATTTTCAATAACAAATTCTCTGGACAATTAAATATTTGACACCACTGACAGCTAATAATTTGATAAAAAAAAACTTTTTAGCAATTTCTTGACGCAATTTCAAAACACCATCTCCATGGACCTTTGCAACAACAAATACTTACTTACTTACTTAGCTGGCGCTACAACCGATGATCGGTCTTGGCCGCCTCCACAAAGCTTCGCCAGTCACTTCTGCTATGCGCGCGCTGGCGCCAGTTGATAAGGCCAAGTGCAGTCAGGTTGCCCTGCACCTGGTCTTTCCAACGGAGATTAGGACGTCCCCTTCTGCGTGATCCTCCACCGTGGTTCGAATAAAACACCTTTCTAGCCGGAGCGCTTTCTTCCATTCGCTCAACATGACCCAGCCAGCGAAGCCGCTGGAGTTTTATACGCTTGACTATGTCAGTGTCGGCGTACAGCTCATACAGCTCATTGTTCCATCTTATTCGAAACACGTCATCCACGCATACTGGACCGTAGATCTTACGGAGTATCTTCCTCTCGAACGCTCCTAACAGTCTCTCATCATTGATGGTCAATGTCCACGTCTCTGCGCCATACATTAGGACGGGAAGGATGAGGGACTTATAGAGCGTTATTTTCGTCGGTCGAGAGAGGGCTCTACTTCTCAATTGCCTACTGAGCCCGTAGTAACACCTGTTGGCAAGAGTTAGTCTCCGCTTGATCTCAAGGCTGACATTATTGTTGGTGTTTATGCTGGATCCTAAATAAACGAAATCCTTGACGACTTCAAAAGTGTAGTTGTCAACAGTGACATTTTGTCCAAGACGCCGTGACTCTTTGTTTGTTGACACAAGGTATTTCGTTTTGTCCTCGTTCACCACTAGACCCACACGACGAGACTCCCTTTCCAGGTTGGAGAATGCTGCACTGACTGCTCGAGCGTTTTTGCCAATGATGTCAATATCATCAGCGTATGCTAGCAGCATGACACTCTTGTAGAAGATAGTGCCAGAGATGTCGATGTTCGCAGCTCGAATTATTTTCTCCAGCATTAGGTTAAAGAAGTCGCACGATAGGGAGTCACCTTGTCTGAAACCTCTTTTGGTATCAAATGGTGCGGAGAGGTCTGTCCCAATTTTCACTGCGCTGGTGGTGTTGGTCAGTGTCATTTTGCAAAGACGAATGAGCTTTGCAGGGATACCAAAATCAGACATTGCGGCGTACAAGTGATCCCTAATCGTGCTGTCGAAGGCGGCTTTATAATCGACAAATAGATGATGGGTGTCGATCTGTTTTTCTCGGGTCTTTTCCAGGATTTGGCGTAGTGTGAATATCTGGTCGATGGTGGATTTACCAGGCCTGAAGCCACACTGATAAGGTCCAATCAGTTTGTTGACGATGGGCTTCAGTCTTTCGCACAGTACGCTCGATAGAACCTTATATGCTATATTAAGAAGGCTGATCCCACGGTAGTTGGCGCAGATCGTGGAATCACCCTTCTTATGGATTGGGCAGAGTACGCTGAGATTCCAATCACTTGGAATGCTTTCATCTGACCATATTCTGCATAGAAGCTCATGCATGCGTTTTTTGAGCTCTTCGCCTCCGGTCTTAAACAACTCAGCAGGCAGGCCATCTGCACCTGCAGCCTTATTGTTTTTCAGCCGAGCAATGGCTGTTAAGACCTCCTCATAGTCAGGCGGCGGTACTTCAACGCCGTCAGTGATTGGGGTTTCCGGAGTGGGTTCCGCAGTGGCGGGATTATTGCCGTCTTCGCCATTAAGCAGCTGCGAAAAGTGCTCCCTCCATAATCTCATTATGCCCTGGATATCTGTCACCAGATTTCCATCTTCATCCTTGCAGGAAGAGGCCCCGGTCTTCAAACCAAGAGTCAGGCGTCTTATTCTTTCAAAGAATTTTCGGACCTCGTTCCTGTCCCGCAACATTTCGATATCATTGAACTCGCGTCTTTCTTCATCTCTTTTCTTGCGCCTGAAAAGACGTTTCTCCTCCCTCCTCAACTTTCTGTATCGCTCCTTAGCAGCTCGCGTTGCAACTGACTGCAGGGTGGCTCTGTATACTGCGTTTTTTGCTTCAGTAGCATCGCGACACTCTTGGTCGTACCACATATTTCTCCGTCGACGGTGGTAGCCTAGCACCTCTTCGGCAGCCGTACGCATAGAGCGGGAAATGTGCGTCCACTGTGCGCATATATCATCAAGTTGAGGGGTGTTTTGCGAAAGGAGAAGTGCAAGTTGGTTGGCAAAGACTTTGGCTGTCTGTTGTGATTGCAGCTTTTCGACATCCAGCTTTTTCTTTGTACCTATCCGTACGCGATTTGCTACACATATACGTGTGCAGACCTTGGCTGCAACCAAGTAGTGCTCTGAGTCGATGTTTGCACCACGTATTGTGCGTACGTCTAGTACATTGTAAGCGTGCCTTCCGTCGATCACAACGTGATCAATTTGGTTTCGTGTGTTTTGATCAGGGGACAGCCAAGTGGCCTTATGGATATCCTTATGTTGGAATCTGGTGCTACTAACTGTCATGTTTCGTGCCGCGGCGAAGTCGATCAGTCTCATACCGTTATCGGTGGCTTCGTCGTGGAGACTGAATTTTCCGATCGTCGGACCAAAGAGACTCTCCTTGCCCACCTTGGCATTAAAGTCGCCTAACACGATTTTAACATCGTGGCGGGGGCAATGCTCATAAGCTTTGTCGAGGAGCTCGTAGAAGTCATCTTTGGTCGTTTCATCCTTCTCATCCGTCGGGGCATGGACACAAATTAGGCTGATGTTGAAGAATTTTGCCTTGATGCGGATAGTGGCTAGGCGCTCGTTCACCGCTGTGAACCTCGAGACTAGATGACGCAGTCTCTTCCCAACCACAAATCCAACACCAAATTCGTGTCTCGACGCATGACAGCTGTAGTAGATATCACAGGATGCTCTTTTGGAGCAACCCTGTCCCGTCCATCGCATTTCCTGTACAGCGGTGATGTCAGCTCTATATTTTTGGAGGACATCCACCAGCTGGATAGAGGCACCTTCCCTGTAGAGGGTTCGGACATTCCAGGTGCATATCCGTAAATCGTTGTCCTTTGGGCGTTTGCGGGAGTCGTCAATATTAGAGGGGTTCATTATCCGAGGCTTGTTTGGAGGTTTCATTGGAGGGTATTTTAACGTGGTGGGTTCCAAGCCCGACGCACAACCATTCATTCAAGGCCATGGAGAAGCCCGCCGCACACATTAGTTAACTCACTGACGGTTGTCAGATCGCTATCCAGGGGACGCCACGAGGAGGCTGCAACAACAAATACCCCGCTAAATTTCCTATAATTAAACAGTTGGATTAAATTTAAATTAACATTGATATTTCGTATCAATTTGATACAATACATATATATATTTCTATGTATGTACCTACGGATTTTTCTGATGATATTTTTGTTGGAGTTTGGTGTAAAATGAAAAATGTTAAACATTTTTATTTATATTTTTAATTTGGAAAATAGTTTCTAAATTTGCTCATCTTATTAGAATATGTATATCTAGTTTATTAAAGAGGCTTAATGAACGTTAGGCTAATCAGAGAGAAATGAGCAACAATATACTATTCATATACAGAATAGATCAGACGATAGTTTCGGAACCAGCCACTATTCCTCATCAGTGATCTTACTGGTAGTTCAATATTCCTACACATAATTTTTGAAATTGTAACCGAGAATTGCAATTACAAGAAACAGACATACCACACTACTTATTCTATTAAGCTTAAGGTTCACGAGGATTTTTGCTTGAGGCATCAAATTAAATTAAAAATAATCACCGATTTGAATGAACTGATCATTTTATATAACAAAAACTATTCCTGGCTGAAATTAACAAATTCTAATTTCTTGTTCTGTGTAATTTTCTTTCTTAACGCGTAAAGAAATGTGCTGAAGTGCAAACGGTTCAAATTATTAATTCACGTTTTTTGTTTTTATTCTTTGCATTTAATTTTGGTACAAATTGCTACAGACATACATACATTCATTACTTCCTTTTATTTAATTTTCTTTTTGCCTTTCATTATTTTTCTGTTATAACTACTATGCGTTTTTCCGATATTTTTCGTGTGTTATTATCTCCCAAAAAGCTATTTAAAGTTCGCGTTTGATAAATTGCTTTCTGACATGAAAGTAAAATAACTCATTAAAATATTTTTAGTACCCACGACGCTACGTGTTTTTCTCTGTTTTTCTATCATTTTCGGAGGGTTTCATGATAAGTTTTATTTTTTGTTTTGCAATTAATTAAAATTAAATAAGCCGTTTTGAGTTGATAATTCTACTTTCAAATACTTAGCTGAATTGAAAGTGAATTAAAAATGCAATTAACGAATTAGTTACACTGAAAAAGTAATCTAGATTGAAATAATATTGCTATGGAAAGAAAATATAAAAGTCTTTCTTTTACGGGATATTTCTGTGTGCACACTTTAAGTGAAATTAGTTATAGTTAGGGTTGCCAGATGCGAGTTGGTCTTTATTGTCTTTATTTTTCAGGTTTCGCCTGGACATTAAAAAACTGTCAGAATTATTTCTGTTCGTAGAATTAACAGCTGATGTCCACCACTTAAACTTTTAATTACGGAGTCGATGCATGCATCTCTTCAACGCCTAAAGCTTCCGGTACATTTTTAATTTGTTCACATAATATACATATTTACTTAAACTTATCAGTACAAATTTTGTCTGGACAAATTGCTGAAACTTAGAACTCTGGAGACAAGACTAATAATCTTGACAACCCAGATGAATCCCGACTGTCTGGCAACCGTATTTGTAGTTGAGAGAATAATCAATATTTTCACTGATAGCTTCTCGGAATTTATTGTTGTCGTGCAATACATCAATTGCAATTATGTTCATGAGGAAGAGTAAACCAATTGTGTATTTACTTGTATACATCAATCACTCATAGATTAGTTTTTACAATTCAGGTATTAATAAAATTCAAAGTTTTCAGCTTTTAATACCAAATATAATTCTCGTGAACTATAAATAAAATGTTTGTTTTTACTTGAAGTGACTATTTTAACAGGTAGCGAGTTCAAAATTGTAACCCAACCCACCCATACATAGCTATATCTTCGAAGATTATCTAGGTTTTCGTATATATACGATCTAGCAATAAAATTCTCAACATTACTCGAAACTTTTGTTAAAATTAGCTGCTGAAGAGCTGTTCGGCCCGAAATAGTGAGCCCCAGCACTAATATGAATTAAATACATCACAAATAAATATACATATTTATCGATTGTAGTGGCCAATTTTCGATAGTGCTGACAACTTTTTGATGTGATGTACCTAATTGGTAAAAGTAATTTTACCATATCCAAAAAAATGAGCATTTCAAATCCCACTGAAGCTAATCCCTCCGCCACTGGGTATGTGGTATCTATTTTGCGGAAGTTCGCATAAGTTGAATATATTTTTTTCCTCAGCGCGAGACAAAATTAATTGTGTCTGGTGACCCTTAAATAACAATCGAACTTACCATTGACGTCAATTATTTACATACTCATCAAGAACAAAATTCTTTACCTAATGTTTTCATATTTACCATATTTTATGACGCATTTCCATTGTGCTTCATAAAATTTAAATTCGTTGATGTCACATTCAACTATAGATTAAATAAACGAAAATCTTTGCTTTGAGCTGATTACAATCAACAAAGTTTGTTGGCATTTTTCATTTTATTTAAATATCTATGCACCTCATAATTATAGCAGGGATGATTTAAATGTATTAAAAAAATTTTAAACAAACGATTTTTAATATTTTTATATTTACACATTGAGCATGAAGGGGAAATAAAAGTGAATTTAATTTAATAAAAAGTTATTATCTTAATTTGGGGATTATTTGTTTATAACTGAGGTAAATTGTTCAATTCCGGCAACTTTCTCAATTTCTGCTGAAATTCTATTGAAATTGCACTGCAGTACGAAAACATCTTGCGAATTCTGAAATGTTTTCAGAGTCGATGGACGATGCTCCTTCTCCGTTTTTTGAACTATGATTTACTAAGACTATGCTTTACCATGGCAAACGAAATTTAAAGTTTCAATTAGAAGAACCCAAAATCTACCTTTTGCATCGAAAAATGGAAACTCTCTTCAAGACCGTGGTTGGGTTATACTTAAAGAAAGACTATGAAGTGCCTCTACTGATGTTGAATTTTTTTAATTTTTGGAATTCACCGAAATTACAGAGAAAAATACACACAACTGCGAAACACACCTTTACGAAAAGTTTAACTTGGATCGATTGTCAGGGCAAATATTTTCTATTTTCTGTCTGTCCTCCACCATTCGAATTACCGAAATTATCGAGTTATCGAAATATACCAAAAATTTCCATTAAAGAATAATAACGTCAAAGTGCATGGTAGCTTGGATCTGCCGTTATCAGCGTCCATTACCAATACAAGCAGCTGCGACTCAAAGATGGTCCTGAAACCGACATGACCAGATATTGGGACAAAGTGCGTGCCAATGTTCTTCCCTGTGGTTCGGCGAAGTTTTCATTAATTTGTAATATAGTCGATAGAGTAATTGTTCTTTCGCAGTTTTCTGCAAAATGTGAATGATTATTTAGCACAATTAACCACAAGAAATCTTCGCACAGGAATAGTCTCGTTACGGAAACTTTGGTTGGAATCTTGTACTCCACGGCAGATATCAAGAATACAAAATGAACCTCGGAATAGGACTCGCGGTATATAACATAATAACATATTACAACAATATTTCTTTTCTCTGTCGTTCAGTGTCTATTGTTAGTATAAACTAATCTACAAAGGATTTTTCCTCAAGCAAACTTTAACAAATATTTCTCTGTCTTTGCTCCTGCATAATCCTTCAAAAAAATATATGTATTTTGCTTTGTCTTCACAAGGATAAAAAGAACACAAAATAAAATACGTTCATATTAAATAAATCGCAAGAAGTGAATAATCAAATAAGTTTCACAAAGAAGTAGAAGCAAAATAAATAAGCTTAAAGAAGGTCAATGAAATCGGAAGACGTCTTCTCGGAAAGATTTATTTGTATTTGTATTTTATTTTCGATTAACAACATAAATAGTTGAATCTTAACTTTAGTTCGAAATAATTTCATTATTCAAGCATTCATTTGACAATTTTCATATTAAAATTGCTTCAACTTTTTATAAAACATGAGATATTTTTCAATGACCTTTTTGATGGAAACAACTGCGTTCTCAGTGAAATTCAATTGACTTTTTCCTCAGTGTACGAATAATTGCATATGCATTTAAAAACTGTAATTAAGTACATACGTACAAATTTTCGTACATAAATTGCTAAAGTATTACGTGCAAGAACGTCAGAAAAGTTGAAATAATAAAATAAAAAAATTGAAACAACTTTTGGCCATGTGTGGGATCAACAATGACGACAAGATAAAGCATAAAATATTGTTTAGTACATATTGTATTTAGCTTAATTGAGTACGGCATTTATTATTGTTATTTATGGAGAATGATTTAACTGAAAATAGTCCAAAGCCCTCGAAATTCAAACAAATAAATAAATATAGAAAATAAGCGAACAATCGAATGAAAATCTTACAAGACAAATGCAAATTTAATGTAAATTGTGTACTCGATTCTATGGTATGAGTCTTTATGCATAAATGACCACTTTTGTGATAACCCATACAGCATTTACTTACATATACAGTACATGCGTATATGGATATAATTAGGGTGTTCACAGTATTCTAGTATAATTATTATACTACAAATTAAAAAATAAAAAGCATTTAGAACAACTGAAAAAGGAAATTCTATTCATGTACAAATATAACACGCACAACATGAGTGGATGCGAAAAGCACGGCCTAGGCCCTCCATGGGCTGTTGTGCCACTAAAAGTAAGTAAAGTAAGAAAAAGGAAATTAACAGAAGAGCTATTTTAAATGAAACGAGATTTTCCAAATTCTGTCAGTGCAAAAGAATAGGATTTAACTTTCAAACTTTAACTAGGGGGAAAAAAGTACATTTTAGTAAAAAGAAGTAAGACATACTTTAAAAGTATTTATGTTTACGTAAATACAAGGAGCTTCATGAATTCATACATAATTAAAAGTAATAAATTTTTTAGTATTTGTATGTGATTAGGGTTAACGACTTACACATATTTTCGTATGATGAAATCACTACTTATTTTTATTTTTTATCACACAAATTCTCATATGTGAGCTCTTCACTGATTTTCTCTTCACATAAATACTCGTATAGTGGCTTCGAAGCGGGAACTGGATGTACAGTAAATCTCGGTTAAGTACCTCAGCTCAAGATGTCAGGGTTTTTGGATACTTAAGCGGGGAAGGTACTTAAAAGTGTAAATTTTAATGAGTATTTGCAGAAATAGTAGCAAACGTAGTCGCTTTGTTGTACTAGGTAGTCTAGTGAGGTTCAAATCTCAGCACAGGCAAAATCAAAAAGTAGAAAAAACAATTTTACTACACAATTGTCGGCACAACCCCACCTCTTGGCAGGCAATGGCAAACCTACAAGAGTAAAAATTGCCTATGCAAAGCTTTTCATTTCGCCGGGAAAGGCACTTAAGAAAGAGATACTTAGCCGGGGTTTACTGTAGTGAATCTTAAATTATTTAGATACATAATTTAGCCATGTACATTTAATTTTGGCAAGGTGGAGTGGTACAGTGGTATCTACTCTTTTCCTTCTTCTTCTACGTTTTGGATTTAATGAGCGTTTTGCTCACGCAACTGAATATGTTCATTTGAATACTACTTACATGCTACATATGTATATATATATACAATATATATAATACATATGTACACCACAAGTACTTTCAATTTAGCACACTCGATTTGAATCTAAACAAAAGACGAACCGAAACCCATTCAAAGTTCAAGTGAATGTTGGAAAATTTGAAGAATTGCTCAATTCTCGAAAAAACGAATTATAAAATCATTGTGTACGAGTACGCCGCAGTAGAACTTCATGCTAAATACTTTTCACTCCTTCCGTCCGTCCGTCCGATTGTTTCGTGCTGTGCAGCTTAAATGTGCTTCGTTTCGCTTGAATTTCTTTAAAGCTGCTTTAGAGCACTGCTTTATTGTTTTCTTCTTGTTATATTTATTTCTTCTTGTTTTTTTTTCTGAGTACTGTGGCACTAGCACTTCAAACAGAACAAAACAAAACAAAAAACAAAAAAACATGAAAATAGCGCACTTAAAGATACTCCTGAATACGATTATGTAGGTATGTATGTATGTTTACTTGTGTGTCTGTTTGTGTCTACTGCGCGTAGACACAATTCACTAAAATTTCCAACATTCATTTTTTGTTTTCTATACCACTGACAAAGCAGAATCTTTTCATGTTTATTTGGCAGATTTAACAAAAAAACAGAAAATAAACCAGAAACGCACACACACACACACACACTGAAATCTAAAATCCAAACGGAAAAGAATTAAAAAACGGAGCCTCTTGTGACTCTTCAATCAACCTTCGTGCGACTTCAATTTATTTGTATTTTTTGGTTGTTTTTTTTTATCCCTCAGTTCAATAATTTGTTTGTTTGTTTCCCATTTGAAAAGATTTTTATTTTTTGTAAGAAATTCTAAATTTATTGGTAATCGTCGTTCACTTTTGCATTCAACTCAAGCCAATTCTACTCAATTCCATCGTTCGCCCTGCCCTCAATTATGATAAATCAATCAAAAATGAACTTTTTTTTCTTGTCTGTAATCTGAAAGTATCTTTTGGAAATGTAACATAACTGATTGAACTGAATTTTAAATCTATGAATGGGGGCATATTTTTGTAAGACGAAAAGAAAATAGAAAATCGTTAAACTGTAAAAGTCATTGTGGAAAAGTGTTAAAATTCGTTGACTCTGTTTAATGTACACTTGGAGAAAAACTAGAGATAAAACGGCAAATGTGTTAGAAAAAAAACTGTACGTATATGCAAAGACTCCTTCCTTCTTTTGGCCGTTTTTAAGCGGTACGATGGTGGTCATGAAATATCATTGACTGATACTTGACTGATGTATGTAAATGGATTGAAAAACGAAAAAATCTTCTTTCGGGTCGATGGACGAAAGATCCAAAATATTTATTGGGTGATTACCAACCTTTGGTCCACGATGAATATTACGTGTGTGGTTTGATATACCCGCACAACACTTTCCCTAATGTCATATTTTTCCAAATTTTTTGGACCCTCGAAATCATACTATGAGTTTTCGAGACTCAACGATATCAACATTGCAAACTTTCTGCATCTATTGTAAATTTAATAGATAACTGAGATTTTAGTTTTCATTTACTTAATTTGATTGATTCATTTAAAAAAAAAAATTGTTTAATTAAATGATTCATGGTTGCTTCATTAATTAAATATTAAATATGACTCATAGACTATTTCTAGAACTTTGTCTTAGGCCTGCTTGTTTTGTCATTGTCCGGTGGTTTAGCACTAATCAGAACTTTAACCGACGGTTAACAGAACAATGCTTAACCCTCTAACGGATTTTTTCTCTTTGCTTTACAATAATTCTAGTGTTAGTTTGTCCATTATTTAAATATTGCTCGTTAGAGGGTTAAGCACTGTTCTGTTAACCGTCAACTAAATTTCTGATTAGTGCGAAACCGGACATTGACAAAACAATCGGCCCTAAGACAAAGTTCTAGAAATAGTCTGTATGAGCCGTTAGGCAGGAAAAAGGAGATGGAAGCCTACTACTAAATTTTGCCGTTTTAAGTCAACAGAAAAGCTTTTCATAGGTCATTTTTACTCTCGTAGCTTTGCCATTGCCTGCCAAGAGTGAAATTGTTTTTTTCTACTTTCTGATTTTGCCTGTGCCTAGATTTGAACCCCGGGACACTCTGCGTAGCAGACCAACGCACTACCAACTACGCCACTTTCTAATAATTTCTGTAAAGAAATTATATTTAAAATTTCGTTTTTTTTTTCTTTTTTTTTAAAATACCGAAAACACAATCATTTTTTGTCACAAAACAACCCTTTTGACATTAAAATAAATGCAATTTTAAAACACTAGCATATTATGTGTTTATTCTTTCTTAAGCATGACAAATAAATTTAAAAAAATATTTGCTCATGTCGATTAAATGAACTAGAATATTAGATTAACGGATAAAGTTCTAGAAATGGTCTGCAGGACTCACGTTTAATATTCAATGAATGAATGTAGAAGATAGTAAATATACTTTATCTTAAGTAGCAGGTTACTACGTTAGTGTGAAAAGTGTGCAAAGTTTAGCTGCGTCCGAGCCGGCTTAATAAACTATAGCAGACCGAGGATATATTTCTCTCATAATTTAAAAATCTCAACTCGTTCGATGGAAAATTAAAGGTCCTTACAAGTATGGCTCATGATATTAAATCTTTTTAAGTTTTGTTGAGTGTTGAATGAAGTTGTGTACCTACGAACGATTTGAAGTTGTCGCGCAGTAGTTAAAAATCCTCGCGTTTGTATGTGGCATTGTATCTGTGTTACGAGTATATCTGAGTATCTTGCTTGGCGGCTTTAATAAATTTTCTTCTGCTGTTGCTTTTTTTAATAGGTTTTTTATTCTTTTTTTTCCCTACTTCTTTGTATGCTGATTGTATCTTTAAGGTTGCCAGTTGTTATAGTTAATGTTGGTGTTGTTGTTATATTTCGTGTTTGCTAACTGCGCGAACGTGTGTGCGGTCCCTGTCCACAGTCAGTTCCACTGTATTCACCAACTGTAGACTTTTTATATAAATACATATGTATATGTTTGTATGTATTCACATGCATACGAATATACATATGTACCAATGCAGGAGTATGTATATACGTATGTAAGTATGTATGTGTGTAGATAAGCGAATGTGGCAATATTTTGAAGAACAGTAGCTGCAGTTTTCGGCTCTGTTGTTGTTTTTCTTTTTATTGCTCTCTTATACTTACACAATATTTGTATAGATGTAGTAAGTAAGTATGCAAGTAAGTATTTTGTGCATGTATTTGTATGCCTAATATATTTCAGTGGAAAATGTAGGTTATTATAAATTATGCAAATACTGACAAAGTTGTTGGAATGAAATAAATTAAAACAGCAATTTGCTGGCAAAAGGAAACAAATAAATTTTAGATTAAATGAGGCAGCAGCGGACGTTAATGTTTATATTTACAAAAATCGTAAGAAAATTTTTTTTGATTCTTTGTTTTTTGTTTTTTTGCTTAAGTAATTGAGTAATGTGGTTTTTACTTTTTATCATCGCATGATGATTGTGAGCAAATGGTTCTTTTTTCAATTTTATTTTGTTGTCGTGCTTGAAGCAACTGACTTAGCAACTATGTATGTATGTAAGTAAGTAACAACCAATCACCAATTTTGCAGAAATAATTTATTTTGAATATATTGCAAGTTTACAATCTTCTGGATTTACATTGCATGGTGAAAAAATCAAATGAATTTACTTATTTCGCTGAAACGAAGTAAAACGTTTTTTATTGTTTTTTTAAAGCATTTATACCTACAACTTTAATTCGTTTTGGATGACTATTTTTGCATTGAAATTGTCATCGTTTTATGAGTTGGTGAAATTAATATAGAATTTTTATTTAGCGCCCTTTTGTTGTAGTTGCTATCGCTCTAGAATCGTTGCGTAAGCCTTGTACATATCCTTATATTATGCATATTCCCCAGATATGTGTATGTACTTGTACTCTATGCAAAACATGTAAACGTATGAAAACAGCTCCGGCTAAATGTTTCGAATATTAGAAAAGATCAAGTGTAAGAACCATACGCTACCTAGGAAATCTTCTAATACGCCAATTTTTAAATTTGAATACAGCAACAATCATTAAACGATTATATATGGCGCTTATGCGCCTTTTTACAACCACATCCGCAGTTACCCTAAGATAGGTTTAAACGTTTGGTTTTAGCCAGCTCTGTGTGATTGCATTCCATCTTTCATTCTCCCTCCTTCTTCCTTCCATTCAACACAATGCTCTGCATTCATAGGGGTACACCCTATGGGGTGTGTAGAATCTATCAATAAAAAAAAAAAAAAAATGCTCTCTACTTTTGTCGAAGAGAGGTTTGTCTAGGTTTTACTCGACCTTTTCTTCCATGAAGCTGAGCATTCCAAGAGGAAGTGAGCTACCGATTTCTCTCCTTGGTATTTCGAAACCCTAACACAATAAAAGATCTTCATGTTATGATTTAATGGTCTAGTCAAATTAGCAACTATTGAGCGATGAAATTTTACAAAACGAATAAGAGATAGTATTACAGAGTTATCAAGTCAATTTTATTTTTATTTATTTGTTTTGATAAAACCACGAACCCAATTAGAATTTATGCGCCCTTTTATAACCAAACCCGCAGTTATTTTAGGGTAGGTTCAAATGATTGGTTGCAGTCATTTCATTTTATTTTAGACTCTTTTCTAAGGTTATCTAAGAGTGGTTTGCCTAGGGTAATCGACCTTTCCTTTCATATCGCAGTTGAACTGGACTATCAACTATCTCTTCTTCTGGTTGTTTCCCATTCGAGCAGAAAGTATTGCGATGAATGCCTATTCTGGCTGCATGCACCTATTCTGGCTGCAGAAACCTATCTAGTCACATCACTTCACCATTTTTGTTGATAATTTGTTCTGTTTCTTCCTCCAATTATAGTTTGGCCATAACATTCTAATGATCCAGCATGCCGTATGTCTTTTCCACATACAATTGGCTTTTAGGAGGTATGTTAATATGATTTCACCCTTGATTGTATCCACTTACTGATGTTAACACTATTCGTTCGTGCGATTCGTTCAGTGACGTTCCCTTTCGCCCCAGCTCGTCAGTCATTTCGTTGTCTATGATATTTCGATGACCTGGGTCCGATATCAAGGTAATACTATAATGCCGAGCCAATGCTATGAGACTTTCTTTACGCTGGTTAGCTAGATTTGGCATTGTTATGGCCGAATTGAGCGCCATGATCATGGCTATCCGACAATATAGCGATATTGATTTTAGAGGTATGAGCTACAGTACCCGACACGGTTCCTTTGTACATGTATAGTTAACACTTCCGCCTGGCATATTTATGTTAGCTGAGTTAGGGAGGCGAACAGATTTTTTTGGTATTCAACTTCTTTGAGAAGACATCTACTCCGACTCCACAGTTCATTTTGGAAACATCTGCAGAAACTGTGGTACAGAAATTGTTGAGTGACACAACATTCATTCGTTGCTTCCGAAAGGGGACGACTACTGTGAAACTCTTGTTAAAAGACACAGTAGATATGATGTAGTCAGTGTTGTTGACTATAAAAATAATGCAGCAAGTATATTATAAGTCTTGAAAGATGTCCACAAAGCATTTTAAGGTTAACTTCGAATAACTTCATTACCTCAAATTCAATTTAAAATATTTTGATAATGATTCCACTGCAAATTATAGGTCATAAATAACAATTTATGTTTTAAAGCTAAATTTAAATAAAATAATACAATTTTCATTTGTATTTTATCACGATTTGCACTATTTATCACACAGGGCAACAAAATAAGAAGAACATAATTCACAATTTGACAAGAAAACAATAAATATACACCATAAATATTTACTATTGCAATATTTGTACAATATTTTTGTATACGTTTATTTACACAATATAAATTGTATTATATATATTAAGTAAATATTTTCACGGCAATTCGTGATTTTCTTTTTGAATTGCTAGTGTATTTTAATTCTATTTATTTTGCATTTTTAAACATACTGTACATTTTTTTTCATAATTTACACAAATGTCAACTCTTTCCCCTAGGTATTTACTTCTTTTTTTTTAATAATATCTGAAAATATTTCCATGTGAATGTGCTTTTTTGATTGTTGCCCTAAATTAATTTAGCTATATCTCTGTTTGCAATGAATATTTTTTATTATTATTATTTTAATATTTTAATATTTATTTTGTGAATTTATCACAGTCGGAAATTCAATGTTTATTATTTCACGATGTTAAGTTTATTAAGTTTAAACACGCGCACTTCACAAATCGTGATGAAATTTAAATTTCTTTATAATTAGAATACAGCAATCATCATTAATCGATTAATGGAGTTACGATAATTTAAAGAATTTTTTATTTTGCTCCACAATCACAATGCATACTAAAGCAGAACTTTTGCAACGATGGCTGGCAACAAGAATCACATGCTGCAAGCAAAAATCATATTACATATACATACATATCTACAATATTCCAAATAGTAGAGCTTAACAGAAGACCGAAGCGATTTATGAATAAGTATGAAAATAAAAAGTTTGTTCTGCAAGTAGCAGAAGAATTTCAAATTATTTTAATGCCACTGCACCATTTTTCAAACTAAAAGGTTTCCATTCGATTTTTGTTATTTTGAAGTTCTTTACAGTCCTAAAAATGCTTGCTAAATTGTCTGTCTCTCTCTCTTCGTACTTCGTCAGCTAGAGCAAGAAGAAGCAACGCACGGTGCAATAAAACCTCACAAAGTATGTGTGTGTGTTTGTATCCACGAAAAAATAACAATAACAACTTTTGCAGGTAATTTCACAATACTCGTAGGTAGCGATATTTAATTGAAAATTTTGCACGACCACAACAAAAACAACAACAAATGAAAAAATACATTTTTATGGTTGCCTTTTCAATTGAAAATCAATTTCGCTCCAAAAAAAAAAAAAAAAAAAAAATAACTACAAAGCAATCTTTTTTGTTTTATTTTTTTTCGTGGAATTTTAAAATAATATTTACTTTATATAGATTAGAACAAAAAAGAAAAAAGAAATTTTTTAAATTTATAGTTATGAAACCTTAGAAAATTTCAATTAAAGTTGTTCATTTTCGGTTTCAATTGCACCATACATTTGAAAAACTTATTAAAATTAGTCAAACGCATAGAATTGGAATTGTATGAGAAATAATCACTTAATTACTTTTTATTTATTACAGGATAAGTTTGTTCTATGTAAAATTAAATGTTATAAGTATAACTAACACCCGCTGTAGTAAAACTTTTAAAGTTATTTTAAAAAACGATTTAATTCGTGTAAAGAGTTCATGTAATTAGGATCTAATAGTATAATTAAAATAGAAAAGCGAAAATAAAAGAAATAAACACTCGCGCGTTCACACAATAGCAAAGTTCTCATCACTTCGTGCAACTCACTTCGTCTACATGTATTCGGAGATAGCGATGTGTAAATTTGTTTCGAAGTTTAGGGTTGACATGAGTAGGACAGGAAATCCATGCAAATGCATGTTTTTACTAAGCATCTCAAAAGTGAAATGTTTAAGTTATTTTTATTAATTATGAAATTTCTCTTAAAATGGCTTAATAGTTAATGCATATTTTACAATAAAAGCAAATTTTTTGCATATTTTCGGAAAATTGGTGAAACTAAATTTTTGTTAAATTTTTTTTTATATAATTTTGATCACTTTTTAGCGGCAATCAATTTAAAAGTAAACGTTTTTTTCGTGTTCGGGCAACAACAATTGCATGGTGTTCGCTGAGTAAAATTTGAATATAACCACTGCCTTAGTTTTGTTTTTGAAACATCAAATTTTAGGTTTGTTCGCTTGAATATTAAATTTTAGGTATGTTCGCTTAAAAATTATGTAACTGTGTTTCATACATAGATAAAAAAGCGTTTTCGCAGAATGATTTCAGATGCAACCCTGCGTTGAACGTGTTAAGCTTTGTCTTAAACGTGTTTACGTCTAAACACGTCTACTTTACAAAAACAATTGTATGCGATTTAAAATGTTTAACAACTGGTTTTGTTCATTTAACTTATTTAAGCCCATTTAACATGTTTAACTCATCAGTCCGAACATAGCATAAAGAGAAGGAATTTGTAATCAAATAAATATCGAAATTCACTGACAGCAAGTTTTCTAAATATTGATTTGATTTTTTTAATTAGCACATTCGATGATATTTGCAATATTAGTATTGCTTCAACAATTCATCGGATTAAAAAGTGTAATAGAGTCACTTAAAATCAATAAGCTCAGGCTATTTAAAGTATACATACCTCTCAATTTATTATGTTTATTTATTTGATACCCTTGAGAGGCCACCACGTTTTAGAATTCTAATTTATATTTACGATTAACTATATTATTAACATTTCCGATTTTTTCTTCACAAATAACACATTTAAAGGCATTTACTGCAAAAGCTGCACAAAAATATTACATATGCAAAAATGACAAAAATTTGCATTTTAAAAACAAGCAAGAATAAAATCTTCAACTTTACCTACATATCGATGGGAGTACCCCAACCAACAACAATGAATATAATCGTATCTTGGGAAAAACACAAAACAAGAAATTGAAGAAATTTATTTGCTCGAAATTGGGTTACATACACGCACATTCATCGACTTTTGGCCAAAGTGACTAGGAAATAGCAGCAGTAGATACTTTGCATACTGGCAGACATATACGCACACACACACATATACTCGTACAAACAGAGAGATATCTACTTTATAATATGCAAGCACGCAAATACATACATACTCTGCATGTACCATAGTATGTATCAGTATCACGTACATAGTACTTATATGTAGTCGTACTCGTATCTACGCACATTTACACTTTTAGTCAATTAACATAAATGTTTAACAAAAGCAACAGCAGCAACAATGAAGCAACAGCAGCAGCAACAACATCAATAGCAACAATAGCAATACCAGCACCTATTCCATACGCCTCTTTTATTTTTTTTGTTTTTTTCTTATATTATTAACATATATATGTATATGGTACATATATTCATTCGTCTTTGTGGTATTTCTTCTAATTCTTCTTCCTCTTCTGCAAATTTAAAGAACAAACCCATTTCATTTAAAGACATAGTTGGTTGGTAGTCGTTGGTCGTCCCTGAATGTGAATGAGCATAAGTGCATTCGTGTGTCTGTCACACGATGTTTTGTAATACATTCATATCGATGTGTCTCCCTCCATGTCCGTTGTCCAACTACTTTATATCCAACAGAACTTAATAGGCCAACTGGCATTTTTCTTGGTTGGGCTCCACATGTCCATGGCGTGTGATTACACATAATACGACGTAGAAACTCACCTATGTACGATATATGTCTATGTATGTATGTATGCTTGCGTGTATTTTTCTCCTTCCCCCCGGACGCCCTCTTCCGCTCTTCCTTCTTTTATCCTCAATCATCGCTGTGGTTGTGCAATTTTTCATTTAAGGTCTTTTCGTTGTTGTTGCCTGTTTTTTGTTATTTTTTTTGTGAATTTCATGGTAATTTTTTAAGTAATTCGTATTTTTTGCGTCTGCAGTTTTATTTATTAAACGAAATTTCTTACTGTTTACGTTTTTACTTTTTGCTTGGTTTTGGTTTTTGTTAACGGGTTTAAATTTTTAGTCACGACCTTCCGGTGCACGTACGAGTACACACATTTAGTTTTTGCTTAGTTGATAATGTTGTTGTTGTTGTTTTTGTATATCTGCCGTCTTTTGCATACAAATAATAAATTGTTTCCTTTTTGAGCTTTTACTGCAAACATATTTCCGATTTTATGTATATTAAAAATATTTTCAGTACTTATCTATGGATGCATTAGAAATCTTGAATGAATGAAATTATCTTATTACTAAGTATAATGCTTTATATCATGATTCTGATTTATAACTTATTACTTACTTACTTAGCTGGCACTACAACCGATGATCGGTCTTGGCCACCTTGATAAAGCTTCACCAGTCGCATTTGCTATGCGCGTGCTGCAGCTAGTTGATAAGACCCCACACTTGTCTGTACCTGGTCTTTCCAACGGAAATTAGGACGTCCTCTTCTGCTTGTTCCTCCACCGTGGCTTGAATAAATCACCTTCTAGCCGGAGTGTCGTTTTCCATTCGCTCAGCATGACCAAGCCAGCGAAGTCGCTGGATTTTCATACGCTTGACGCTTGTCGAAGTACAGCTCATCGTTCCATCTTATTCGATACTCATCATCAACGCATATTGGACCATAGTTCTTATGGAGTATCTTCCTCTCGAACGCTCCTAACAGCCTCTCTTCATTTTTTTTGAAATTTATCAATTATTCCAATATATACATAATACCAAAGCTTTAGGAGCTTCAGGCAAAATATGTTTGAGCTTTGATAGAATTATGAATTCTGTCTCGGGTTTCACGTAGATTTTCTCTTCTTTGGGCTTAAGAATCTACAAGATATCGGCCAATCGCTTCTTGGGACCGATCTCGTTCTTGGGATCATCGGATAATATAATCTTCACTTTGATACCCAAAGTAACTTGACGCAACAATACATGCCAGTCGCGACGTAATCATTGCACGAATCACCAAAGTGGATCATGAAACCATCACTGAATGTTTTAGAATTACCATGTTGACCATTAAATTTACCAGAGACTACGACTTCACAACCCTACGGCATCACACACTGGAACGCACGACGCACAGCCAATCAACCATCATCAATTTGTGATGCAGCAATTCAGCTTGATAGATGGGGTACATACCACGGTTAGCGATCGCCTAGGCGTACAATTTAATACTGCCAGGTGCGAAATTGAAATGTTTATGTATCATGTCGGTCAACGCACGAATACGGCGGACATTCTCAGCCCACAACCTGTTGGGGCTTAGTTGTCATAATGATGATGTCCTTGATGGCTTGTTCCTCATTTCCACATCTCAGTAACCATCCTCAGCGAGTTAGCATTGAAAATGCCATCGGCAATGAAATGAAAAATAAAAATTGGAACATTCTGTTTCAAATATGTGTAGGTAGTAACTACATATAACCACTAGCTACAATTATTGGAATATAACAAATTTTATAGTAATTACGCTTGCGATTTTTAGAAATTTTAAGACTCATGTTCTTAAAATCAACTGCACACACTCGAAGTCAAAGAGGAAATAAATTCAGGGCAGGACAACATCATTGAAGACATGTTGAATTTACAATTCTGCTACTTTTGTCTCCACAAGTTTCATGCTTACTAATTCTGTTCTGTTAAAATTAAAATCTGCTATTTTTGAGACTTTGTGCACAATGTTTTAACATCAACATTCATTCTCTTATTAATAATTATTTTATTATACATATAATATAGAAATTTAGTTGTGAATACCAAATTCCCCTTGCCACCATTTCTCCATCATTTTCTTCTTTCCCCCTCTTTCACTTAGATTATGATCTACGCAAGCTTACTTTTAGCTTTTCGCATCCACTCATGTTGTGCGTGTTATATTTGTACATGAAAGGAAGGGACCTACAGTTTAATGCCAAATCCGAACGGCGAAGGGAAAAGCTTTTCATAGCAAGTTTTACTCTTGTAGGTTTGCCATTGCCTGCCAAGAGGTGGTGCCGTGTAGAAAAATTATGTTTTACTACTTTTTGATTTTGCCAGTGCCGAGATTCGAACCCGGACACTCTGCGCAGCAGTCCAACGCACTACCACTACGCCACAGCGACCACTACGCAAGCCTAGCTTAGTAATAATTTACCTCAGGACTTGTATTTTAAAGAAGCTGTTGTAAGTTTTAACTGTAGGTACTGTGTATATAATAGGAGCCAGCCAATAAAAATTATAATTTATATTTTTAAGACCCATCCGAAGACCACATTAACTACTTCACACGAATATCTTTTCACTTCAGAATAAGCCACACAATATTTCTGCCATAATCCACAAGTTAATCTTATAGTATATAGCTCGATATCAGACTACCATAGTTTAAGTTCATTAAAATATCAAAATATTATAAGCAGCTAATAGTTTTTTAAATTTTCCCATACAAAAAACACATCAAACAACATATCCGCCCAGTACAAGTAACAATTTACGAAAAATACAGCAAAATTGTGTGCTGCTAAGTAAACATTAATTAATAACACATTGCAAAATGTTCCACAATTAGGGTACAAAAAAAAATAATCAAAATTACTACGGTTTTTTCCATTAATATTTCATAAATAAAAAAAAAAATCTCTATCAACATTATTTACATATACGAGTATGTAAATAGTTGACACATCCGGCAAGTGACAAAAAAATACACTATTTTGAAAAATAATCTTATAATTAAAAACAAATTTTAGCAGAAAACCAACTCGTTGTCGAAGTGGAAAATTTTTACATGCAAACGAGTAAAGTCACAAATGACTCAAGATTTTATCACAGCAACCAAATGAATCATGTGACCATATGTGACAGAAGAATATCTCAATAAAAGCTATATGTACATATGTAAAGTACAATGTGTATGGTATAATAAATAGAATATAATTTGCAAATGACAAAGAACAAAGTAAAAAGAAAAACAATTTCAGTTCAATCAAATGTCAGGGTTATTTTTACTTTTAAATTGCTGACATTATGAGTAATTGTACAATAAAGAATTTAATACATGTACATAAATAGTTTCGAGTATATGAGCAAAAATTATATTAAAATATTAAATATTCATAATTCATATTCATATGTATTTCTTTTCAAACTTAAGCTTTGTGTTTGCCGTAGCGTAGTTGGTATTATGCCATACTCTTATTAAACTGTTATGCAGAATGTTTCAGTTCGAGACTGGGCACAAAAATCAGATATAGGCAAATACAAATTATTCCATACAACACCACATCTTTGCCAAAGAGGTGCGAAAAACTACAATTCGCACAACTTCAGCAGATGCGAAAAGCTCGGCCTAATCTGATTTGTTGGCTCATCTAATATTAAAGTGAAATGCTGACATGCTCACGTAAAACTAAACTAATCCCTATTGACGAAATTGCGCAAGAACTCCTTAATTTCCTACAATTGAATAGTATCAGCAGTTTACAAGTTTTGATTTAGGTGAAACCTTGTCCTTTTTATAGATATTGCTGGCCCCGCTTTTGCTCTGGAATTAGGAAATATTACATAGCTGTGTTTTATTCGCCAAGTACTTAGTTAACCATGCGCAAATAAAACTATTAAGTTGTTAAATGTTTTCTTCGTTATATTGTCATTCATAATGAAGCAACTCAGAATAGCACTGGCTGTTGAAGGTGAGCTTCTAGCCCATAGCACACACTCAAGCATAAGCATTTATCTTTAATATTAAATGTGCGAACTCGTTCTTGCGCACCACATAACATTTTCAATAAATTTCTAGTTCACTACTTTTCTTCGGCGGACATTTTGACACATTTCTTTTTTGTTTTTCACCCACACCCTTCTTCTGCTTCTTCTTAATTTTCAAAGGCAAAACAGCCCATGCAGGGCCTAGGCCAAGCTTTTTGCATATATTCATGTTGTGTGTACATATTATATTTGTATTCGTACATGAATGGTAGGGACCTACAGTTGTATGCCGAACCTGAAAGGAGATGTGAAAACCTATTCTTAAATAAATTTTACTTTTAGATGGTTGCCATTGCCTGCCAAGAGGTGGTGCTGTGTAGAAAATTGTTTTAATACTTTTTAATAGAGTCCAGTGATGTTAATCAATATGGTAGCTAAACATGACAGATATAAATATACGCGTTATCTCTGCAGTTATTATGTTGTTTGCCATACAATAATGGCTGCTAGTTTTACATAAGTACATAACTAGGAGCGAATTGCGAATAAAATGCAGATATGTAAAAAAAAACAGATTCTGACATCGGGTCTCTCAATGTCTGCTTCAGTGCAAAAAACTGCAAAGCAAGCAGCGAGTAAATACTGGGAAAATGTACCACATGACACTTGCTTACAAGCATCGAGTACAAAAAGTACTCGGTATATGAAAAAAGTATCGACTATTTAATCGTAATTAATTGTATCGCACTAGTTGTAAGATCAACACATATAATAAAGTTAGTATAAATTAAATCAAGCTTATACATATATGTAGGTACATATACATACATACATACTTACATACATAAGGATATGTATGTGTAAGTCATACGAGCAAAATTACAAACCTTCGAGGTGATAATGACATTATCTCTATGTCACATTTCGTGTACACCATGGCAACAAGAGAGAACTAAACTTTGAGACATAGCTCACATATTGCACCCACCGACATTCATTCGCCGCACAACGTACAACTCCTTCTCCAATATATTTATGTATACTGCAGCATTGAGGTAGTCTTGCTGATTTCTGTTACTGCTGGTGCTGCTTTTGCTATATCTCTGAGTGGCGCAACTACCCTACCCGACCCGACCCGACCCGCCCCGCCCCACCCGTACTCGCCCACAATGCTTCCACTCAAACTCATTTGCCTTCTATGTCGTCCACACATTTTCAGCGCATAACATTTATTATATAACTTCATGGTTTCTTCTGCACGTTTCAAGTCATTTATTTTATTTTCTGTCATGCAGTCAGTCGTTTTCTTACCAGTATTCTTTATTTTCTCTTCTATTTTTCTTTACTTACTTCTTGAGAATTCTTTCAGCACATAGTACACTCACTATACATACATACATACATACTTATAGACATATGTACTATATACATATGTAAATATGTATGTGTGTATATGACTTATTTCTTCTTCTGTAAAGGGAAAAAGTTTTCTTGGGAGTGGTTTTGTGTCAAAGATTTCTGCAGCACAGTTTCTTTCTTTCACTTCGTATGCATAAGAGTTTCATAGTCGACATTTTGTCCTTTCTATCAGGATATGGAATCGTACGACTGCGACATCGTCTTCTGTTTTTGCCATCTTTCCCTGCTGTTTCATCGAACAATGTCCTTACATACATACATACATACATACATACAATTTGCTGCAGCCATTGGTGCTACATACATACATTCATTCTTCTATTTTAACGTCGCGTTGCCGTCCTTGCCATCGTCTTATGTAGTAGTATGATAGAAAAGTTTGGCAAAAATAAATAGAAGGAAAACATTCTTGTCAATATTGATTTTCCATCGAACAATAATAAAAATATAATTGGATTTTCAAGTTGAAAATTTCAACTTTATTTTTTCCATTTCATCTGCTCTTCTATTTTTATTATTACACCATATACGAGTATGTAAATATGTATGTATGAAAGAGATTTGAGTGCAGGTTGGACCCTCTGTCAATATTTCAGCTATATGTGGAGTTGCTCCTCCTGGCGTTAAAATTGACAATTCGATTGAATTAAAAAAAAATATTCGTTTTTTGGATAAAAATTATCAATTAATAAAAGTACTTAAGTAAAATCTCAATATTTTCAAGAGTTGATTAAATGAATTGTGTAAATTTTTTCTAGAGCATATCAATCTACCATACTTGCTTGCTACTTAAGCAAATTAAGCTTAGGACCAGGGCCATGGAGAGAAATTACGGTTCTTTATTTTTATGAACCAAAATTAGACATACATAGATTCTTTAGCTGAAGATATGAGAAATTTGGATCCGGAGGGTTCAGTCCCACCCTCTCCTCAGACCTACTGAAGACATAAGTATATATCTTATGCTATACCAAACAAAATCACTCTGTCATGATATGTACACAGAAAGTATAAATGAATCTCTACAGAAATGTTTACGGAAATGTTGACAGAAATGTGGTTGTCAAACTACAAAATGGCAATTCATGGCAAACAATAAATGGCAAAAGGTATTGCCCGCAATAAATTTTCGACCATTTACAATAATAAGCGATCTCCATTTTCAATTTATTGCTTAACAGCAATTTCTTAACATGAATTATGTACATATAGTATGTATGTCTCGTGAGACGCGGTGCAGTGTAATGAAAAATGTTTCTCTGCAATAGTCGATTTCTTAAGGTGCTGAATTTATTGCTAGAACCGCAATATTTCGGAAACCATTATAAATAAACTCAGGTCAAATTATAAGAGGGTACAACCACTAATAGGGCAAAACGAAACACCTTGTGTCAACAAACAAAGAGTCACGGTGTCTTGGACAAAAGACACTGTTGACAATTATACTTTTCAAGTCGTCAAGGATTTCGTATATCTAGGATCCAGCATAAACACCAAAAATAATGTCAGCCTTGAGATCAAGCGGAGACTAACTTTTGCCAACAGGTGTTACTACGGGCTCAGTAGGCAATTGAGAAGTAGAGCCCTCTCTCGACCGACGAAAATAACGCTCTTTAAGTCCCTCATCCTTCCCGACCTAATGTATGGCGCAGAGACGTGGACATTGACCAACAACGATGAGACGCTGTTAGGAGCGTGCGAGAGGAAGATACTCCGTAAGATCTACGGTCCAGTATGCGTGGACGACGTGTATCGAATAAGATGGAACGATGAGCTGTATGAGCTGTACGCCGAAAAATCCAGCGGCTTCGCTGGCTGGATCATGTTGAGCGAATGGAATAAAGCGTTCCGCTCCGGCTAGAAGGGTGTTTTATTCGAACCACGGTGGAGGAACACGCAGAAGGGGACGTCCTAATCTTCGTTGGAAAGACCAGGTGCAGAGCAACCTGACTGCACTTGGCCTTATCAACTGGCGCCAGCGCGCGCATAGCAGAGGCGACTGGCGAAGCTTTATAGAGACGGCCAAGACCGATCATCGGTTGTAGTGCCAGTTAAGTAAGTAAGTAACTAAGTAAGAACGACCACTAATATTTTTCCATGAGTCGCCTTAACAAACATACTTTCTTCATATTTCATAAAGTTTTCTTTTTCGTACCTTTTCTGCTCTAATTCTAATTAATTTTGGAATTATAGAAGTGATAATAGTCACACTGTACGGGGGCGTAGGTGGAAAATTAATATATGTATGTACATATAAATACTAAATTCGTTCATTGAACTTTCTCTTTTTTTATATTAATCGAAAATTTCTTAACCACTTTTTGTCTGTGAGTGCTACAATTCGGCACCCTAGAAGCGATAAAAGTTACACTGGTTGCGTAGTTTTGGTACAACGGCTTATGCTAGAAATTAGCTATTCTGTATTAATCAATTGTTCTGATTCCTGATTTTGGTAAACTGAAAGTGATGAATGTCATATTGGGCATTGGGTACAGACTCCGCTGTTGCTTTTTTTGTACAGCGGCTGATGCCTGAGTTGTTTCTTATTTTTATTACACTAAGGTTCTATCATCTTTACTGTTTTCCCCACTAATTTCATTTAATTCAGCACTTTAAATGTTGCCGTTATTGAGTACTGCTTCTCATCAAGATGTCAACGCCGATACTTTGCTTTTTGTTTTGGCATTTTGAAATTGAAATATTTTCTAAGACATCACACATTTATTTTAATATTTTTTTTCCGGTATACGAGCGCATTCTCTCAATGTGAGTACATACGAGTATTTTACTGCTTTACCCCTCCCCTATTCCTTTCATTCTAGCGTATACCATAGTAAGTAGCAGTTTCATGTGTCCGTGCCGCTTTTATTGGATTTACGAAAATTGTGAAATGCAGAGTATTTACGAGTATTTTGTATTTTATGTTTTCCATACTCATTGTCAGAGGAATCTTGCTTTCGACGCACACGCAGGGACCAGGCGGCAACGATTATTTTGAGGTCTCGTGTTGTGCTAGAAATGTTGCTATTTATTTACCTATTATTTGATTTAAATATTTATTCGCACATATACCGACGCGTGATTACTCAATAAGAACATTTATCAGCATATTTCTTCAAATTCTACAAAGTAATTTACTGTCAATATTTATACATATGTTCATGTACAAGGTGTGACAAAAGTAATGTCATTATGTGAATTGGCTGTTATTTTGTTAATTTTTTTTTTTTGAAATTGATGACATTAAGTTGAAAAAATGATATCAGTCAAATGACCAACTCCTGATTTGATGCACATTTGTGCTCGCTTTATGGCATTTTGGTCTCAAATTTGTGATTTGGAAAGGTGAGTATCACTACACTGCATATTGTCAACTAATTCTCTATATGTTAAAAATATAAATGTCAAAACACAATGACACATTCACCTTGCGGCATTACTTTTGCCCACCTCTTCCAAACGGAAGATCACACAGCCCCGGAAATTGATGTTTCAAAATCTCCATCGCTGCCCGAGCTGTATATCGTTCCATTGCTTGTTGTAAACTAATACTCTATCTGCCTGCAACATACTTGAATGTCAAATCACAATGACATTTGACGCCATTTTCATTAACATTATGACATGACTTTTGCCCCACCCTGTACCTATGCGTATAGAAGCAAGTACACATGCATATATGTTTGCTTGTCCTTCCACACTTGCTGTCAATATCAGAAAATACGTTGCAGACATGTTTCCCATTTTAATTTCATTATTATGTTCAGTTCAATTTACATAAATTATGGTCGTGTGAATTGTAATTTTTTTTCTTTGATATATTTATTTGTTAATGGATTTGATTCTGATTTATTTGATTGGTACGCTAACAACTGAGGAACGAACATGTTTTTTATTATTTTTTTTTTTTTGGTACCCGTATTAAACTGAGTTATTTATGTACGGGTAAGTATGAATATATTATTCCTCTAAGCTAAAATCATTGCATTATTTTTATTTGTAAGCATAAATATGATCAAGTTAAGAAGCTTGTTGTCACCATCGAAAAAAGTTCTGATTCTGAACACTAACCATTAGTTCTTTAAAATTTGTTTATATGTGTATGTATTTAAGTGCATGGCTTGCATACTGAGCAGGTAAGCAAGGTTGAGATTCTTTTCATGCAAATACTTTCCTGATAGTATTCAAAAATTTAGAAAGTAATATACAATAAGCTTGCGTTGCAGATCAAAGATTTTTAGAAGGCGTTTCACGCCTACTCCAAAAACTTACAATTAAAGGAAATGTATCTATTAATTAAGATGAAACTTTGTTTTTTTTGTTTTAAGCAATTTCAACTTCAAATGAAAATTCCAAATAAAACGTTGGAAAAAAATCACAACATTTCTTTAAAGAGAAATGGAAAATTGTTTATAAGGCGCCAATGTAATTGTGCAACTTGCCGCATACAAAATTTAATAAAAAAATCTAAAAAAAAAAATTTTTTAAATCCGAAAGCAAAGTAATGTTGCCCACATACGAGTTTGTCTATATACTACAAATTTATATGAAAGTGTGCACATTTATACTAACAAACATAAGGAGAGTGATGCAGGTCGTGTTTAAAATCAAACTACCATATAAACACAATGAAACTGCAACAAAAACAGAAACAGCAGCAGCAACAATAAAACGAATGCCACATAAAGTATTCAAGATGCATATGCATCAAAAGAAAAACAAAAAAAAACAAAAAAAATCAAAACATTCATATCACACATACACATATACATATCACACACACACGAATACCTGCACCTTTGCATGTTGTGTATGTATGCATGAATATGTGCATTTATATGCAACTAAATAAAAAATTAGTAGCCCATGGGAAAAGAAAAGCATCAGCAACAGAAGCGCAAAAGCGACGAAGAGCGAATAATCCGAAATGATTGCACTGGCGGGGGAGATCAGAAGCAGAACTCAGGTTGTTGAAATGGAGCCAAGGGAGCGCAGAGTGCGATACGGGAGTAGAATATGTTGCTTCTTCATACGATTATTCATATGTATGAGCTCAGGCTGCATGGTTACTTCCGCTCCGAATACGTACAATGACGATGAGCCGTGCCTGCCTGCGTGTGGTTTCTTCCGCTGCTTTCGAGCTTTTTATTACGTTTGATTGTGTGTGCGCTGGCTACGTAAATGGGAATAGAAGCATCAGGGAGAGCAATTTAACAAGAGAAGAGATGAAAAGACAAGGGTGAAGATACATAGTGTGTGTGTGTGTGTGTGTGTGTGTGTGTGTGTGTGTGTGTGTGTGTGTGTGTGTGTGTGTGTGTGTGTGTGTGTGTGTGTAACAATAACAACAACAACAATCAACTCTTAACAATTACATAAAACAAAAGCTAAAATAAAAACAAAACATAAAAATGTTGTACAATTCGTGCTTGTTTCACACATGTGGTGATAATAGTGTTGTTGTTGTTGTTGGTCCTGCTGCCGATGTTGCAATTAATATTGTTGTTATTGTTTTTATAATATCTATATGAACATACTCGTACTTTTATGCACAACTCTGTTTGTACATACTCATGTACCATAATATATGCGGATATTCGCAAACCAGTTGCGCCACACACACAAAAAAAAAAAATAAAATAAAATAAAATTATCCAATCGACCCCGCAAACACACACACAAAACCGAACCAAACTAAAAAAAAATAACATAAAATAAAACAATACAAAAAAGTATCTGCGTATCTGTTTAGGAAGCAGAAGCAGTAGCACAAAAAGCAGCAACAACATACCATCACCAACAACAACAACGACAACAACAGCAACGGCAACAAACGAAGCATATGCTGCTTACACGTGGCATGCATGCAACCTAACCATTTATTTCTATCTAAGTACTTTTTATTTATTTGTTTGTGTTTTATCTCTCCACTTGCAACATGCGTTGTAATAAAATTTATTAATGCAAAATGTATCTACACACACACACACGCGCGCACAGTGTATCTATACGCTACTTCCCTACATACATATATATAGGTATGTACATACATGATTGCTGCTATTGCCGCTGCTCCTGCTACTACAAACTTACATTTGAGCTGAGAGCATGATGAATACTTTTGGCTGCAATCGATTGAAGCTTATGAATATAAATTGTTTTTAATTAAATGCAGCAAATGTGGTTTCATATGGAATTTAAAAAAAAAATTTTATTGGTTTTTTCATAGTGCTTTTTTTTTAGAAGTGTGCGATTTTGTTGAACTTATCGCATACAATTCAGCGATATTGAATAAAAATCGACAGGAAATATAGTTTCAGAAACTATTTATAAGCAGTTTTAATACATTTGTAAAGTAGGCTTCTTTTTGTAAAAAAAAAAGAAGCTTACACAATAAAATAATCTAAAATTTATATTAAATAATTGAATTCTCTTTGAATGCTTTAAACTGCATACATTGTGACATAAGTAGCAGTTATAACACATGGCAAAGTTCGTATGTACTTAGGCAAAGAAGATACAAGCTCGTGTATTTATTTGCAGTATATTCTTGGTTGAAATATTTCAAGTTAGACTCTATTTGGTTTTTGGTTCATGAAATGGTTAAGATGCTTACATATTAAAGCAAACCGTTTCCTACATACCACGACTGCAATAAAAGAGAGGATCTGATAAAGAGAGAAGTTCTGATAAATAGAGAGAGAGACATGCTAATAAATACACTGTAGGGACGTCGAAGAAAAAACGCAATAGAATCCCGAGCACGTGCCACTTAATTTTCGGACTTAGAATACGAGAATGTTAGCAGTGTTTCCCCAGCACATCTCATTTTGGTCATTTTAGACTAATCGTTTTGTTAAACTTTGCTCATTTTTGAAGGGAAAAACGCTGATATCTCGTTTGAAAGGACTTTAGATTTTCTTAATTAATTAAAACTAAATTCTTACAATGATGGCCGTCCATTTTTAGGAGAATACAATTAATTTTTGAATTTTTGGGCTATTTTAACCCATTTTAGATCGATATATATTTTTTTTTTTGACGAAAATATCCGCCCAAACTAAACTTTGCTTGGAACAAACAATTAGCCCAAGCAAACACATTCATCATCGGCCATTCAAATGAAATGAAAACAAAAATTTTAAGAAGTGATATTTTCAAAGTCATTGAATTAATAATTTAATAAAACCTATTGTATCACTGGGCACTTGTAATGTCCTTTGACCCTTTAAGGAGTTTTTATTGGACAATAGAAGACGTAACTGTAAAATTTTAGCTTGTGTTGTCGCAAATCTGTTCGTATAGTCGGCCTAGGGCCAGCTTTTTATGGCAGTTGAAATTTAATTTCTTACAACAAACGTTCCTTCTAATAGTCATTGCTGAACGCAATGACTGTTCTATTTAATGTTGAGCCGAAGCTCTGAAGTTAATCTGCCAGCTCCTTTATCGAATTCTAGTGGCCCTACCAAATACCGTGAACTTAATTGGATTGATTTGAGACCTTTTCAGTAATTTGAGCATGTTTTCACAATAATTAAGGGCAAAATTAGCCAGTACTCTCCATTAAACTCATTGTCTCAAAAAAACTAACTACTGACGGACAAAATTAGCCACTTCTCTCCATCAAACTCACTGTATTTTCAAAACGAAAATATCCATTGGCTTTTCCACCCATTACTTTAGGACGTCATTTAGGAATTTTATCTGTTTTTCTGATATTATGTAGGTCAACGGTCGGTAAACTTACTAAAATTCAGATTATTAAATTATACATAATTAGGTCGATATGTAAATTATTTGTAAGTAAGGGAAACTAAGCGAACAAATAATCAGTTTTTCTGTCATCGAATAATTAAAAGTGATTGAAGCTTAATTGAAATATCTATCTCTACCTCTACCAATACAGTAAAGAGTATAGTTTGAGATTCTCATATTAAAAATCTTATAAATTCTTTTGAAAATCGTTCATATGTAGAACTTCACTTTATAGTATTCATTTTGATTGGCTCAATGTCGAAAGAATTTCACAAAAATTCAAATTACATTTAATTATAAGTAGCTTTCTTAGCTAATTAGTGTCGTTATTCAATCACTATATATAGGTTGAGATTCCGACTGAATGGCGTTCGAAGCAATTAGTGAATTGAAGGTCGAAGTCCTTGATTAAATTATTAACTAGATCAGAAAAAATTACATAAACAGTTTAGAATGGCAAATGTGCTATAGTAATAAAGTTATCCTGTGCAACTTTATTAAATTCACCACTTAACTATACTTAAAATTACGTCACAAGTAAATATCTTACATAGTCTGTGTTTTTACTAAGACGGTCAAACTGTGACGCTCTGTATTCTGCTTCTGCAGTCGTATTTATAGCACAGATTTCATCGCTGCCAAAAACATTCCAGAGGTCTTCGAATTTCCAGATAATGTTCTGTTTTATGTCGTTAGTTGATATAACCACGAACATTAGCATGACCACGAACCTTGAAGCGTTTTCGGAGTTTCTATTCTAACATATTTCGAAATCGCTAGATGGCTTAGATGTGTAATAACTACATATGTATGTGTGTATGCCACTGTAGATCACTACACAAACATATCATCACAATATACATATATACATATGTAAGAACCCCATGAAGATATACCACATAATCCTGATAAAATGAATCAATTCAGTAATCAGACCTGCATTCAGTATAATTTTCAGGTGAGTTGTCATTGCTTCAGTTTTTGGATTCTATCAAACGAAAATATAACAAATATTGAAACATAGTATATAATAGATTTAAGTCTTCTTATAAATGAAATTTGCGTTAATTTTCATTTAATTTCTATGCATTTACAATATTATGTAAAGCTGTAGCATAAATCAAGATGCAATTTTATTAGTTTTCCTCTCAATTTGACTGCACAACAGAAGATTTAAAACAAATTATAAGAAATGTAACGATTTTATCAAAACATACAAACACAAATACAACATTTTGCAGCATTTACCACTTGTCAGTTCGTCAACCACTTAAAATTAATAATCAAGAAATTACAAATATTCTAATTACGAACTTCCTTTCTGCAAATCTACATTTCCTTGTGCAGTTTCAGTTTGCTACTTGAAACAGCAACATATTTCATATGCAGGCACAACTTCGAATGAGTGAGTAATTATGTACTAAGAATACTACATCCAAGTAAGTACCATATATGACATCTCGAAATTTAAATTTACATAGAAATCAGCAAGCGAACACGATACATATGTACTCGTACATATGGTAAATATGAATATGTACTAGTATCTCATACTCGTTGTATATAAAAAGTGTCTGTCATAAGCAAAAGCATGCGACGAAGGAATTATATTTCAAAATTGTACTTAAAATGCAAAAGTAAAAATTATATGTTTATTAAGTAAGTATGCATACAAGAATGTATGTGTTTGTATGTTTTTTGTATGAATGTGTAGGTATGTATGTATGTAAATATGTGTGTATGGTAGAGTTGAAATAACAACATAGCATAAACATGGCAAAGATGTTGTTAGCTGATATCAAATGCAGCATAGATAGAAACTGACTGAGGCCAACATGTACATACATACATACATACATACATACATATAATGGAAACACAAAAACAACCTAAATTTATTGGAGTGAAAAATATGTTCATATGTCATGCAAAAATCGAAACAGTTTTTCTTTTCTTTTTAGTTTTTTTCTTTCAGTTTGTATACACAATTTTTGGATTAAATTGCAAGTAGCAAATAAAATGATAATTAATGATTATATAGCCTGGCCATATTTCCACATCGTTAACTGAATGAAAATGGAATTTCTAAATAAGTCTCGCAAGGTTTTAGTATGAGTAGATAAGAAATTTCGAATTATGAAGAATTTGAAGACGAAGCATTAAAAAACTATACTAAATAAATTCGATGTCCGTAATAGGCTTTCCTTTTTAATATAAGTTTTCATTAAAGAAGGGATTATGATTCACCAGGATAACAGGATAATTGTTCTTATTTCGCAAAACCGATATCTGAATCTTGCCTATTCACTCCCTTCTCGTTTGATTCAAAACGCAAATTTCTTGTTTTGTTTTTTGTAAAACTGATGTCAATTATAAACCCAGAAGTACATATACTAAAGTGTTTGTGAGCACCAGTAACGTCAGCATGGTAAATATAGAGACTCTATATCCCTTTGGAATATTATTGGAATAGGTTTTTTTTGAAAGTAATGGTTCCATTTCCATTTTTATACGATAATTCCAGTTAGCATTGACTAAAAACCTGAAAAACAGTATCCAACACTTTTAAAATTTGGATCTGTTTGGACCAATTCGACAGAAAATGGGTTTGGTTTTTATTATCTCTCATGGTTCGCGGGCAGTAATCACTCAAAAACTCAGAACCTCCTTTTTATCTAATGAAATTTAGCATTATGTACCATAAGTAGCTCGCCGGGAGGTAACGTCAAAGACTAAAAAAAAATAAAGATTAAACGTTTACTAAAGTAAAAAACAAAAACACATTTATAAGCATTTGCTTTTATCTATGGAAGTGCTTTTGGCTTTTCCTTTCAGCTTTATTATTTAACCGACTGAGAATAAGGGTTAGATACTGAAAACATAGAACTCTTTTTACCAAAATTTTTTTTTTATATATACTTTGAATATCTGAATCAATCTTACTTTACTTTTAATGGCATTACTTTACAACAGCCCATGGAGGGCCTAGGCCGAGCTTTTCGCATCCACTCATGTGGATGCACGATGTTGTGCATGCTATTTTTGTACATGGATGGAAGGGACCTAAAGTTTAATGCCGAATCTGAATCAATCTTACTTTACTTTTAATGGCACAACAGCCCATGGAGGGCCTAGGCCGAGCTTTTCGCATCCACTCATGTTGTGCATGCTATTTTTGAACGGCGAAGTGAAAAGCTTTTCATAGCAAATTTTACTCTTGTAGGTTTGCCTGTCAAGAGGTGGTGCCGTGTAGAAAAATTATATTTTCTACTTTGTTTTTCTATCTGTATCAATCACTGTTTAGTATTTCAACTGGCTTTCTTGCCCAAAGGTCAGGTTTTTCGCAAGGTAATTTTAAAAAATTAACAAAAATAGTATTATTTTTATTTTGCATTTAAATTTTAATTTGTTTAGAGCAAATATCAAACTTGATGTAGAAATTGTAGCCTCGCAGGCATAGTTTTTTTAGAAATCAAATATTTGCAAAAAAAAAAAAAAAATTTGGAAAAATTTAAAAAATCAACAAAAATGAAGATTTTACACATTTTCCTAACTTTAACTTTTAATAACTTCTAAAATAATCTTTTAGCAGTATTTGATCCAAGGAAATACTTATTGCTAACTTCATATGTTATACATGAGAATTTTTTTCATTTTTTGTAAAACTTGGTCACTTCATTTCCTTGTGGTAGGCCAACAACTTTTACACCCCCTAAAATTCATAAAATATTTATTACATCTATTTTTTTTAGTGATGAATTCACATAAAGTAAACATATGGAAAATACATTTGGATCTATAAAATCGTATCACCGATTCTGGTACCTGTTCAAAATGGGTTGAGGAGAGTTTCCAGCTCTGAAGAAAATGAAAAAAAAAAATGAGAAATTTCACAAGAAACATATTTTGTTTGGAAAGTAACACTTTCTTAAGAACTAAAAACTTCCTTAAAACATGTTTTACCATATATAATTCGTGGACGTTGATTGCAATGGCTTTCACAGTTCAATCAACTTCAGGTTTTCGACATGTTGCACACATCACAAAAAAATAATAAAATATTTATATTCATTTATTTTTAATGAAAAATCATGGGTGGTAGAGATTATTTTCTCTCATATTTCGTGTAGTAAATTTTTTTAAATTTCTTTTCATGATTTAAAGCTTTTGGCCTTATGTCATTACAATTATTTTACCCATACATAGAGTTGTGCGCAATCAAAGCTTGGCATAGAATATTTGACAATCTATTTATGTATATTCAAGCATATTTGCTATAATCCAACTAACAAATTCTGTTTCCAATGTTAATCAATTCGGAAAAACATTTCAATTTACTTCATACATAGTATTTGCTTATTACATTATTTACATTTCCATTTCAACATATTTATTTATCTATGTACATGCATATGTACATATGTACATATGTTTTTAGTCGTATTCCATAGGCACCATAGAAATGCCGTCTAAATGTTATTTACTCACACTTGCATACATAAAAACTGGTGAGAGCACACACACAAGCACACACACACACAAGCACACACACACAAGTACACACACACACACACAAGCACACACACACAAGCACACACACACACATACACACACACACACACACACACACACTTACGAGAGAGAGCCATAATTGTATTTACTTATACCGAAAGTTGTTTGAACTCTACGATATAGAAACCAATTAAAATAGTTAGCAACGAAAAGCAAGAAAAAACATTTACACCATTAAAAGTAACAAATCAGTGCCAAAGGAAACATTAAACATTCAAGCGAATGAAAAGTATACTAAACAAATTTAAATGAATAATATTCACTATATCTTGCAAGATAAATAAATGTATTTATCAAAATCTTTGAAGCAAATAAATTTAATTAGCTTTGATATGGAAAAGCGTAAGATTTTGGTGGGAACTCAAACCCTCATCCCCCGGCTAAAAAGTGATAAGTGTTTAGCAGCAATAAAGTGTGTTAAGGTAATGACTGTCATTCATTTGAAAGGGCAATGGCAACACCCTTTTGCAGTTGCCAGACTTTTTCTTATAATCACGGCAAACAGTACGTGGTGTGTACATGTGGCGTGAAATGCTTGAGGGTGGAAACCCTAAACACATATGTATGTACGAGTAAGTATGTATGATGAGGGTAGCACGAAGAACGGCCTCCATCACCACCTTAACCTTTATTACCGCCTATTGATGAGGTTTATAGATAGGTAGTGTGCGCTATTTGTCAAACAACAAATAATAGATATCAGTGCCGGTTAGAGTTTCAAAGAATTCACTACGTCAAACGAGAGATAAGTTAATCCTACCGTAGTTGTAAAGAATTTGAGAAAAATTGGACAGAGAGAAGGCAGACAATCTGCACACACGCAGGCATATGTACACATATCCCAGCTGCCCAAAACGTTGTCGATGAATTATACGTCAATGATGTGTTAAAGAAATGAATTTGACGTCTCGTTGATTGACTAATTTTGCGAGTATGAAAAAGAAAACAATTTCAAACCAATACTTAAAAAAATATACGCTTTTCAAACTATAAAAGCTTCAAAAATTGTAGTTGCTTGCAAAATATGTAGGAAATTACAAAAATTTTGTCATTATTGATATATGTTTTCAAATTGAGCCAATTTGCAAATGCGTGATATACCATGCCCAAAATGCATAGTTTGTATACAAACATACCATAACACTATATATATGTTGTCGATGAAAAGATAAAGAATTTGTAGTATACTCGTACATTGTCGTCAACGACAATCTAAAATGTATTTAAAATGTCGCTCTTATGAACATCGACGACGCAATAATCAAACGCATGAAAATGTCATCAACAGCCGTCATATAAAAATATGTACGCAAGTATCGTCAACGACTTTGTATGGTCATGCAGTATTCGTTGAGGATTTCGTGCGGACATGGCCAACGGGGACATACGAGTACCTCAGTAGGTAGGTAAGTGAGTGTGTTTTGTGCAGCAAGCAGCCCATGCTTCCTAATATGCCGGCATATTTATGCATGTCTACTGCTAGTGACATTTCCAGCTTCCAGAAAGAGTCAGTCTCATCTATGAACAGATAAAAATGAATACAAAAAAAAAAAAGAAAAAAAAGCCACAAAATAATTCAGGTTCATTGGAAGTTTACACCCTGAATTCCAGAAGCTTAATGCAAAAAATCCATTCTTGCAGAGATGCAGAAATGTGCTTGCTCATTCAGCGAGATATTGAACCTGCGCAGAACACGGGCGTGGTAAAGGAGAATCAACTTACATACGGAGTAAGTATTCCCTGCCGTGTTCTCGTAAGTAGTTTGCTGGCAAAAGGAAAACAACAACTATGTTCATATATATACTCGTACAAGTACCATGTGTTTGGGGGTGTGTGTGTGTGTATATGTAGTTTGTAGTACCAGCACTACTATCGCCTTACGTTCGTAGTAGTAACAGAAATGAAGGCAATGTACAAATTTGAGTAAGCAATAACAAAAAGCAATGGTAGCAACACACATACACACATAAAAATACAATGGCAGTTGTAAACAGATGGACTTACTCTGTGTGTGACCTTTGCAGGAGAGTTCAGTTTCAAAATTGCACGAAATGAGAGTGTAATTAATGTAGGAAATACAACAATACGAATGACAGCCGATGTTGGAGCAGTAACAACAACAATAACAACAACAATAACAGTGTTTCCAACGAATTAATCCAGCAGATGAGGAGGTGTGGCAGTGAAGAGATTTTATAAGAGAACAACCAACTAACAATTGTATAGAAATTGACTACGTCATTTTGACAATTGAGTCTACAGAGTTAACGTAAACAAATTTACAAACAACAACAACAACAACAACAACAACTGGAGTAATGTGAGCAACAAAAACATATGTTTTATATAACACTTGTGACAACAACAATTACATTGAAGTAGCCTGAATTCAAGGAAAAAAAAAACATCATCATGAAGCTAACCAAACAACAATTTTATGTATGTACATATGTATGTACTCGTATAATATGGGCATAGAAAGAAAGAATTTTATAAGTAAATACTAAGAAAATGTATTAGGAAACACAAATTGTTTTCGTGAAAATATATCTTATGGTAAAAAAAAAATTTTTAATACACCAAGTGGAGTGAATGCAGTGATATTAAAAACACAAAATCTAACTAACTTTAAATTAAATTTTAGCGTATTTGATAGCATTTTCATAATTTCGTAAATTTATGGAAGATCATTGCGAAAATTGTTTGAAATCCACAAACATTTAAATATTGTGGTCACAAGATGTCTATGTCTAAAATTGTAGGCGGTTGAGTTATTGGCAACAATGTTTTTGTAATCATTACTTTTTACCTAGGCATTTATGTACACCGTACTTGTGAACACGTCCCTTTCCTATAAAAGTAATCCGAAAATTGTCCACTTTTATAAGAGGTCCACAAACAATATAAGTACTACAACACTCACGTTAAGACTCACATTTACACTTTCATCAGAACCATGTAACCACCAACCGGTCTGGTCTTATACATACTACATAGGAAAAAAGGTAACTGGTCATTAACTGGTTAAACTACCGTTAATCTATTCGTAATTTACCATTTATTTGTGTTAGGGCATCGGTAACCAGTAACCAGTAGTGCCCTATCTGTGTGATTTTACATCCCCTTCTGACTAATGCTTTGTTCGTATTAAAGAAAGAATATAGTCGTCTCTTTTACTCCTAGCGCCTTTCAAATGCTCTTTTTAATGGATGTTATGACATAAAAAAAAAATAATAACCTGAAAAACAATATTGCCAGATATAAATTATGATATTTGTAATAATAGAAAAGTAATAATAATAATAATAATAATAATAATAAGTTGACAATATTTTCGATACAAATAACACTTTACAAAGAAATTAAATGATATGAATAAATAAGTACAATTTTTTTTTGTTTTGTTTAAAATTATACTGTTTGTGTCTGTTGTGGGCACGTTCGATACATTTTTGTATCTCCTTCTCAATTTCTTAACGAACTACATATATCAGGAAAAGCATCTTCGCAGGAAAATAAATACTGAGGAAAGCAGATATCGATGGTCGTACCGTTGACACCACTTAAATAGTTTTTCACCAACTTACTTTACTTACTTTTGATGGCACAACAGCCCATGGAGGGCCTAGGCCGAGCTTTTCGCATCCACTCATGTTGTGCGTGTTATATTTGTACATGAATGGAAGGGACCTACAGTTTAAAGCCGAATCCGAACGGCGAAGGAAAAGCTTTTCATAGCAATTTTTACTCTTGTAGGTTTGCCATTGCCTGACAAGAGGTGGTGCCGTGTAGAAAAATTATTTTTTCTACCTTTTTTTGATTTTGCCTGTGCCGAGATTTGAACCCCGGACACTCTGCGTAACAGTCCAACGCACTACCACTACGCCACAGCGACCACACCAACTAATTGATAAAATTAGAACAATGAGAAGGATAATTTTCAAATTAACTAAGACAATGAGTGTGGATTATGGAGTAAAGATCATATTAGGTGATTTACATGGTCATTGTGCGTACGATCGTTTTAAAAGCAACTTGTATTGTAAAGAAGCGAAAACCAAAAAAAAAAAACATAAACAGGTGTTCTTTGCTTTGCCACTGCTTCAACGAGTCAACGAGCGTACGCTAGTCCCTATGTCAATCAAATCAATCGATTTGTCGTATGTTGGTATGCGTGGACTAGAAATATTATCAGTCTGTTTGACTAGAAACATGCGCAACAAGTCTGCTGTTGTCAGGGAACAATGCAAATTTTCTCATGCATGGATTATTCAGATAGACAGAAACTACAAATGAAATTATGATGAAACACAAAACCATGCCATAACTTTTCAAGACAAACTGTCAATTAGAGAAGAAACGAACTGTTTAAAATGTGAATTGTGTATGCAAGTGAGCGATCATGTGTCACATGCAAAAAGTCATAACTAAAAAGCAACAAACCACCAAAACAACAGGCTTACAGGAAGAGAGCAAATGCATGATGGAGGGAGCCCATTGAAATTACGAGAACATATTAGAGTGTATGGATATCTGCAAAGAAGATCTAATACAATCTTTGTACTATTTTAAAAACGTGGGTTGACATACGAGTTCCACACGCAAACATAAATAAACATATACAAAAAATTTAAGCATGTATGCATATATGGTACACTGTGTGCATATAAAGTATGTGTGTACAGTATGGTCTCGCTAAAAAATATAGAACACCACTAACTACTTGATTTTTATATAGCTTGAGTTGTTGAAAGCAACGGTAATATTACCTAGTCTTAACATAGTTTTATCAAAAGTTAAAGTCAGAGTCGAACTTAGTATTTTCAGAGTTGTATTCTGAGGATATGAAGAATTAGACTGTAAGTTCGGATTTGCTGACAGATGGCATAACTCGTTACTAACATAAATTCTAGTTGGCTTAGATATTAAAGGCAACGAAATTGCGGAGAGGGTGTACCTCTGATAGAATTAGTTTCTCGTATGCTATGGTAGGAATAACTCCTATTGGCATGAAAACCAACGTTTATTGCAAAAGCAGAAGAAATGAATATATATATATGTAAGCCTGTGGGTTTTGAGTTTTTTACTTGGTATCGGCTCTTGATGAGATTCCACAGATATAAGTAAAGGTTTTTTTATTTTTAAAGTGTGGTTTTCAATCTGGCAATACCTTTTTCGGAGTTGGTCTTTTTGACAGCTGTCACTTGATTTATGCTCAGTTTGGTTTGCCATTTCATAATAAATAGACTTACTCCTGAACAACGTTTGCAAATTGTGCAAATTTATTACCAAAATAATGATTGGGTTTGCGCGACGCCCTTTGTTTAGCGATGAAGCTCACTTTTGGTTGAATGGGTACGTTAATAAACAAAATTGTCGCATTTGGAGTGATCATAATCCACAAGCTATTGTTGAGACGCCGTTACATCCTCAAAAGGTCACTGTTTGGTGTGCTGTATGGGCAGCGGAACTCATTGGTCGATATTTCTTCAAAGATGAAGCCGGTCATAATGTTACAGTCAATGTGGAACGCTGTAGAGCCATGATTAATAAATTAATGACTTTTTCGTGCCTGAAATGGGGGATGTTGATATGGACGACCTTTGATTCCAACAAGACGGCTTTACATGCCATACAGCCAACGAAACAATCAATTTATTGATTTCAATTTAGTGAAGTTGCTTATCTACGCAGATAAACCCGAGACGATTGACGCCTTGGAAGAGAATATTCGGCGCGTTATTACTGACATACGTCCCCAATTGCTGCAAAAAGTGGTCGAAAATTGGGCGTCTCGGCTTGAATTTATTCGAACCAGCCACTTGCCCTAAATCGTTTTTAAAACATAATGGCAAATCCTTATCTTTATTATCAAAATAATGGTTCGGTTCGCGCGACGCATCGCGCGCTGCGTCCAATATTCGGTCGACATAACCGCCCAGCAGAGTCGGTAATTCGAGCAACCATGGATCGGTTTCGTACCACGTTTACTCTAGTGGATAATGCGCATCCTCAGAGACGCAGTACAGTGCGCACCGAAGACGCTATTGCTGCTGTGGGGCAGAGCATCGAAGCAGATCCGTCATCGGCGTAACAATTGGAGCTGTGCACTTTATGGAAGAGTTTGCGATCTTACAAAATCCAACTCGTGCAAGAATTGAAGCCGAACGACCATCAAGCGCGTCGCACGTTCGGTGAATGGGCCGATTTCCACAAGAAAGCGATGTTGTTTAGCGATGAAGCTCACTTTTGGTTGAATGGTTACGTTAATAAGCAAAATTGTTGAGACACCGTTACATCCTCAAAAAGTCACTGTTTGGTGTGCTCAATGGGCAGCAGGAATCATTGGTCCATATTTCTTCAAAGATGAAGCCGTTCATAATATTACAGTGAATGACGAACGCTATAGAGCAATGATTAATGACTTTTTCGTGCCTAAATTGGAATATGTTGATGTGGATGACCTTTGGTTCCAACAAGACGGCGCTACATGCTATACAGCCAACGAAACAAGCAATTTATCGAAGGAAACTTTTGGTGAGCGCATTATCTCGCGTCGTGGGCCTGTGGCGTGGCCTCCAAGCCATAGTGCGATTTAACACCGCTGGCCTATTTTTTGTGGGGTTATGTTAAGTCGCTTGTCTACGCAGATAAGCCCGAGACGATTAACGCTTTGGAAGATAATATTCGGCACGTTATTATTGACATACCGCCTCAATTGCTGCAAAAAGTTGTCGAAAATAGTGGTGAAATAAAATGAAAACGTGGACGTAGGCATACGAAGGACATATTAAATAGACAATAAATATGATAGTTGTCCTGTCAAGGCAATGAGACCATAAAGACTCACGACAGTTTCTTGGCCCTGGCTTAGCTGTTAGAAGAAAATTCGCGGTATAGCTATATGTGAAACCTGTTTCCTGCTACTACTACCTTAGTTTCTTTCTGTTTATATATTCTTAACAAACAAATATGTGTTATTTTTTTTAGAAGCAAAAATATTAAAATTGAAATAAATTATAAAAAAAATATTTCATATATGAAATTGTGTTTATTTTAAAAATAATTTGTGATATTGTTAGAATATAATTTCGGGAATGTGGCAGTCGCGTACATGGCGTAATCTGGAGGTCCATCGCAGTAAATCATTTCGGCAATAAAGCATTGAATATTGGCTTAAAAGTGCTCAATTGTTTCTGGTTTATCGGCGCAGATATACGTCTTTACATATTATCAAAGAAAAACCTAATAGCGTCAAATCGCTGTGGTCGCTGTGGTGTAGTGGTAGTGCGTTGGACTGCTACGCAGAGTGTCCGGGGTTCGAATCTCGGCACAGGCAAAATCAAAAAGTTGCCTGCCTCTTGGCAGGCAATGGCAAACCTACAAGAGTAAAAATTGCCTATGAAAAGCTTTTCACTTCGCCGTTCGGATTCGGCATTAAACTGTAGGTCCCTTCCATTCATGTACAAATATAACACGCACAACATGAGTGGATGCGAAAAGCTCGGCTTAGCCCCTCCATGGGCTGTTGTGCCATTAAAAGTAAGGTAAGCGTCAAATCGCACTAACGAGGTAGCCAGTTAACAGGTCCATTTCGTGAAATTAATCGCCTGTCAATTCTCCTCATCAAAAAAAAAAAACAAGGTATTACATAAACATGTGCGCTTGTATCATGCATTCATACACACATGCATGCATGATTCTGGAAATATCGTTTCAACATGATGCAAAATTCTGCGTAACCTAGTTAACTTTTTTTTTGAAAACAATTATCGAATTGAACTTTAGGCGTTTTTTAAAATCGTGATCGTGGTATTTTTCTTAGTTGGCATAATTTGTGTATTGTTTGCAATTAATTGAGCTAGTTAATCGAGGACACACTGTACAATGCTGAGCTCTCGCACATACATACATAGTATTAATGAGGCATAGCAAGAGGCAACAACAACTGCAGTTCAATTACTTCTCATAGCCACTGCGAGTAGAGACGACCGACCGGTGATGTTGATGGTGGTGACGGTGTTGTTACCATCAACATTACCTCAATGGCGATGCTGCTTGATTTTTGGTAGCTTTATGTCGATAGCGATGGCAACAATGCTGTGCTACCGACTGAATTGAATGAAGGAATGAATAAATTCATTTATTTGTACTTCTTTTTAAAACACAATTTGAAGCCATACCATAAAAACATTGTTTAAAAGAAAAATAAAAATGTTTTATGTGTGGCAACTATGTAAAGTAAAAAGGCTTCAACTTTTATTTTGTTGCATACGCAACATTTTGTACAAATGCAAATGCAAATTTGGAGAATAAAAAGAAAAGAAAATGTGAAGCTCAAATGCGTAGCAAACTGCTTAAAATATACACAAAAATAAGGGATATGTACGTAAACAATTTGAAATTTACATTGACGCGTAATTTAAACAAAACGTCACGAAACGAAACACAATCAAAAAAAAAAAGAAAATGCCACTCGCTCGCGATTCATTCGAGCACATTTGGCATATTTACTTATACTATATAAAGGAAATGAGTGGTGCGAACTCGAACCCAATGCAGATACAAGATACAATCAGCAACGTAGAATAGCGCAGTTCGAGTGTCTACAACGACGAGTAACGAGCTGCGCTCTGAAGATGAGGAAAAATATTGTAAGGTAAACATGCGACGAGTGATGAAGAAAAAACCAAAGAATCTGGGGGGGAAAAATCCATCGGAAATTCAAAACTTTTGCGTTAAACAAACAAAAAAGATTTTGCACAGTTTTGTTTTTTACTCGTGTCTTTTTTTGCAATGGCTGCTTGGTTGCTGTTTGACAAACTGACAGCTACGATCGTGGAAAAAAGTAACTTTAAGATAAACACATGAACACACACACGCATACACACTCACCTACTGACAAATACAAATAATAAAGTTTTTTGTATGTTTTTTTTTTTAACTTAAAGCCATTGTCGAATGTCAGTCGATACATTGTAGGTATGTATATCGAAGAGGAACAAAAGCGAGATTGGAATCTAATTGAAAATTCACAATCGCATTTGGCTGATAAATTATACAAAATATGTGCATCCATATATAAAAATAAATAATGACATAAGTGAGCGTGACTACGATATTATACTTAGTTGTCCATCGATAAAGGACTTTAAGAAAGACTTCAAGTTTACTTCTCAATATGTACACAATACTCGTATGTATGTATGTGTTTATGTGCGTGTGTATATGTACATAACTGTGGGCAGCTAATTAAAAATATTTTGTAATTTATTAGTTTGTTTGTGTTGGAAAATTCTGAATTTTATTGAACGCAGAATGATGGCATTTCTGGTTATAGAAACAGCCAGAAACTTTAAGGGGAATATGCCTGAACAATGGCGCTGGCTGGTCGCTGAGGTGCTTGAGATCGGGGCTTTCACGCTCTTCTTCATCTTGGGGCTGGCCCGAACTCGAGATAAAAGTATAGTGGTCCAGGAAGCACTTCTTATAACGGTTGATGGACTCACATTTTGCCAACACTGCGCTTCATTCCAAGAAACTGCACTGCCCCAACTTCTAAGGAGTTTTGTTTTTTCAGTTCCAAATCGTTGGCACTTAATGACCCATACATAATTTCGGGACGAATTATATAAATGAAAGAATCCGGGATGAATTATTTAAATGGAAAGATTGTAAAAGTGGGGACTTGACTTCAAAATTAAACATTGGAAATTCGCAGTTGATATTAATAAATGGATTTAAATTTTCCCAACTGCGACCCATTCCAAGAAACTGTTATTGACGAAAAAGAGAACGATTAATAAAGTTGACAAATGTTTATCCATTCTAACGAAGTGAGCCACTGACGCCTGTCAGATGCTCAAGGTACTAAGAACAGACTTTCTGGTGGCTATATTGTACTTACTTACTTAGCTGTCACTACAACCGATGATCGGTCTTGGCCGCCTCGATAAAGCTTCGCTAGTCGCCTCTGTCATGCGCGCACTGGCGCAAGTTTATAAGGCCAAGTGCAGTCAGGTCGCCCAGTACCTGATCTTTCCAACGGAGATTAGGACGTCCCCTTCTACGTGTTCCTCCAACGTGGTTCGAATAAAAAACCCTTCTAGTCGTAGCGCTTTCTTCCATTCGCTCAACATGACCCAGCCAGCGAAGCCGCTGGAGTTTTATACGCTTGACTATGTCAGTGTCGACGTACAGCTCATACAGCTCATCGTTCCATCTTATTCGATACACGGCATCCACGCATACTAGATCGTAGATCTTACGGAGTATCTTCCTCTCGAACGCTCCTACCAGCCTCTCATCATTGATGGTCAATGCCCACGTCTCTGCGCCATTCATTAGGACGGGAAGGATGAGGGACTTATAGAGCGTTATTTTCGTCGGTCGAGAGATGGCTCTGCTTCTCTCTCAGCCTTGAGCTCAGAAATTGTTTACGGTTTATTCGAATCGATCTGGGATTTCACAAAACCCCAAAGAAAGAAATCGCACGATCTTGGTGGCCCAGTTTAAAACTACATCAGAATTTCGGGAAATGATTCGGTCTAGAAATCGTTGTTCCAATAAATCGATTATTTGATTATTCGATCCATATTGTCCAGATACATACCATTTGGATCTGGTTGAGGCTACAAGAACTCCGTTAGCATGTTCCTGTAACGAATACGAATTCACAGTCACTGCATTTCCGGCCTCATTTCCACAATGCTAAAGCGTCGTTCCTTTGTGTGGCGCTCCATCAAAAGTTTGACGTTGATGGCATAAATAATTCTCACAGAGTTTTCTTAGAAGTGTAGGTAAGAAAAATTATTAGGTGACGAATGTCATATTATATCCTGCACAATTAAAAGTGATGTGTGATAAAATGCCACATGGGACATTCACGTTGTATACATAGCTTCGACTCAAAAAGAGTATTTGACGATGATCGTGCAGGTAATTATTATTTATGGATGTGGGTGTTAAAGTGCAACGAAAATGTTCTAATTTAAACGCAGTCCCATGAATCATCCTTGTAGGGCGCAGGCAACAATACCTGAAGAACAAAAACGTCATTCTTTTGTACTTATATTTTTTTTTTTTTTAGTATAGAATTTATGGACTAATTTTTATTAAGTGATATGTTTTTATACGACTGTTTTTTTACTATACGACTATACGAAACAACAGTATTTATCTAATACTCGTACATACAATGGCCTAGACATAAAAGATTTTCAGTTCAGTCTTGATAGATATGAGATATGAGATATTTTGTGAATTACTAGAATTTTAAAAATATTATTACAAAGCTACATTCTTATACGAGTATATAGCACTACTTATTACTTACAATTTTATTCTAAAGTAGCATTGTGCTCGCAACTCACAAAATTACAACGAAACTCGAATGATGAACAAGCATTTTCTACTACATTTCTACTACGAGCATAGTTATTGTATCTACATATAATATAATACATACACACATACATACATACATACATACATACTTATATATGGATTTAGTATGCGAGTGAGTGATTCAGGTCATACATTCAGCGCAGAGCACAGACACACATAGGTAAACACAATCACACATACATACATATATAAATTTGTATGGCTGCATAGCATAAAGGAGTTTATTGTGTCTTATTTTTCATACATAGTTGAACATACATAGAAAAAATTGTACCATGATTAAAATTGTATTGTTTCTTTGCACACAAAAAGCCCTCTTTTATTTCATAAAATTTTCTTTACATACATACCCTGTAGCGCCAAACCAATCTAGTCCACTAAAAGTAGTAGTTTTTCCAACAGTTATGTAACATCTAGTTTTTAAAGTAATTGAAAACAAATACAGTGATCAGCATTTTAATAATACAATTCAGTGTCTTGTAATTCTCATCTTACTTACTTACTTTGTTGGCATTACAACCGATGATCGGTCTTGGCCAGTCGCCTCAGCAATGCGCGCGCTCGTGCCAGTTGGTAAGGACAAGTGCAGTCAGGTCTCACTGTACCTAGTTTTTTCAGATTAGGACATCCTCTTCTGCGTGTAGCTCCACCGTGGTTCGAATAAAACACCCTTCTAAGCCGGAGCGCCTTCTTCCATCCGCTCAAGATGACCCAGCCTGACTATGTCAGTGTCAGTGTACAGCTCATCAGCTCATCGTTTTATCTTATTCGATACACGTGCAGGGAACTGGCCCTTCTTCTTTTAATATCAAAACAGGCAATGGAGGACCTAGGCCGATCTTTTCGCAACTGGTTGGAAAACTGAAACTGAATTCGATTGATCTATAAACTATTCCAAAAATATGTATCTTTCAACTAGATGAAGTGTGATTGGTCTACAAACTACTCTAAAATCATCTATCTACCAACTAGTTGAAAAGATAGACAATCTGCCTTGTGCCTAGAACAACACAATGTTAAATGTTCGCTATGTGGAAAGCCACTAAATCTGGGGCTAGTTGTGGTGTTCAGTAAACAGTAGATTATAGACTACCATTAAACTAGTTGGTTACCCTACAGGCTACATACTACATATGGTATGTAGCTTAAGAAATTATTAGTCAATGTATCCTATGGTGTCTTAAAAATACAAAGAAAGTTTTTGTTGTTGTTGTTATTGTTGTTATTATATGTATAGTATGTGTAGCCGTTGTTTTTACTACCATTGGTAGTATGAAATAAAAATAACATATCTTTTAATTCATATTTTGTATTTTTTCCAATTCAATTTGGGGTTACAATCTAAATATTTGCAAACATTTTTTTTCCATTCAACTATTTTCAATTTGGTCTAGTCTTGGGATTTCTATAGTATATACATATGCAGTGTACATATGTATTCTTTACTGTCATGTTCAAATTTCGATACACACATACTTAAGTACGAGCATATGTATGTGTAGTTGTTTAGGAAAAATGAACCTTTCTGAATGAACAATTCAAAGCTTTGAGATATTTATAAATTATATTTCTTGTCTTCTTTTATTTTATTTTCGACACTTAAATACAAACATACGTACAAATGTAGAGTAACGTATAGAGAATGAAATTGCGTTGCTTTCGGTCGTCCAAATTTTAGGTTTCTTAAGTTTTGTGGGGTATGGGGAAGGGTAGTGTGGTTTTGTTCTGTGTATTGGCGTGTGTTAAAGAATGCGCGACTGTTGCAAAACTAATTTTAACTTTAATCAAGCATTCGTTCTTTTGAAGAATTGCTTTGTTATTTTATAAATAGTAGTTTTGCAAATTCTTTAACAATAGTTTTCAATCGAAATTGTCAACAATTTTCTAAGTGCATACTTACTTTGGTGAGTTATTGAACATTACTTACTTACTTAACTGGCACTACAACCGATCATCGGTCTTGGCCGTCTCTACAAAGCTTCGCCAGTCGCCTCTGCTATGCGAGCGCTGGCGCCAGTTGATAAGGCCAAGTGCAGTCAGGTTGCCCTGCACCTGGTCTTTCCAACGGAGATTAGGACGTCCCCTTCTGCGTGTTCCTCCACCGTGGTTCGAATAAAACACCCTTCTAGCCGGAGCGGAACTCTTTATTCCATGCGCTCAACATGATCCAGCCAGCGAAGCCGCTGGATTTTTATACGCTTGACTATGTCAGTGTCGGCGTACAGCTCATACAGCTCATCGTTCCATCTTATTCGATACACGTCGTCCACGCACACTGGACCGTAGATCTTACGGAGTATCTTCCTCTCGAACGCTCCTAACAGCCTCTCATCGTTGTTGGTCAATGTCCACGTCTCTGCGCCATACATTAGGTCGGGAAGGATGAGGCACTTAAAGAGCGTTATTTTCGTCGGTCGAGAGAGGGCTCTACTTCTCAATTGCCTACTGAGCCCGTAGTAACACCTGTTGGCAAAAGTTAGTCTCCGCTTGATCTCAAGGCTGATATTATTGTTGGTGTTTATGCTGGATCCTAGATATACGAAATCCTTGACGACTTGAAAAGTATAATTGTCAACAGTGATATTTTGTCCAAGACGCCGTGACTCTTTGTTTGTTGACACAAGGTATTTCGTTTTGTCCTCGTTCACCACTAGACCCACTCGACGGCGGGGGCAATGTTCATAAGTTTTGTCGAGGAGCTCGTAGAAGTCATCTTTGGTCGTTTCATCCTTCTCATCCATGGACGGGACATGGACATAAATTAGGCTGATATTGAAGAATTTTGCCTTGATGCGGATAGTGGCTAGGCGCTCGGACTAGATGACGTAGTCTCTTCCCAACCACAAATCCAACAACAAATTCGTGTTTCGACGCATGACAGCTGTAGTAGATATCACAGGATGCTCTCTTGGAGCAACCCTGTCCCGTCCATCGCATTTCCTGTATAGCCGTGATGTCAGTTCTATATTGTTGGAGGACTTCCACCAGCTGGAAAGAGGTACCTTCCCTGTAGAGGGTTCGGACATTCCAGGTGCATATCCGCAAATCGTTGTCCTTTGGGCGTTTGCGGGAGTCGTCAACATTAGGGGGTGTTAAATATCCGAGGATTCGTTTGAGGATTCATTGGTGAAATATTTTGACGTGGTGGGTTCCAAGCCCGGCGCACAACCATTCATTCAAGGACGTGGAGAAGCCCGCCGCACACATTAGTAAACTCACTGACGGTTGTCAGATCGCTATCCAGGGGACGCCACGATGAGGCTGTGTGTCGACTTGAAACGTAGACGCGCAAGGATCGACCATGGACGCACCTGCGACTGTCACGAACTTTACCTTGTGTCCTACGCCCCAAGCCCTTCAATGTTATTGAACATTGGTTGATCGAAATTTCTTTTAAATTTTAATTATTTACTGTAGTGAGTGAATTTTAACAATTTTTACGTAAAAATATGAGAAAATGATAAATAAAAATGTTCAATTTCATCAACAATAAAATATGATTAACCATAGTTGGTAATTAAAAAAAATATGGCATCATCATTATCATTTCTAGGAAACTACTGAAATTTAAACGATTTCGATAGAAACGATATCGAATCAGTCAGTCCAAAGTAAAATATTCACAAAATATCTTGTGAAAGTCAAATATATTAGTTGTAGATGGAATAGGCTAATGATCCCCGCCGGACTAGCGCGTAACGAGTAAATAATGGCAAAACGAATTTGGCCAAGTTCATTTTGTGAGGTTATATCTTATAATATAAGGGCAGTTGCAATATGGTAAAGCTTAAGAACTTAATAGACGTGGTTTTATTGTAGACGTAAGAAGAATAACATAACATGGCGGCCATGATTACATTCTCTCTCTCATTCTCCCTCCTTCCTTCCACCTATCAATGTTCCATCGAATCAATACAATGCTCTGCATTCATAGGGGTACATCCTGTGTGTTGACTGAAATATTAAAAAATTAAAATGACAGGTGTACGCGAAAACGTAAAGTGACTTTTATCGTTTACTTTCGGCATTAAAACATTTCAGTAAGCGAAAATAAAAACTCTAAAAACCGTGAGAATAAGAAGAGAATAATTTGTCCAATTTTTCTTACAATTGAGAAAGTCCGATAAAACAGCAAAATTTATTCCTACATCAACTAACAGCTGCCTCCAGAATATCTTACAAAGTGTAAGGAATTTCTTCACCTTTATAATATAGAAAATATCGAGAAAACAACTCTAGAGGGTGTTTTTGTTTCTAGAGTCGAATTAAGTGGGACTTTCTTCGGTTTTTGGCCTATAACTTATAAAGGGTAAGGAATTTCTATTTACAGTCATCAGCGTAGTTGTAGCTAATATCTTTACGCACACCTTTACAATATAGAAAATATCGAGAAAACAACTCTAGAGGGTTATTTTGTTTCTCGAGTCGAATTAAGTGGGGCTTTTTTCGGTTTTTGGCCTATAACTTATAAAGGGTAAGGAATTTCTATGCGTTGTCAATAGCATTTTTGAGCGCAAAAATATTATCTACAAAAACTCTGAGAACATCAAATGTAAATTTTTACACTTTATTAGCTATAAGCCATATACCGAAAGAAAACGCGCTTAATTCGACTCTAGAAACAAAAACACCCTCTAGAGTTGTTTTCTCGATATTTTCTATATTATAAAGATATGCGTAAAGATATTAGCTACAACTACGCTGAAGAATGTAAGTAGAAATTCCTTACACTTTATAAGTTATAGGCTGAAAACCGAAAAAAGTCCCACTTAATTCGACTCTAGAAACAAAAACACCCTCTAGAGTTGTTTTCTCGATATTTTCTATATTATAAAGATATGCGTAAAGATATTAGCTACAACTACGCTGAAGAATGTAAGTAGAAATTCCTTACACTTTATAAGTTATAGGCCAAAAACCGAAAAAAGTCCCACTTAATTCGACTCTAGAAACAAAAACACCTTCTAGAGTTGTTTTCTCGATATTTTCTATATTGTAAAGATATGCGTAAAGATATTAGCTACAACTACGATGAAGAATGTAAGTAGAAATTCCTTACACTTTATAAGTTATAGGCCAAAAACCGAAAAAAGTCCCACTTAATTCGACTCTAGAAACAAAAACACCCTCTAGAGTTGTTTTCTCGATATTTTCTATATTATAAAGATATGCGTAAAGATATTAGCTACAACTACGCTGAAGAATGTAAGTAGAAATTCCTTACACTTTATAAGTTATAGGCTGAAAACCGAAAAAAGTCCCACTTAATTCGACTCTACAAACAAAAACACCCTCTAGAGTTGTTTTCTCGATATTTTCTATATTATAAAGATATGCGTAAAGATATTAGCTACAACTACGCTGAAGAATGTAAGTAGAAATTCCTTACACTTTATAAGTTATAGGCCAAAAACCGAAAAAAGTCCCACTTAATTCGACTCTAGAAACAAAAACACCATCTAGAGTTGTTTTCTCGATATTTTCTATATTATAAAGATATGCGTAAAGATATTAGCTACAACTACGCTGAAGAATGTAAGTAGAAATTCCTTACACTTTATAAGTTATAGGCCAAAAACCGAAAAAAGTCCCACTTAATTCGACTCTAGAAACAAAAACACCTTCTAGAGTTGTTTTCTCGATATTTTCTATATTGTAAAGATATGCGTAAAGATATTAGCTACAACTACGATGCAGAATGTAAGTAGAAATTCCTTACACTTTATAAGTTATAGGCCAAAAACCGAAAAAAGTTCCACTTAATGCGACTCTAGAAACAAAAACACCCTCTAGAGTTGTTTTCTCGATATTTTCTATATTATAAAGATATGCGTAAAGATATTAGCTACAACTACGCTGAAGAATGTAAGTAGAAATTCCTTACACTTTATAAGTTATAGGCCAAAAACCGAAAAAAGTCCCACTTAATTCGACTCTAGAAACAAAAACAACCTCTAGAGTTGTTTTCTCGATATTTTCTATATTATAAAAGTGTGCGTAAAGATATTAGCTACAACTACGCTGAAGACTGTAAATATAAATTCCTTACCCTTTATAAGTTATAAAGGGTAAGGAGCGAGATAAGAAGCATCGTCCGTGATTGAAGGCATTGGAAGGAGTTTGTTGGCACCCTATGCTCTGATTAGGGGCGGCTTAAATTGTATTGTAAACAGTGTTGTAGTATAATTTGTATCAAGGAATAAAATTAAAAATAATAATGACTAATAAATTGTATCTTATTTGTATAGCCAAAGGATAAGGAAGGTATTAGCCTCAATAAAGAATAATTTATTTCTAATTTTTCCATTAAAGGGTCTACAAGACTGTCTTTCTTTCTTTCGCTGGAACCAAGAAAATAATTTATGTTAAGAAAGTGGTGTTCAGAAATAAATGGAAAAATAAGTGGAGCCTGCACATTGTAAAAGATGGTGGAAAATTTATTGCTGGCAATATCTTTTGCCATTTATGGCTTGCAATGAAATGAACTGTCGTGTTCTAGTTTGGTAGCCACATTTCTGTATACAATCAAGTCAATCCTTCCTGTGTACATATTTTTGGGCGAACACATTTAAGTTAGATAGAGTGATGTGCAAATGTCAGATTGCTTAAAAGTAATAAACATATTTCGGCAATAGACACTCAGCTATGGAATTATAGGAGAGCTGAATATAAATAAGCGAATTGATTCCAAATTGTGTAGTTCCCATTTTGGGAGAAACGGATTTAAGCAAAACCTTGGGTTTTCTTCTTTGTTCGTCATCAGAAAAATCTCTTAATTTTCTAACGCACGGAAATTTTTTACGCCATGGTGAGAAATGAAATTGCGAGTCATAGAATGCCCACATCAAAAATATTGTCGGCCCTATTGATTTCATAAAATGAAATCTGACAGATGTTATGAATTGAATTATTTCTCGTGGAGACGCGGTGTTAAGAATTATATGTGTAGATATGTAGTACGTAGTAGTAGCTACGTAAATATCCAATTGCAATGGTATACCATACTTGGCACTTCCCACTGGATCAGCAGAAGGAAAATCAAAATTTGTAGAACAACATCAAATGCGAGATAGTGAGCCATAGGTAGTAATATTACAGAGGTTGAAGGTGGAAAGTGATGGGCAAAGTTCGTTATTATGATTCTCTAGAAAACTAATTTCCTAGGGAATGTTCCATTACAGAGAATACAATTTCGATTTGTTAAGGATATACCATAAATGAAATATAAGCAAATCAAGTAAAAATAAATCAATGTTCATTCAGTTGGAGATATACAACAACAGCAATAGTTTAAAGAAAAATAAATTACCAGCATTTTCCTAATTATAAACGAGAGTGTGAAATATTTCACCTGTGATATGTAGGTACTATAAAAAGCAATTAAAGCATGTCAAACCATGAAATACAAAACACGAATGCATTTATGTACTATATACAAGTGCATACATACATACATGTACGTACATATGTGTAAATACAGTCAGGGACTTAAGTCTTCAAGCACCTCTAAAAAAAACAAGAACTTGTTGAACGAAGAGCATCACAGAAAAGGTTTTTATGCCGATTTTAAAAGAAGTAAACAAAAAGCCACTAATTACTGCAACAAAAATAGCAGAAAGGATCGCTAAGACAGTTCATCCGAAAACTGTTCGAATCGCTTTACGTGCTAACGGCAGAGTACCCCAGAGACTTCGCCTAGAGTTTGCAAAGAAAGATTTAAGCAAAGCTTATTTTTGAAAGCAAATTCAACTTGTTTGGAAATGTTGGTTGCGGAAATGTTTAGCGCAAAAAGAATACAGAACTTCAGCCGAAGAATATTGATCCAACAGTAGAACATGGTGGTGGCAACGTAATGACTTGGAGAGGCAGAGAGAGCAGCGTCTAGAAGTGGGTCGATTAGTATTTATAGACGGTTTTATGGACCACTACTATTATAAACCATCAGTTGATATGATATCCCAAGCATACAGCGCACACTGTCAGATACTGCTTTATTATGCACTGAAGCAGTTGAACTTCCCTCTCCAATAATTTGTTCTACGGACAATTTATGGTAAAAAGCATTATAACCGTTTCTCTAGCTATCACAACAAGAAAGTTAGAAAGTACTTTCAACTCTAAAGTCTTCAATCCAAGAAGTGCACATCTACTACTTATATGTAGTAAGCTGAAGAAAATTGCCAATTAAGTCTTCTGATAGCGTATCGGGAGAATCGTGTCTGGATAAAATTTTGCACTGTGTGACTTTTATCCCTCTTAGTTTTAAGTTTTTTTTTTGCCAATTACAGTATTTCTTAAAAAGTAAAATAGAAATAATTTCAGCATAACAACTTATTTTGTGCTGCTTTTTGTTCAGCCAGTGTTTGATATTTTGGTGGTGTATCAAGACTTAAGTCCCTCACTGTATGTTTGCAATTATGCACTTACATACAGACATACAGAAGTACATGCATCACTGGCTTAGTAGGTACGAGTATATGGCGGATCTAGGTAGTATGTACTTAGTTAGTTTTTTTTATATCAAAGTACATTTCAATTTCAAAGACCCCCTTGAGAGCATAGCAAAAATGTTGGGCAGAAAGCCAGAAAAGTGAATTGCGAACTAAATTCGTAAAATGTATTTAAACCAACAAAAAAAAACCGACAACAAAAACAAACAAACAAACAACAAAGAAACAAATAAGAAGCTTTAAAATGCAAAGTAAAAATTGTATGACAATGAGTACGAGTACGACAGAAAACAAACGAAATGCTTAGATGAGCCAAATAAAAAGAAAAAAAAATCAAACATAATACAGAAAAATGTTTTTTCTTATTTTAAATTCGACGCAAGTAAGTAAAATAAATTGGGAAACAGCAGCAGTAAAATTTATAAACAAAAAACAACAAAGAAATATTTAATTAAAAAAAAATTTTGTTTGCAATTCCGAAATAGTAGAAACCTGAAAATTATTATGACTTTTGATTTTCAATTCATTTTCATTTCATCCTCTTCTTCGTCTGTCTGCTGCTTCGATATCTTAAATACTATAATTCAGCGAGAATATAATGATAGCGATTGTTTGTATGTTGTACCGTGTTGTTGTTGTACTGTTCTCATGAGCAAATCTGTTGAAGCAAATTTGTAATGGTTCATGGCTTCGCTATGGTAATTTAAGCAAAAAATCTCCGTAAATTTTATGCAGGCAGTAAAGATACAAAAAAAAAAACGAATTAACAAAATTATGCTAAAAAATCTCTTGAATTTTTTCTTTTCTTCTGTTTAGGGTATCTATGTGAAGAACTGTGAATTGCGTAGCAAATGTGAAAATGATTTAAAATAAGCTCATAAAATGCAGATGACGCACAGCGTAATATTACTTACGGCATACACACACGCACACGCGAAGTCGACACATGAACGAGTACAAACATACTTTGAAATGTACTCTAATGTATTCAACTCGTCTTTAGATCTAAATCTATAGCTACATACATACATAGAATATCAACACCAGTATGTATGGTATCATACTGTATGTATGTAAGATATAAATGTACAATATATGGAAATTAGGAAGCAAATAAAGTAATTTAAATATGATCCAAGCATAAAAACTGAATTAAAAGCGCAAACAATAGCAACAATTGTATTTGAGTCAGTGAATGGATATTCCTTTCATATGTACTATACGATGCATATTTAACGAATAATACGAAAGAAAAAAATATGAAAAAAACGACGATTTTTTGTTTATGGTTTATGGGTGCACACGAGGTATTGCCGAGTACTCTATAATAAAAATATGAAAAAAACGACGATTTTTTGTTTATGGTTTATGGGTGCACACGAGGTATTGCCGAGTACTCTATAAATGATGCCTACTTTTGAAAATATGTGCATTTATTTAAAAATTTTTATAATATGGTCAATACCATACAACTTATTTATTTGGCACGATCCTTATATTAAGTACATACAGACGCTCACAGTTTAATTGTTTATTTTTTCCTACTAAAGGCAAAATTAAGATAATCCAAAGGCATATCAAACACTAACTATCATCCAAAGTCTTTCAGCTAAACTACCTCTTACACACACACTGCAGGCAGAAACTAAAGCAACAACTTTTGTTCATAATACATTTCGGTTGGGGGAAAAACACAAAAATTAGCTGATATTCATTTACTATCGAATGTATGTATGTTTCCACATATTTCCATATTAAACAGAAATACAAACTCAAACTGTTAAAAAACAAATTCAAAAACAAACAAAATGTTACAAGCATCTTATTTAAGTGGCAAAAACGAAAGCAAATGGTTTTTAAATATCTTAGTAATTAATAGCATAGCCATTATTTTTCAGCACTTCTGCTCATCTACATGGCATAGAGGTGATAAGTCACTCGATTTGATATTTCGATATGCTTCCCCAGGCTGCGTTAATAAGCGTAAATAACGTGTTTTTATTCGATCCATGATCTCGCTTTATTTGTCGATCTATGTACTAAGTACATCCCATGACTCCTCCCTCTATTGTGTTCAAGTCTGGTGATTATGCCGGCCATTTGAAAATGTTCCCGTGTTATAAGGCCATAGAAAATAATCCCATATTACTATATTTAAGAAAGAAAGACATCCAGAAATCTATAAAAATTGCTGTGCTTTGGAAGCTTCATATTAAGCTGGCTATGGATTGTTCGGATCGGCTTTTTGTACATGCAGAAATTTGTTAATTTCTCCTTAAAAAAGAATCGAAATATTATTAATGAAATAAAATAAACATTATATTATAAATTATTTTTATGCTTTTTTCATCCAGTAAGATTCAAAATATTTGACCCTTACTAGAGAAACTGAAGGAGGCTAATCTTAATTCTGTTTTAGATCTTAAAATTTTCACTAGACCCAAAGCTTGACTAGAGATTAGGAGACACTGTTGCCAACCATTCTGTTTTCGCCGTTTCACATTTATTAAGCATTAATGGTAGTTTTATGTTATTTATTATTTTGTCTGTATTAATTTATTTCGTTTAAAAATTATATGTAGTTGTTTTACAACTTATTTTACTTGCGTTTGTTTATTTAGTTTTACTTATCTGCTATCGTCTATTTGTTAAAAAAAACACTAGTTTTAACTCCTTACAAAACTATTGAATTTTTACATAACTATTACATTTATATAACTATTTATTTGGGTACTTATTTTTATATTGCTTAAAAAGATGTGAATGTGCAAATAAAATTTTTGTGTTTTAGTTTAATTTCTGCATTTTCCACTTTTTTTAACAAATATTTAAAAGTAAAAATGTTTTAAAAACTCTATCAATTGAAAGAGAAATCGGTTGTTTTACGTATGGGTCGATGTGTTGAATTAATAATGCAGTTACACTGAAAGTCTCTCCCGTGCTGGGAGAGAGCGTCTTCGGCTTCAAAGGAACTAACCGAAGAAAGACGGAAAAACAACGCTCAATGCCGAAGCGAAAGTTCTCGCACACCAAGCATCGACACACTGTGCTTCTTGCTAGTATTAATGTATACTCGTACATCAACACGCGGCAAACAAGCAAAATTTAGAAGCATATATCCCAACAAAGGAAACCCTTGTGGATTGTTTTTACCTGTAATAGAAGAAAGTAATCATAAACGATAAATCACTTCACAGCAATTGAAGAAAGATTGGTTTTTTCTAAAATCTTTGTTGATGAATTTTGCAAAATCGATTGCAGTACCAATTTACTCGTGTGTATGTCGAATTGGCTAGCCACGCCCAGAATCATAAATCTCGAACCGCAAAAGCAAATATTTTTTTTTTGCAAATCTAAAATGTTTGTTAATAATCGGGTATCCTTTCTATTTACTGTTGGGATTCCATGATATTTTGCTTGTTTCATTGCTTGTATATTTTATACAATGCCTTTTTATGTATCTATAGCTACGGAATTGTATTTTTTTCTTGTACATACATACATAAAGTATGTTTCATAGCTTTAAGATAATCTAAAAAAAAATATATTTTACTTTATATTACCAGATATTCTTAATAGGATTGAGTTCCGGTTAACCAGCCGACCAAACCAAGCCATGGATATTTTCTACAGTAAACCATGATTTTTTCTCCCGGCTGGCATTATCCTGCTGAAATATCCATTGCTTTTCGTTATTTTCCCTTAAAAATGGCAGAAAACTGTACTATAGCACTTTTATCTAGTCACAGCTTTTTAATTTTGTTGAGCCAAACTGCAGCTTCTGTACGCTATCGAAAAAAATATTCCCCACACCATCAAAATTTCACCCCAAAGTTCCTCTTAAAGAAAACTCCTGGATATTTTCTTAGTTCTTTCCAATAGCCTCTATTACCATCCTAGATTCGATTTTATTCGTTGAAAACACAATTTAACTCAAAAAAATTTGAATACAAAGTTGGGAGAATAACTACGAGTATTTATAGTATGTACCATACCTGAGAGTCTGAGCTAATGTAAATTTTGGCGATTTCGACGCGAACAATTTTATGACGCCCATTTAACCAAGGTTTAATTTGTGACGGCAAATGCGTGTCGTTTCCTCACTTTTATTGTGACTAGAGCCGCCAGTTTGGTGCAACTGGGTGACGAGTTTCTCGCGCATTTAATAATTTTTCGGCGCTGACGCTCAGAAAGCTTTTGATTTGGTCCTCCACGCCATATTGTGCCATATTCAGACAGATTTGATAGAAATTTGTAAATAACAGTACGACTCCTGTTGCGATTTCCCCTACTCGGAAGTTTTCGTCATTTAAAGCAATAATTCTTCCATTTTCTAGCTCTGTCAACTCTGCCACGGGGCAGATTTTGATGTGATAATTGTGATGAGTAAATTCTGGTGTGATAATTTTGGTGTGATAATTTTTATGTGATAATTTTCATGTGATAATTGTGATGTGTTAATTTTGATGTGATAATTTGGATGTGATAATGTTGATGTGTTAATTTTGAAGTGATAATTTTCATGTGATAATTTTGATATGATAATTTTGATGTGACAATTTTGATATGTTAATTTGGATGTGATAATTTTGATTTGTTAATTTGGATGTGAAAAAGCTCGGCCTAGGCCCTTCATGGGCTGTTGTGCCATTAAAAGTAAGTAATTTGGATGTGTCAATTTTGATCTGTTAATTTTGATATGTTAATTTTGATGTTATAATTTTGAAGTGATAATTTTTGAAGTGATAATTTTCATGTGATAATTTCCATGTGATAATTTTGATATGTTAATAAGGATGTGTCAATTTTGATCTGTTAATTTTGATATGTTAATTTTAACAATTTTAATGTGTTAATTTTGATGTGATAATTTTGATGTGATAATTTTGAAGTGATAACTTTCATGTGATAATTTTCATGTGTCAATTTTGATATGTTAATTTTGATGTGTTAATTTCGATATGATAATCTTAATCTGATAATTGTGATATGTTAATTTTAACAATTTTAATGTGTTAATTTTGATGTGATAATTTTGAAGTGATAATTTTGATATAATAATCTGGTAATTTTGATATGTTAATTTGGATGTGTCTATTTGGATATGTTAATTTTGATGTGTTAATTTCGACATGATAATTTTGATGTTTTCATTTTGATGTGTTAATTTTGTTGTGATAATTTTAATCTGATAATTGTGGTATGTTAATTTTGGTGTGATTATTTTGATGTAATTTTAATGTGTTAAAAAAAATTGGTATGATAATTACCATATGCTGTTAATTTTGATGTACTAATTTTAATGTGTTAATTTTGATGTGATTATTTTGATGTGATAATTTTGATGTGATAATTCTGATGTGATAATTGTGATGTGTTAATTTGGAGGTGTAAATTTTGATGTGATTATTTTGATGTGATAATTTTTATTTCACAATTTTGATGTGATAATTTTGATGTGATAATTTTGATGTGATAATTTTTATGTGATAATTTTGATGTTATAATTTTGTTGTTGATGTTGATGTTTAGTGCCTCCGTTATCTCCACCAGTTGCAAAATTTCATCGGCTTTTTCAGTGACTGGCCGACCAGAGCGATGTGCACCTTTGATAACGAAATTTCCGGAACGGAATCGAACAAACCACTCCTGGGTCCGGCCTTCACTCACAGCATCTTCACCTTAAACCGCACAAATTTTTCGGCTTGTTTTTGCAGCGGTCTTATCGTTTCTATATTAATAAAGCATCAAAAAGCGTATTTCTTCAGATATTTCAAACTACAGAACAACCTCAACAAATATCCAAATTTAAATGCATTTAAATGAGACTATTATGACCAAATATTTATCAAGGTATATATATTGTATTAGAAATAAACTTATTATTTATGAGTTTATATGAAACCCTCTAATATAAATTTTAATTTTATATTAAGAAAATTTATTCTTTTTGAACATATTGAAACAATTACAATACCTTTCAGAAAGCCGAATACATTGAAGCCACCTTAATTTCAGTATAAGTACATATTTGAAGACCTTTGCTTTTTTCCATATTCAAAGATCTAAAGCCAATTACGCGTACGAGTAATTGCTGTAGCGGATTAGCCAAAACATAGAAATTTTTCGCTTCATTTGTATATTGTTTGCTCGTGGTAATTCTAAAACTAAGTTTATACATGTTTAGTGTTTAGTAACCTAAAGTAAAATTTTATAAGCAACCTTTTTCTACAACATACTTATATCTGTAAACCCTCTTAGTTTGGGTAAATAACGATTTCTCTTGTAAAGGTCTAAAGAGACCCATTAGGTAGGAAGATAACGGGTTTATACATTCTAAAAATTTGTTCTACGGAAGATTTTATATGCATAATGAGCCCCAAGATAGTCTTAGCAACAGCACTCTGGAGTACATTTACTTTACTATTCACAATCATACTCTGATCCACGTCAGACTTTTTCTTGCTACGTAGTGTAATCAATGTATGAGTATTTATGTATGTACATATATTTTATCAAATTTAAATTAGGGTAGAAGCGAACATTTTTCATCTCCAGTGGTAGTTTTCTACTCCTTGAAATGAAAATCAAACCCTTTTGGATAAATGGTCAATTTGAGTTTAGACTCTTATTAACAAAAGATAACAGAAAAGCAGCTGCTGCCCCGTTGATGAATAAATATGAAACACAGCATTTAGAGCTGTCAAGTTTCCGAATAGCAAAAGCAACAACAAAATTCCACTGCTAAACATAGTAAAAATAGAAGAAATAATGCAATCGGTGGAGACGTAGGCGAGCAGGAAAAAAATCATCTGATGGAGAATAAAACCAAAAGTGAGAAAAAATTCACATGAAAAACAAAACCAGGCAAGATTGAAATGCAACAGTAGACGACAATGGCAGCAACAACAACATGTTGCGATTGGTGGTGGTGTATTTGGTGCAGCAGTTGGTAAGTTACGTGACTAACATGTGCGTGCGAATATCTGCGGCACGTTTTATATTGTCGTGTGGTGGCGATTGAGTGAGCGAGTGTGTGTGTGACTGTTAGTGTGTGTGTGTATCTGGATGTGTGTATCTGTGCGTGTGCGCGCGACTTTTTAATCCGTTTTGTAAGCAGAACGTAACGCAATAACAAAACAAAAAAAAAGGAATACTCGTAGCTATAGCAAGAACAACATGCAACATTGCCTGCAATGACTGCGGCTACAATGACGATGACAATAACAATAACAACAGCAACAGAAATAACAACATCAGAACGATTGCGTCTGGTGTTTTATGGATTATTTGTGAATAAATGGTAAAATTGCTATAAATGATGAAATTGCAATGCGAGAACTGCTGCTTTTTATGTTACCATCATTGCTCACTGGGATTGAATGGGATTGTATGGTTGTTGTTGTTACTGTTGTAATTATGGTTATTATTGTTGTTTGTTGTTGTTGTTAAACAGTTTATAACACAATCAAGTGACCAGAGGGTGTTTCCGACAACAACGGAAATAATTTCCAATAAGTGCCCCAAAAGTATTTGATCATACATATGGTACCTACAAAAGTAAGTAAAAGCAAGAGGGTAAGTGGCTGATGTGTGTGCGCGCGCACAAACGCGATCAACAAAATTGATTTAGTCTAAAGGGTTCCGAATACAAACATACATGTGTACATATATTTTATACCTATTACAACATACATGGGAAATAGGACATATTTTGATACGACAATGATTGTGTTGCAACATTGTTGAATTTCCAAACAAACTGCAATTTCATGGCCAACATTTTCGAAAAAGATTTCTTTCTATGTAAAATGATAATGGAATTTTTAAGCTCAGAATTTTAATAAATATACACACACATGCAATATTCAAAGCCGGAAATACTTAGACGGTGTATATCGGCATCACTCTAAAAAGCGATCCTTACTTCTTTGCATTGTGTTTGTTTAGTCCGTACAGCGAAGCCAAAGATTGTCACGGCTAATATTTTACATTTCCTTGTTTATTCAAAAATATGATATCCTAACAAAAAAAAAAAAAAAGGTCAGGATATTTACATTCATGCTGGTAATAGAGTTTTGGCATCTGCTGCTTCCGAAATTGACAGCAAAATTCCTTACAGGGAATGAATATAGTTAAATGTATTTGCAGAAATTCATGCTAAGCGTTTGTTAAAGCAGAACCAATCATGTATATCCATACGGTTTCTTACAGGACATGTAGGTATATAATAAAGGCTTATATGTATATGCCACCTTTGTGCAGCACATGAAGCAGAGCATTTTGAAGCCGTTGTGAAGTATCACAATTTCACACATCCTTACTAGGATTCTCTAATTAAAAAAAATGCATTTCTAAAATCAAATGTCTCCCCAACAGAGATTTTAAGGATATTATTAGGTTGTTGCTGGATTCATCGAATAGTAAGCTGTAAAAAATGATAAAAAAGAAACTGTAGAATTAACACCGGGCGAAGTATTGTGTTGTGTAGTCGATTGGTAAGTCTCGAATTTATTACATTTTATTTTATTGCATATTTATTCATACCCATCTTCAATAATCAGTACTTTCAATTCTTTTGAAACAGCATGCGATCAACAGTCGATACAGCGAATTTTTAAACCGACAAATCCAAACTGATTGGAAGGGAAAGGGCAGAGATACTCTCTATTTTGTGAGATCATAAAATAGAGAATACCTCTGATCACTGAGCGTCTTTCATACCTATGCAAAGAGCAGCGAACTTGCTTGAATTTAATAAAGTGTTAGTCCATGATGTATTTAATTTAGTAACAGCCAAGCTGCCATAAAATCTCCATTTGGTTATTAGTGGCATTTAAAGTGTCTTTTGACAGTTGGGACTTGTTCAATGAAATTGTTTAGCATCCAGGGCATAATGATATGTATGGAATAACGTTTCTTCTTCTTTTAATGGCACAACGGCCAATGGAGGGCCGTTCGATCGCATAGGCCGATCAAACCAGGCCGAGCTTTTATCATCCAGTCATATTGTGCGTAAAGCATGTTAAACTTCTTCTTATTTTTTTGTGTTTTCAATAATCTATACATGTAAGTTACTAATATTTGAAAATTTTATCGAGAATTATAATACCATTGCAGGTTTCTCAAATATTTTCACTGAATAGTATTATTGCAACAGGCAAACAACACTGTTCTATTTAAGTATAAAGTTATATTTGTTGTTGTTTAAGCCACCCAAAGAAAGCAGGCGCGAAGTCTTTCGACAAGCCCATATAAGCCTTCGGTGCAGATGAAACATTTTTGATTTTCAAGCAACCGCCTGCGCAGCTAGAAATAAGTGGATCGACAAGCCCATACACTATGCGATCGACCAATACACTATGCGATCGACAAGTTTTATAGTGTATGGCCGCCATAAGAATTATGAACTATGGGATTTAGATGCAGCTTCAAATGATTCCTCGTGTCATTTCGGCTTTGCAAACCGCTGTAGAAATTTGCTTTTCTCTGTAATGGAAAGCAATTCAATAAATCAAGCACATTGTTTTCCATTTTTACCTCTAAACAATTGTTTTCACCTTTTTCCCCTATAATTGATTGAACGTCTGCAGATATTCCTGAGTCATCATATTATCTCTTCTTTGTACATACTCGTACATACTACAATATATTCAATTGTAATATGTTTCATGTAATGCACAGCGTGTGATCTTTACGTTTAAAATTTTACCTTTAGGATAAAAAGATGTTAACAATTCGTAAAAGTCACTATTGGTTTGACAGAAAATTTATTAACTATATCTATTTACTACCTATCACTGTTGTCGCCGTAGCGTAGTTGGTGGTGTGCTGGCCTGCTACTTAAAATGTTCGGGGTTCAAATCTCGGCACAGGTAAATATAAAAAAAATAACAACAAAAAGTTTTCTACACGCCATCAACTCTCTGGCGCTGTTCGTGTATAAACTTTTCGCGCTTTAGAGTGGCATTATAGCGATTTTTTTCCTTCTTGTCACTAATTAAGTCAGGGCGTTCCACTTGGCAAATAGTATGACTTAAGTGGCTCAATCAATTCGAATTGTGAATATTGAAGTCACCATTAACCAGGATTTCAGTGCACCGATATGTTTCCAAAATAGAATCGATCGAATCAGAAAGGAAATCAAACTTATTAAAAGTAAAATCCCTATCAATTTTGGCTTCTAAGTTTAAAACAAACAGAAGTGCAGCAAATGAGACAGGATGCTGAACTTAACCCACAAGCTGAACTCAGATTCCATCATATAAAGCTGTTGCTGGCACTGGTACCCCTGTGGGGAGAAAACAATGGCACCAGGCGATACCCAGACACGTGAAAATCCAGTGTATCTGCACCCTCACATACCTGAATCTCACCAAATTCCATTATATAGGGTATTTTTTTTTCAGAAGTGTGGTTTTGAAGAAAAAATAAAACGAATATAATTTAATGTTATGGCCAAGAATTTAGCTTCATTATAAAGATAAGGATTTGCCATTATGTTTTAAAAACGATTTCGGGCAAGTCAGTAATAACGCACCGAATATTATCTTCCAAGGCGTCAATCGTCTCGGGCTTATCTGCGTAGACAAGCGACTTCACATAACCCCACAAAAAATAGTCCAGCGGTGTTAAATCGCACGATCTTGGA